>OZ025295.1:398980550-399501297 GCA_964019185.1 Maratus speculifer
GATCATCCATAGGCAGAGCCTGATTACTAACGGGGCACTCTCTCACCAGAAAAAAATTATAGAAATTTCCGTCTTCTATAAACGCCCTTTTCATACAAGATTACTGTCATGAATAAGGAAAAATTCTTTATTTCTTTTTCCTGGTATATATTAGTAAAAATTTTTGGTAAATATAAATAAACGAGATATCTTAATCGATCTAATCTTATCTAATTGAGATAAAAGCTTTAAAAATTTAATAAACTTTCAAGAATTAAAGGACAGAAGGTGTGTTATCGGCATTTCAACAATTTAAAAACGGATGTCTTTCCAATGTTTTTTAAAGATAATTATTTGTTAAATGAAAAATTTTCATAAGTTCATTAAACACAATTTTATATCTCTAAAGAATTGTGGATGCTGTAAATTTTTGAAAATCATTTTATACTAGGTATATTTTCATCAACATGTTAATTAATCAAAATACGTCAATCAGCAAGAGACGCTATCAGCAAGATTTAACAAACAAAAATTACTCCGAATCTTTGAAGATAATAAACGAGGAATTTTCAATGGCATAAATTTTATTGATGTAAAATGATTAATATTCTTCGAGAGTAACAAAGTGCTTTGAAAATAACTTAAGTAAATGTTACCTGAAAAATGTACTATTCTCCATGATGTTTGTTTATTAATTTTACACTTTAATAAATTTAATAAATTTATTAAACTGTCAAAAGAATATGTTGTAAGTAAACTACCCCCATGTGGAAGAATATTTTTTTTTCTTTTTTTTTTTTTTTACTTTCTTCTATTTTTTTTTTTTTCAAGAAGAAAATATTTCACTCCTGAAAAATTTTGATTTCCTATTTTCGACGGATTTACGTGTCAGAGACACAAAAAAATATGTTCTTAAAAAAACGTCTGTCTATCATTCTGTATGTCTAACTCTGTCTGTTTGTGTGTATGTGACACAAATTTTGCTAATTTTATCTCAATAATTAATACACGGAATTTAACAAAAAAATAAATAAATAAATAAATAAATTCCATTATATTCTATTCCATAAAAATTAGTGCTGACTAGTTTTTGGTGTAAATTGCTCAACAGGTGGCGATGCTATTTAGAATGTTTCACGATTTACGCAAGAACTCAGTCTCCAGGATTAATACACGGATTTTCATTAAACTTCAGGTTTCGTTCGTCCTTAATATGAATTGTCGTTTTTTATTTACATTTTGGTGTAAATCACGCAAAGGATGGCGCTGCCATGCTACATTTTTTACGATTTCCTCAAACTTTCTACCACAAGAATTAATGAAAGGACTTTAATGTAACACAGATTCAGATCTTAATATGACATGTTGTTTTTTGTATTTTGGTGTATAACGTCCAACAAGTGGTGAAGCTATTCTGCACTTTTCGTGGTTTCCGCAATAGCTCTATCCCCAGAAATGATGTATGGATTTTAATCAATCATCAAATTCAGTTAGATGTTGCATGTTAGGTGTCGGTGTGAATCACCCAACAAGTGGCTCTACTATGATGTATTTTGCATGGTTTACGTGATTTTAGCAAATGTCATACCTCAAGTACTAGTTCACGGAATTTCATATAATTAGAATTCCCATGATGGGCATTAATTTCCATTTCATTTTTGCAGTGTGATAGCGATTTTTAATTTATCAACATGTATCAGGCAGAGGAAAGTTTTGTGATTGCTACATACGACTTGTTTTTTTTCCTTTTCATCAGACAGATACGAAATTTTGTGGAAACATATTGGGTCATCCGGAAAATCGTGTCCGTTTACGAAAATTAATTCGTACCGGAAAATTCTTTTGATTTATTATTAAACGTTAGCTTATAGGTTCCCAATCCCAACTTAGGTGGTATTTCTCCCCCCCCCACACACACACAGGTGGACGCTGTAGGCTTCCAGGGGAGCATGGCGTACCTCCCTATCTTGGAGCTAATGTAAAGAAAAGGGTTGATCTTCTCTGCATTGCCCGGTCCGTGACAAAAAACCTTAACTGTACTTTTAAATGGAAATCTATAAAGACAAATCATGGTCTGAAGAGGGGGGATTGAATTAATTTTACTAATGTAAAAAAAATTACCGTGGAATACGAAGGGCCAAAATAGCGGAGAAAAAATTTTTATTATTACAAGCTAAAAACATTGTAACTTCAATTCTTTCATGAATGTCAAAATATCACCGCGGAACACGGAAAATCGATATCACTCGCATGGCAAGTGACAGACAGAGTTTGCCTGTACAGAGTTTTTTAAACGAGCCTGTGATTTGAATCAGTTCAATTATTTTTTAATTCTTAGAGAAAGTGATAAATATCATTAAATTTATAAATTTGTTTAAAAGAATTTATTTAAACTTAAATAGGAAAATTTTTTATATTTTTTATTTTCTAAATCAAACCAATCGTTACCTATGTGTTTAATTTGCCAAAAAGTTTTTTCAAATGCAGCCATGAAGTCTAGGCTACAAGCGCATTTCAAGAAATGCGTGCTGATAGAAAATACAAAGATACGTCCTATTTTTATTTTATTTTATCTTTACAAGAATAAAAAACTGGATTCGTGAAAATTTGCGAATTTAGGCTTTCGGCAGATTTACACGTTTTAGGCGGTCAGAGATTCGAAAAAAATAAGCTGTTACAAAATATCTGTTTGTGAGTCTATGACTTTCTGTCTGTATGTGGCATAAATTTTATAGGCGCTTTCTATCAACAACTAATGCACGGAATCCATTAAAAATTTATATTTAGATATAGATCGATGCTAATTAGTTTCTGATGCAAATCGCTCACCAGATGGCGCTTCTATGCTCTCTTTTTCACGACATTCGCAACAGCTTTACCTCAAGAACATCTGCACAGATTTTCACCAAAATTCAGATTCTGTTAGTCCTTGGCATAAATGGATGCTGTTTACATTTTGTTAAAAATTTCTCAACTGGTGGTGTTGCTATGCAGCCTTTTTCACGATTTCTGCAACAACTTTATCTCAAGAGCAAACGCTCGGAGTCTCACCAAATTTCAGATTTGGTTAGTTCTTAACATTGATATTTAAACATGAATGTACCGAGTTTATTTTTAGATCCTTTTTCGAATGCATATACAGCTGTATCATCATATTTGGATGAGGAAATCGTGGAACTCTCAGCAAATGAGAAGTAAAGTAAAACTCAGAAATGGATACCACGAGTTCTAAATTCAAAAGTCAATATAGCCCTGTAACTAGAATGTGAGCGAGAGAACATATATTTGTTACTGCTTTTCCTTCATCAGATTTGGCTGAGAGTGAGTTCCTTCCTGTAGCTAATTTACTGTCTAAGAAAAGGAACAGATATCTTTGAACCGGACAATTTGTGACTGGTGTTAAGAAAATTGGAATCCGACATGAACTATTTGTAAAACTTACTAACCTCTATTATTTATTTATTTTTTTAATTTTTAATAAACCATTTTTAACTGCATTTAATGGTCGTTTTAAATAACTTCTTCTTTAGGGTTCTTAATATATAGATAGATAAATAAAATATAGATATATGCCACAATATTTAAACATTTTCTATAATTAAAAATTATAGAAAAGGGGGACGTGTGCCTTTTTTTCTCTTCTAAAGGGGCGATGTCCAGAAAAGGTTAGTAATCTAATGATCTAGATTTATCAACTTATCAAAGACTTTAAGAAGAGGGATGAATTATTACAAATTTAAAACCCAGATATAAATGAAGCAGTGCGATGACAAATAGTGAATGGTGTCTGCCTTTCAATGAATAATCTTTAACAACATAGAATAGGACCCCCCCCCCCCCCAAAAAAAAAGGTAGAGTAGATTCCTTACACCAGATGTCTATATGGGATTTGGTGATTTTTTTATTATCACTGTTTTCAAGTAAAGTAAAAAAAAAAGTTATCTTCGTCTATAATGGAAATCTTTAGACAAAAAAATAAAAAATCGTAAATTATTACCTTAGTACATTAAAAAAAACTAAACCTGCACCAGTAAAAGTATCACAGAAAATAAATTAAATTTAAATGGCGACTAATTATTCTGTCTAAGTCTTTGTATTGTCTAGTCGAGCTACCTAACTGTGCCTTTAAACAGTTAGAAAAGCCAAAATATAAAAAAAAAAACATACATTGTTAATTAGTAAACAACGTGTAGAATTTATTTATCGACGGAACTGCTAATTAGCAATAGCAGTTACTACAGAAAAATTAGAAAGATCTATCCTGAAGTTAAAAAAGTGTTTTAAGAAAGTTGTTTCGCTGATTTGTCGCTTTTTTTAAACTCAAATTATGTCAAGGAATAATGATGATTAACCCCCGACGAATATGTCGAGTCTGTTTTACCGAATACTTAGTATAAGGAAGTCATCGAGAAAAAAAAAGTAGGATTATGAGATAAGAGATTTAAGTTAGATTTCAAAAATTATATAAAAATGTTTTACGTTGCAACGCTCCTCTATTTTGTAAGATGTCAGTATTAACAAACTTCGTTGAATTTTAGAAATGGGTATAGACTAGGAATTTTTATGAATGAAGCATGCTAAGCGGCTAATAGTTTCTTTAGATATTTGTTTACGAATTCTTTTATATTCTGCTTTCATATGACGCAGACACCTGTGCATTATTTTGAAAATGCAAGGCATTTCACATGCGTTTTCAAAATCATTAATGTAGATGCCTCTATAAAATGTGAAACATAAGATTCTCTTTCTAATGTATCAAAACATATAATCGCACCTTCTTTCACTGATGCTGATTTGAATACAAACTTTCTGATAAACAAAATCTTTTTAGAATATAAAGAAGTAATCTTCCATTAATCTTCCATTAAATGAAGTATTGGCATAAATCGGTATGGCGACAGGTAAGGGAAATTTTCATTGAAATTGTTTAGATCCTATTTTCTAATAACTTTTCTGACAATTTGGATTTCATGATTAGCTTACAACGTGTAACGCAGCATATTTTTGAGAGTAATTTCTTTTAAATAGTAATTTCTCCCTCGACAAATTAATAAATTAAATAAGGCGAACTCTACTATCCAAAAATAATGCTATGAAAAAGAAGCATGCCTGAGCTTTTCTAATCTTAATTCTTCAAATAATTTTCAACAGTGAAAGTACGCTTTAAATTATAGTTATAGAATATTTAATAAGTAATTTATCACATTGCTAACTAACCACAGGATCAACCGCGTGAAAAATGCTCTACCATTTAAGTTACGAGGACAATGATCAGTTTCTCATCTCTCGATGACATATGTTGGTAAGGCTGCGTGACAAATGACAAGCGGAGCATCGTCCTTCTAAGTTAAATAGTAGAGCACTATTCCAATGGTTCCGGGTTCGATACCCGGCTTCGATATTTTTCACTCTAACAGTCCTATGATTAGTAGCAATATGATAAATTTATTAAATATTTCAGCTTATTTAAGAAACTAAATACATCTTTGTATAAGTAAAGCGTTCTCATCGTTATGGAAATTCACAAATATATAAAAATTACATTTATAAACAAACTTTGAATGTTAACATATTTAAATATCTTTTTAACTAACGTAGGTCATATATATACATATTTTCACATTATAGTATATCAATTACTTATTTTACAATTATACTTGATTGCAATTAATATTTAACAAATAACTACGTTTATAATATTTTTTTCTGGTTGAAAAAAGAATTATTTTTAAAATGTTTAATGCATTTTAAACGGGAATCTACTAGGTATGTCCACAAAGTAAGTTCCGTTTCTATTTTTATCCACTGCTGTGTTGCGATCGCAGTACCGAGCATGCGCGGCAGAAACTCCGACTGAAAGAGAGGAAATGTAGGCCATTTTCAGATCGCTGCTGCCGACGTGTAATTAGTAATGCTTCTTTAGAATGTCAGCTTTAATTGAAAATGCCGCCGCTTGTGATATCAGATCTGTGATTCGTTTTCTCAATGCAAAGAAAGTTAAACCAAGTGAAATTTATCGGCAAATCTGCGAGGTTTACGGACAAAATGCTATGAGTGATTCACTGGTTAGAAGATGGGTCTGACAGTTTAATGAAGGACGTGACGTCGAAGAACGAAGTGTGTGCCACAGTCTTTGGTTACTGATGAACTGGTTCACGCAATTGAAGAGAAGGTTAACCCTTTCAAGGGCATAAGATTTCTGTTCCTAAAATGATGAAATAATTGACTGACACCAGAATAGTAAAACGAATTTCTTAGAAAATATAAATCCTCTAGTTTGTACTTTCATTACAAAAGGAAAATTTTACTAATTTCTTGGTGTCATTTGCCAATTTTTTAATTAAAATTAAGTGGCTAGTTACCTAATTCACATAGGGGGTTTAGGGTGTGCTGGCATATTTAATTAAGAATTTCCGTTACAGGAGTCCAGATCTGCCCAGCATCTGCCCTGTTAAGCTTATTTGAGGTATATAGGTTACGGAGGGTCAGCTTGTACAGGACTGTCACAAAAAAGTTTAAAAAAAAAAGTAGTTTTTTTCCCTTTTCCTAAGGATATTACAGTACTAAGGGAGATATTGCAGGTTAAAATGTGTTGTATTGTTAAGAGATTCGTTCTTAATTATATCGTAATAATAATAAATGAGTAAAAAAATATTATTATTGTAGATATGCAAGTTCATATAAAGTAAGGTGGATGAACGCAGTTCCTCTTAAGATTAATTAATGAGTGAATTTAAAGATATCTTATATAGTCAGATTCATTGAAAATTTTTAAATAAAAATTATAACAATGATATTAGCAATTACTTCTTTCAAAAGTGGATTTTTTTTTGAAGGACAGAGTGAGACAATACTTCTTTATATTTAAAGGCAAAAAGGGAACTTAATTAAAAAAAAAAATAGTTTGGAGTAATAATATCAGATATATATACACATATATACTAAAAGAAGAGTAAATTTCACTGAGAATGGATCAAAATTTTTTTTGGATAACTCTTAACTTTGGGCGGGGCAATCCTACGTTGAGGGTTTGGGGCTGTGCATGTTAACTGCATGTTCTTTTGCCGGCGTAAGAATTTTGTTTACTTGGCCAAGTCAAGCATGGACAAGAACTCTCATTGTTTTTGCTCTGAGAAAGAGAGTTTTCAAATTGTAAACGTTTGGAAGTAAATACATTAATAATAATGATACAAAAATAATACGGATATATATTAATAGGGATAGGATATAGTAGTAAGGATTATATAATTAATAAGGATACATAATATAGTGTTTGGAGGATTAAATAAATAAATAAAAATAAATGTGGTAGCATTTTTTCCCTCCCTTTTTGTTTTTAAAGTTAGAAAAAAAAATTAGAACATAATTAAATGCATGCTATAGGATCGAGAACTAAAGAACTAAGCAGCCTTAAAAATACATATTTCAGGGCACATAATTCATATATAAAACGATGGTAGCTAGTTAGATTCCGCCTTAAACAGGAGCGGGACGGATATCTTTAGGATTGGCAGTTTAGATATACAAAATGCTTATAAGGCTTACACAATGGATTACTCGTAAAATTTGACTACTAACAAAATTTTATAGACGAATATGGGTTCCGCGGTCATCAGAGTGACACAAATTTCAGATAAACTGGGTTTTTATTTAGCGGACAGGTTATATTAAATATACAAATGTTATTCAAATGTTAAACAAAGAAATCTCTTATAACAGTTAATCTTTCAATATGTATAAGGAATAAAAAAATAATAACAGCAATTATTATAAATTGTGAAAAATGCAATCCTTCCTAACAAATTGTACATATAAAATTTGAGTGTATTGATCTTATATTGAAATAATGTGAATGATATAAAATATGTATCATATATAAAAATTGTATAGTATCATATAAATATGGTGATGCATTGTACTTTATGGTAACAACCATACTTGTAAATGGAAAAATGAGTCAGAAACGTGTTATTAAGGTATTTCAATAACTAGTTTTGGCATAATAA
The DNA here is from genome assembly GCA_964019185.1 of Maratus speculifer. Taxonomy (NCBI): domain Eukaryota; kingdom Metazoa; phylum Arthropoda; class Arachnida; order Araneae; family Salticidae; genus Maratus; species Maratus speculifer. Next base: position 398,988,536 of record OZ025295.1, read on the forward strand.
CAATTTATTAAAAAAAAAATTATCATTGCTTTGTATTTTGGACATTCGCGACTTTAGTCTAAATTAAGGGAACAAAATAAATGATGATGCAGTAATGCAGAGGAGAATTGCCAAACTATTAGCCAAACTATACAAATGGAAAAATGTTTTCATTCTAATACTTTAAAATAAGAAAATTAACAAATTAATTTTTTTAAATCACAAAAGACTGGCGTTATTTTAATGATGACGTTAATTTATGGCATAGTAACACATTAGATGTAATATTTGATTTAGTAAGATAAATTTGGACCATAGAATACTAATAATTTACGTATTGAAATGTAGAGCTATTAAATTAAACGATTCGAGATTTCGGAAGAAAATTTTGCTTCCTAAAATAAAGCTTAGGACATAAATTTATTAAGTACAATTTGATTATCTCGATGACCAATTTCCTATATTATAGAAACCGCCAAATTGTACAAATGTAAAATTGTCACCAATTTAAAATTTTAAGATGCGAAAATTAATGTATTTAAATTTTAAAAAATCACAAAAGAATAGCGTTTTTTAATGATGCCGTTCACTTATGGCATAATAATAATGAGTGGAAAATGTTTCTTCTTTTTCCTTACGCAATTGTGCAGGCCAAATTTTAAAGGGTTAAAAGAAGGCAAAATTATTTTTTTTTTATTTTGCATTTGTCTAAGCTTCCGAATTGGGATGCTTAGTTACGTGACGAAAATAGATACAAATTTTATACAGAAGCACTGTAATTTAGTTTTTAATAGATATAATTTGCAGTTTAATTTTTGTGGTGTAGATTTTTTTTTCAAATAAACTCCAGAAAGTCTTGTTATTCTGTCAGTGTGAAAAAAAATCAGAATAATAAACTTTAGTCAGTCATAAAAAACAGAATTACCATTCGAATGCAATTAATTGCCATTTGAACTACGCGATTTTAGATAAGTAACATTGTTGAGAAATATATCACTCACTCAATATTTTAGCGACACATTGAGGTTTGTTATTATTGGCACTCGATAAAGACCAATTACGGCATAATAACGTCACAACATTCTCTAAATCCGTGATACCTCACCAGGGGGGGGGGAGGGACTTCCATTTGATTTTTCAGAGGAGCTATTGCAAATGTGTTACCTCATCTATAAGTTTGTGCTGTCTTTTGGGGGGGGGGGGGAGGATAATTTTCTACTCTTTGAATCAATGAAATTTAAACGTCTCGGATGTGGCAATCCCAAAAACATTCTTCTATCTCAGACATGTTAATATTTCTAAATCCGCCGCCACAGTGTTAAAACTAAATGACAATATATGCTCATCGTGAGGATACTAAAGTTATGATGCGTTAGTTCTTGAAATAAAACTAATACAGGTATCCTGAATACTGCAACATAAAAAAGTGTCATTTATTGGTTGAATTGCATCAAAACATAATCAGCAATACTATTTATCAAGGTATATCTGAAGCTAAAGTTTGAAAAAAATTCGTGCATTAGCTCTAGAGATTAGTTCCATTGCGGAAATTAGAAAAATCCAGCATAGCGGTGCCACTTGTTGGACGATTGACACCAAAACGTAAACATAATTAATGAAAAATGAATCTTAAGGTTAATGAAAATCCTTGAATTCATTGTTGAATAGAATTACTGTAGAAATCGGGAAAAATGCGGTATGGTAGCGCCACCTTATGAGCATTTTACGTCGAAATGTAAACCGCATCAATTCATACAAAAAACTAAGCGAATCTGAAGTTTGATAGAAATTCGTGCATTATATAGCGTTACTCGTACAAAATGCTGAACTGCAATGCCACATGTTGAATGATTTACACCAAAAATTTATCAGCATTAATTAATATCAGAGATTACTTAAACATAAATTTTTATTAAAACCCGTGCATTAGTTCTCGAGATATAACTGCTGCTTAAATCGTAATAAAACTGCAGCATAGTAGCACCATATGTTGAGCGATTTATTCAAAAATGTAGAGAACGTCAATATTTGTTAAGGACTAACTAAATCAGAAGTGTGATGAAAATCCGTGCATTAGTTCTCGAGATTAAGCTATTGCGCAAATTGCGAAAAAATGCTGCTTTGAAGCATCATCTATTGAGCGATTTACACTTAATTACAGAAATGTCAATCCATGTCATGGAGTAAATGAATCAGAAGTTTGATGGAAATCCGTGCTTTAGTTCTTGAGATAGAGTTATTACGGCAATCGGGAAAAATACTGTATTACAGCGCCACCTGTAGAAGGATTCACATGAAAAGCTAACCAACCGAAATTTATATCTGGGACTAAGTGAATTTAAAATGGTTATTAAATTATGTGCATTAATTCTTGATATAGAGCTCCTACAATGTTTGTTGTACTTACAGACAGAGTTATAGACGCACACACACCCGTTCTATAAGTGTTTTTTTTTCTTTTGTATATTTCACCTATACAATGTGTTAAATTCGTCGAAAACCGTAAGTTGAAAATTTTTACAAACCCAATGCTTTTTCTTGTAAAGATATATAAAGAAAGTACAAATGATTGTTTTGAACATATTTAAATTAATATTTAATATTAGATATTTATATATATGAAATATCTGAAGATTTTATCAAATTTATAAATATAATATCTCTAAAACAGCATTCAGAAAAGGAAATGGCTAGATAGTAAACGTCTATGGCTATACGCAGCTCTCCTACACAATTCTACAGAGTATATAAGATTACATGATGACATATATATTTAAAATTTTATAATCAGATAAGATACGGGAGACAACGATATTGGGAAAGGGAAATTATAGAACATGTGTAGTGATGCTGAGTAGTAGCAAACTAAAGCTGATAAAAACAAGAATCCTGAAATACTTCTTGTGTATCGCGTTATTTGTGAAATAATCATTCAAATTATTACCATAACCTTCCAAATTTATGTTTCCTTTCTGTTTCATTCTTAATCCCCGATCAAATATACAAAAAATATAAAATATTTTACTTTTTATATTAGCATTTAATTTTTTTTCTGGCCCATTTATTGCTCTTTAGCAACAAGAAATAATGATTAATACAATTTATGCCCTCTCCACCCCACCCCCACTCCTGAAAAAAAAAACTACTGCCTACTTTTATCCTTTTTTTCATTGTTCGTTAAAATTCTTAATAATTAAAATTCTTAATAAATAATTTTTCTAAATAATTGATTAATACTGAAAAAAAAAACTATTTCTATTGAATTATTATAAATCTATGATATGCTTACTAAGGAGAAAAAAAAGTGTTGAATGGAGGAGAAAAGGGTGTGTATTTATGAGAAATAGGGTACGATAAAATTAGAAGCATAAAAACGGGGTACATGAAAAAGAAAAAGTTAGGAAGCAATGTCTAGAGCAGCGGTACCCAAACAGCGGTCACGGCCCACGGCGAGTGTTTTGGTGGGTGGTGGAACAATCAAGTTTTGTCACAAAAATATATTTATTTCCTCTGTTGAAAAAACATAACAATTTTAACAGTAAATATTTTAAGGTAAAATACTTAAATTTCATCTTGATAAATATACCAGCGGAATATCCACATATATCTAAATCAACTTTGAAGTCTTTGAAAAGGTTCTCTACACGACGGAATGTGTGAACATGTTTTTTTATTTTCCTTATTTTTGAAAAAAAAGTATAGAAACAAGCTGCATGCACAAAGTGACTTAATATTAAAATTAATTAACTTTAACCGTGATATACAGGGTGGTTCAAATTAAAGTATCCCTGTTTGAGACGCACTAGCAAGAGAAGCAGTGGATGAAACAATTTTATATTTGGAGCATATACATATCAGACCATGGGAAACTGATTGATTCAATAAATTTTTTTTGTTCAGATAAAGGCCACCAGGGGATAAAAAGGTGCCGCAATCGGTTTAAAATAAGAAAAATGCAGTAAAATTTAATATTCCCACCGCTAAGTTTTTAGTATTCTTCGCCTAATAAGAACGCTAATAAAATTATTCGCAGCATATACTAATAAAACCTAAACGAATAATATCATTAAAAATTATTGGTGGGATCAACAATTTGCCCCCAACATCCTTGGTCACGTTGCATTTTTTCTTATCTTAAACCTTATTATCCCCTGGTGGCATTTGTTTGAACTAAAAAAAATTGCGCCGTTCAATTTCCCATGGTCTGATATGTATACCTTCCAAATATGAAGGCATTTCATCCACTGCTTCTCTCGCTAGGTTGTCGCAAACAGGGATACTTTAATTTAAACCACCCTGTAACAAAGTTCGCACAGTTCTACCATAAAAATTTAAGAATGTTTTTAAAGTAAAATCTATGAGTGAAGGGGTTGTTTGAGCATTCTGTGTTTCAAAATTAAATAGAAATTTTCTTATTTTTCATAGTGGTGCCAGAGTCCTTAAAAAATATAAGTAGTGTGTGAATCCTGTATAAATACCCTCATCAGTAAACAAGGTTTCGGAAATTTCGCTGGCTATAATGTACTCTTTTGATAATAATTAAACGTATTATTATTTATCTTTGTAGTTTGTGCGTTGTTTTAATTATTATGCCATTTCCTCACACCGGAATTATTATATCTTGTTTTTCTTGATAGTATATGTTTTGTACATTTAAAATTTTCCTTTTTTGTGGATAAGATGGTCGATAGCTTAAACAGGTAAATACAACAAGTTCCATACAGATTTACACCCTTATATTAAGTGGGTCGCAAATTTTTTTTAACTTAAAGGTGGGTCGCATACCAACAAAATTTGGGAACCGCTGATCTATATGTTTAATGAAATCGAAAATGCATCCTTTGACACATTGTCTGCTAGCTAAATCACTAAAATTCTTCGGATTTCGAAGCTGAATAGCTCCGCCCCAAATACGCATGTTTCCTTAAAAATTTCTTTATGTTGTGATTTGAAGCGACATGGATACCTGGGAAGCTGGTAACAAAATATTTAATGTATTAATGTCTGTAAATACTTTTTCTGGTGTCACCTAATTTTATTTTAATTTTGTTATTTAAAAGATAGATTTTACCGCGAGTTGCATTAAACAATTAACTAATATAGAAAAAAAAATCAACAAAAATGATACTAATAAAATTATTTATTGACGTTTACTTAAGTGTCAATATTGAAGACTCGTCATTGAACACAATGAGCAGTTGTGCTGTTGTATTTTCGAAATAATTAATTGAAATTTTTTATACTCAATGTTACTTAATGAACAGAGTTCGTAGAGGTACAGAATTTTGCGAATCAATAAAGTGAATTTTGTTCCTTGTAAATAATAGTAGCAAAAACAGAAACCGTTTGCAACTAAATGTTTAAATGAATAATAATCTATTAACCTTTCTACCTTCAGGGATGAGATTTCCGTTTTTTTGCACACCAGTAAAATCTTAGAGAAAATGCTATACTTTTAAATCGGAACATTTATGTGATTTTAGAGACAAGCATTTTCTCCGTTATTATACTGGTGTCCAAAAAAGCGGAAATCTCATCCCTATACCCTGAATGGGTTTAATCGACCCATAGCCATAATTTCTTTTAAACGATTCGAACCAAAACTTTTTTCATAAAGAAAATTAAGTAAAAGATTCAGAGAAGTCAATTAAATATATTAAACTGTTTTAAATAACAATTCTGTAGCGGAATGATTTTATCAAGGTTAAGCAAAATTTGAACAGGGTAGGAAGGTTAAAGCATAATAATACAATACATTGCAGATCTTATTAAACTGATACAATTATGTGTTTAAATTATATTAGGATTACTATTTAGAAATAATAGGACCAAAGCAATTAGCACATCAACACACCTCGATTTAGTATAGCAAAATAGGAACATGACTATTATACAAACCATAACGTAGCAAACTAATAATGTGTTGACTTTTCAGGAGCGTTCAAATACTGTCTCTCGCTGATTTTGAAAAGATCGGTATTATTTAGAGATCAAATCGTGGGGAATAATGGAACTAGCGATCAACAATCAGCCGTTTTCGAGATATATGACAATTTATGTGACGAAATTTTATTTATTTATTATAATGGATTTATGCTGTAATATTTGCTATGCTGTTAAATTTATATATTTTTCTGTTAAATGGTTTCCTCTTATATAATTCTATAAGTTCTATATTAGCTTTTATTTTTGTCAGTTTCAAAACAATTCAAGTTAAAATGGATCATATAGTTTCTTTTTTGTAAATAATATTTTATAGTTAGAGTTTATTAGATAAAACATAATTTATTTTTTTGAATGTGTTAAATTTTTTTACCTCCTTTTTTTCCTTTTTTTAAGTTTAGTTAGTATTAAACGTATTAAATTCACATCTTCTTAAAAAATAAAAAGTGTTATAGAGGATAAAAAGTTTTTCTTTGTCAATCTGTAATTTTTTCATATTAATATTTTTTGTAGATATAACCATCTTGTTAAATGACTTTTTTTTAAAGACATACCTGTAAAACTAAAATTTGAAATGCGAATAACTAATTACGTCATGGGTCAATAACTAATTACGTCCATATATATATATATATATATATATATATATATATATATATATATATATATATATATATATATATATATATATTTCGGGAAATGCTAATTTTATTTGAAAAGTCTGAAAGAAGTAAGTTTAAAAAAATAGATACTTAAAGTATTTAAACATTAACAACATATGACTTCAATGCAAATTATACAGGAAGATATAGATATAGTATTAAACATAGAAAACGCTTTCAATGTGCACATTAAAAGCTTCAAATGTGAAATGTTAGCTTGAAAATGCAGAAGTTTTTCAAATACTCTTTGAGAAACTTCTAGTATAACAGATTATCATTTACGAAAATCATTCGAGGTACGTATACTTGAAACATTTTTAATGAGATAAAATTCGTATAATTAAAAAATAACGTGTGGCTGATGAACTCATTGCATTTTATGATATATGAAAATAAAAAGTTCAGAGGCAAAGAGCCACTTTGGATTAAAGTTATAAATAATTATAAATAATGTATACCTATGTATGAGCTAAATACTCAAACCAATTTTTGGATATTTTTGATTTCGAGAAAAAATGGGAAAATTACCATAATTCGATTTCGGTCTAAATTTTTTTTTCATTCGATTCTTACTTATAATTATGTGTAACACGGCCATTTGTCTAAATGCATATTTTTTTTCTACATTTACACACTTGTCTGATATTGTCAAGAATAACAATTTACACATGTGATTTTATATGTTAAATACACATCAATACATTAAGATTTAAAATTATTTAAACAGTTTTGAACTCGACAAACTTTTATATAGTATATAATTGTATATTTTAATGACTTTTTACCGCACGATTTGTACATTATTTTTGGGCTTAAGATTTCGCATATTTAGAACGGAAAATGGATTATTGTTATTTCTCTTACTTGCCTGTACGCCACATGGATTACGTGTTTTTTCCATTCAATATTTGCCCATAAATCATACTGGCAAATCATCTTAAATCATAATTTATTATTCTCTCCAGTAAATTTTTACTGTAAATTTTACATTATTTAATCCGGGAATTTTTCTGATATAATTAAGCAAAAATTTCTTTATTGAAAAGCGTTTCTGTCACTAACCCCCTGCGGAGCAGTGGTATATCTCTGAAACCACTTAATATTAATTCTGAAACGCAACATTGGCACCGGAATTCTGCTAAAAGAATCTGTTTTTTTCTTAAATGCGCGAAAAATGGCTTTTTTCTAATTTAAAAATAAAGATGTTTTCAAATTCCGGTGTAAGTCATTAACTTTAAGAAAATGTGATTTTTCGCATACAAAATAAAAGGAATATTTTTAGATGAAAATACCGGTGTCAGCGTTGCGTATCGGAAATAAAATTTTGTGGTTTCGTGGCGAAACCAATGAACGTTAAAGGGTTAAGTGGTTAACAGTTCCATGATTAATTAAATAATATGAAGAAAATGGTTGCCACGACACATCTGTTATAAATACACGAGATAAACTGACAAGGAAGGTCTCCATACGGGCATACTCAGAAAAATCTGAAAAAATTACAGAATGTTCTTCTCATATAGTTATATATGTTTATAAAAAAAATTTCGGCGGAACCTCCTTATAACGTTCGTAAAAAAATAATAAAAATTTCGTTTATTTGGCGATTTATCTCCGGTTGGCGAAAAAACGAAATTTTGAAAAATACGCTTTTACGCTTCGAATACTTTTTAAAGAAAAAGTTTTCTATGTTCAATTTATTTAAATAAGTTTAGTTTAAGTAATTTTAGTTTTGCTTTTTTACTTTACTTTAAGAGTAATTTTGTCATATACGTTTATATGTACTTATAACAAAATGAAATTAATATATTTTATCATTTAAAACACAATTTAAATTGATTAAAATTGTTCCAAATTGAAAAATACACTGTTAAAAATCTGCTGCATTTTGTTGCAATGCAATGCACTCCCTTGCTTGTATAGAAAACGGTTACTTGGCCGTGAAATGGAGCTATCTCATTGGTTGGAATAGAGATATTATATACAAGCGGTGGAGTGCGTTGCAACAAAATCCAGCAGATTTTTAACAGTGTATGACACGGTCAATTCACCGTACTAGGGAGCATTCTCATTGGTCAGAAAAGAGACATTCTATAAAAGTAGTGGAGTGACGACCAAGTAAATGCTGCAGATTTTTAACAGTGAAGTCAATTAAAATCAATTTTCAGATTCGTTAAAATCGTCTGCTTTTGGCGAGGAAATGCACTGCTCGCCAAATCCCGCGTCGCTTTCAGCTTTTCACGCCAACTATTCTAAACTGTTTTATTTTTTTACATATCTAATAATGTAATTCCGCCGTTAATTTTCACTGATCCTATGAGTAGTTTAATTCGTATTTTTTTCAAAAAATTCTGAGTATGCCCCCAATGGAGACCTTCCTTGTGAGATACATTTACTACCAATTACTAATATCTAAAACAATATAATTTTACCGGTGGCAAAATAAATTTTCATTGTCAGACGAGAGGATGTCGAGAGTATGCGGCCGGTATACCTTCCGCATGAAGAGCTCAGAAAGCATGTTGTCATATACAATCAAAGCATTTACTCGATTCAATAACACGCATTTTCTGTTTTTAAAAAACGATGACAAAAGATTAAAAATTTCGTAAAAGGCTCCCGACTCGAAGGGATTAACATATTAACTGTTCATGCAAGAACGGGGCACCGTATGTTATAGCAATTTCTCAATTTCTCAATTCTGAATCACTAAATGTACATTTTAAAAATGAAAATAAAATAATGGACAAAGAAAAAAGTATGTTACAAATAATTAGATTTTTTTCGTATTTATTCATTTACGTAAATAGATTTTTAAGATTCCTGAAACTTGTTGTCTTCAACGACGTCACAATGAATCAGTCCTTAAAGAAGCTGGTCTCTCCGTCCCCCAATTCCTCTTGCTAATGTAAAGTCTATGGAATTTTTGATACATTCTTCTATTTAAAATATCTGCCAGGGAAATTAATATTTTTAACTTTTATTTTTTTGCAAATAAACATCAAAATTTTACTAAATGGTGTATAAATTGTTGTAAAGTCGAAAAGTTATAGAAACATTAAAATAAATGTAAGATAACATACGTTTTGATCTTCATAAAGAAAAGGTTGGGTACTACTAGGTTATCCCGTCGACCAAAATTCTATCGCCAAATTATAAGATTAAATGCCAATAATGTATGGTCGTGAATGTCACATTCGATGCTATTAAATTCGATACACGTGTTAAAAACGCCATTGAGTTATTTTTATTTTGACTGTTTATGTATTTTTATTAATATTCTACTGATTATTTGTTTATTATTTAAAATAAAAAAAATACGTCAATATGTATAACTTGGTTATTAATTTGGCTATTTGTATAATTTGGCCAAATCGGTCGACGGGATAACAGAGAAGTACCAAAGGTTGTTATATTGCTTCCAAAACAGAATAAAACCATCTAAAAATTAAAAAAGTTTATCATATTACCAGTGATGTATTGCTTTAAGAAGTTAAAAGCAAGAAAATATGCATTGCCAACATTTATCTAAAAAAATTAGAATAAACATTCAAATGGTATAATGAAGGAGAATCGCGCGGCGTGATTTCACATTGAAAAGTATAAAATAAATAAAACAAGTTTCTAAAGATTATTTTAACTGGCACATTCAAAAGTTAAAGATATTAAATAAGATGATATGGTTACAAGCTTCCTTTTTTTAATTATAGTTGTCAATATCATATTGTCAGCGTTGAGAATTATGCCCATGCCATCATTAAAATTTAAAATAAAGCAATTATGTAAGTGCACATTCCAAAAATTCTTGAAGTACCGAAGATGGCTAGTTCCGCCCCAAATAACGTCGTTAAATGAATTTTAATATTTTTATACAACTTTTTGTAAATATTTATACGTAGTACGCAACGAAAACTTTCGGTATTTATATATAATATGCTGGCACATATGTGGAATATTTTAGAAGAAAATGGTAATTTTCGGAAAACTACAAGATTTGATTTTTATTTATCTAAATTTTCTAATTGCTTTTTCATATATTTTTTTATAATCAGAAAATTATACAAAAATTCACAGTTATGCATCTTTGTAAAAACTCAATTAATAAAAATTAATTAACTTTCTTTTATAAAACTCAATTTTATAAAGAAAATATTCTCTGAGGTAGAACCTGATTAAAGATTTGAAAGTACTAACAAGGAAGGTCTCCATTGGGGGCATACTCAGAATTTTTTGAAAAAAATATGAATTAAACTACTCATGTAGGTAATAAAGAATCAGTGAAAATTAGCGGCGGAATTACATTATTAGATATGTAAAAAAATAAAATAGTTTGGAATAATTGGCGTGAAAAGCTGAAAGCGACGCTGGATTTGGCGAGCAGTGCATTTCCTTGCCAAAAGCAGAGGATTTTAACGAATCTGAAAATTGATTTTAATTGACTTCACTGTTAAAAATCTGCAGCATTTACTGCAACGTCACTCCACTACTTTTATAGAATATCTCTCTTCTGACCAATGAGAATGCTCCATAGCACAGTGAATTGACCGTGTCATACACTGTTAAAAATCTGCTGCATTTTGTTGCAACGCACTCCACCGCTTGTATATAATATCTCTATTCCAACCAATAAGAAAGCTCCATTTCACGGCCAAGTAACCGTTTTCTATACAAGCAATGGAGTGCGTTGCAACAAAATGCAGCAGATTTTTAACAGTGTATTTTTCAATTTGGAACAATTTTAATCAATTTAAATTGTGTTTTAAATGATAAAATATATTAATTTCATTTTGTTATAAGTACATATAAACGTATATGACAAAATTACACTTAAAGTAAAGTAAAATGCAAAACTAAAATTACTTAAACTAAACTTAATTAAATAAATTGAACGTAAAAAGTTTTTTCTTTAAAAAGTATTCGAAGCGTAAAAGCGTATTTTTCAAAATTTCGTTTTTTCGCCTACCGGAGATAAATCGCCAAATAAACGAAATTTTTATTATTTTTTTACGCACGTTATAAGGAGGTTCCGCCGAAATTTTTTTTACAAACATATATAACTATATGAGAAGAACATTCTGTAATTTTTTCAGATTTTTCTGAGTATGCCCGTATGGAGACCTTCCTTGTAAGATGGTTTTAAATAATATTAACTATTAATATCCATGGTTGATTTAATATTATTATTTTAATCGCCTTTTCAGTAAATTTGAGCATTTTAAAGTTCATATTATACATTTTGTATTAAAAGCAAGGCGAAAATTTCATTCCGTCATATATTTTATATTTTGTATTTATTTATCGATTAATATTATGCAATTTGATATAGTGGTTTTTGAAAAAAATGAGGTTTTTAACCACTTAATTGTCGCGCCCGAGACATTGATGGGCTGCAAGCTTCACAGCTTCAGAATTCTTTGTTTCCCACCAGTTTTATAAAATAGTGTCATTGGTTTTTATCTTGTATCCTTTTACATGGAATTAAATAAGGTGAATATTTTTTTTAAAGTGGTGGCAGTAATAAATTTGAATTTTTAAACTGTAATTTAATGCGACGATTAACCTCTTGAAGGGTGGTGGTATAAATATATACCACTTAATTTTAATTGAGAAACGTCATATCGACACCAGAATTTTGAAATGAAAATTTTAGTTTCATCAAGTACATGAAGAAAAGCTTTTATCTAGTTTGAAATAACTTTGATTTTAAGTTTTGGTGTCAATCAATGATTTCAGCTACTTAAGAGCAGAAGTTCTTTGCCCCTCAAAGGGTTAAGAGGTTAAAAAATGAAAAAAACATTTTTATTTCATAAAATATCTATATTTATAAGGTAATATTAGTGGAAATAAAATGTCAGATAGGTAGACACACCTGTAAAAAAATCAAGAAATTTGATAGAAAGGCATTTTCACAATGCTTATATGCCTATTATATCAGCCTATCTCTTACACAATCACTTTAGGAAATATCATTTTATCATGTTTATTAATCTTATATAAAAATTTTACCAAGTAATTAGAAGTTTATTTATGTTACATTGAGTAATGTTTATTTATCATTTTTTGTATAATTTATAACATCGCTTTGAAAAATCCATCAAATCCAAAAAATAAAATAAAATTCAATTTAATGCATATAAAATAACTTTAGACAAGACTGTGAAAAGATCTACGCATCTAATCAGAAATGTATTCGTTGTAAATTAATAAGTTAGTTAAAATTTAAATTATTAAGCAACGGTGATAATAATCATATTCAAACATTTAACATACTTGTACTAAAAAAATAATCTAAAGTAAAGTGAATTTATTTCTTTAAAAAATTCTATGTTTGTATAAAAATAGGTTTGTGTAAAATATTAGAGGATATATATACAACATGTATTTTTAGTAATTGCCATTGTAATATTAATATATATAGTATATATATATTAATAGTATTTGTAATATTTGTGCAACCTACACTTTATTACAATAATAATAGATGGAATGAAACTAATTTTACTTGTAATAAACATACATTTAAATCTAAAAATAATGGCGTATTTTATGAAAGTAAAATGGAAAAATGGCCGATATTTTGCTTCCCCGTACATATAATTTTTGTTATTTTTGAAAATTTTCGTACATGATATACATGCGAAAAATTTCAAAAATATTCAAAAACAGTGTACTTAGCCTGGAAGGATTTGGAAGTAATTTTTTTAATGTAATATTCGTTTTACTTAATAGGGGGGAAGGGGGGGAGTATCCGTTTTCAGATGTAGCAACTAGTATTTTACAAAATTTTTGATACTAGAACAATAAAAATCTTCTGAATTCCTAGGTGAATACGAACCCTGATATATTACTATATTTGTAACATTCAATCATAATAACGGTCATAACAATAACATGGCTCTCTCTACTACATTAGAAAACTTCTCGAAAGCCATTCACCAACTTCCATATTCTGGAATTGTAATCAACGTCGTTTCACAACTTATTTAATAAAACATATTGATGCATGTACAATAGGGCAGCATGCCTGAAGTTTTCGCTAGCCTTTTTACAATGGATCGAATGTAGTATGTGGCTTCTGCATTAATAATAGGCTGCTTGTAAATTTAATATGTCCGCACGTTCTTGATTACGAGAGTAGTTTGGTTTTGGGGAAACTACCTATTTGCTGTAACCATCTTTCTCGTTTCACGATTTGTCGCTTAAAATACAGTGTAATGGTGTACCCTGTGTCACATTTCACAGGACAAGCAAATGAAGAAAATCATAGGCTATTGCATAACTTTAAGCGTGAAAGGCCAAAAAAAGGAACATCTGGAAAACAAAAATATAATTAATTGATCAACTATCATTGCACCTTACTTCTTTCCGGCACATTGTGCCCTGTCTGGGATACCTAATTTTAATTACAAACTTGCAAATGCCACCAGTAATATTTTACTAAAATTTTGCTTTTACAATAAAAGCTTAAATTAAGGATTTCAAAATACTTGAAAAATTCGTTTGTGAATTCCGGTGTCAGTCAATAATTTCTCATTTTGTTACAGATTTTGCCCGTGCCGGAAAGAGTTACCTTTTAATTTTTACGATTTCCAAACAAATCAATTTTGTATATTAAAAAATCTAAAAATCTATATTTTAAAATACACCGGAAAAACTATGTTGCAAATGTGAAAAATATTAAATATCTCGCACCTGAGTTATTGTGTGCTTTTGGACATTTCGATCGTGTCATCTTGCTGTCTTTGAGTGACAGCAAGTCAAATAAAGAAAAGAAGTTCATGTTAAGTTATAGTGTGGCACTGTGTCCATTTTGTCGAATACATTAAAATAGCAGTGTTGCGAGTAGACTTAATTTTCTTACATTATGATTTCATGATTGGCCCCACGCCTTTGAAGTAGTAAAATTCGCCTTATTTAATGGCATATTAATTAACCCTTTTCGACCCAGTGGTCCCACTCTGAGCACACCTAATTTTAATTCCAAACTTGAAAACAGCACCAATAATATCTTAATAAAATTTTGCTTTTACAATGAGAGCTTAAATTGAAAAGTTCTTAATATATATATATATATATATATATATAAATCATTTGTAAATTCCGGTGTCAATCGGTAATTTCTCATTTTAAGAACAGGACTTGTTTGCACTGGAAAGGGTTAAGGTAAAACAAGTAGAAATCAGCTATTTGAGAAAAGTGGTACCAATCAAGAAATCTAAATTAGAAAAAGTTAGCCAGCTGACAGCACTGGAGAATAGTTACCGAAACGTCAGTGACATGAAATTTTTCTATTTCTGTCTTTTTGTCTCCCTGTTTGTCTGTTCTGCAATAACAGCCGTAAAAAGCATCCGATTTCCTTGAAATTAATTGAGGTACCCGGATTTAACTCTATAGTTTTGGGTTAAGTTTGGTTTATTTGTTCGGAAAATACTGAAAATTTTATTTTGCACCACGATGCTTTCCTATGGCAATTTAGACAAATTTCATTGTTGATCGAAAATGCCTCTTTTTATAAATGGATTTAAATGATAAATTGTGAATACTGAAATTTCCCAATTCGGGTCTTAGGTTATTCCTATTAATTTGAAATTTCGTATATTCATTTGTCAGATTTTGTTAATTATTTCTGTAAATTTGGGTTATTTTTTATACTTATGTTAAAATAATATAAAACATTGTGTTTTAGATTTTTTTTTAATTTAAATTGTATAATATTTCATTATATATTTTCCATTTACTTGTTGCCTAGCAACAATAACTGTTTACTAATAATTATTTAAACGTCGCTAATGAGTGGATGTAATGTTTAAATCATTTTAGTCAGAAAACACCCACAAAGTTTTAGTTTAACCCACTCTTTCATACGGACCTCATATGAGGACAGATAAAAATTGCCTTAAAAATGAAAAAACACTCATTTATGGAGATTTGATTTACTGACAGATATCAGTTAGCATGCAGAACAGTAAAAGTATATATATTTTACAGTGCGTTCATTCTCATTTATCATAAAATAATGGTAATACTGAAAAAAGATGAACAATAATGGGAGGATGCATGAGAGGATTAAACTAACAGTTTTCATTACTATGTTATTTTGGTTCTAAAATATTGTATTTATTAGGATTTTTTAAACAGGTTAAATAAAAGATACTTTTGGGGCAAATTTCGATTGTTCCACGATTTACCAAAATACCCGTCACGACCCATAGATTTAGAGTCGCTGCTCTAGATAACTAATCTTAATGAGTAACAGATAAAAATAAAGTTGTTTTGAGATAGAAATAAAACTGTTTCGAAAAAAAGAAAATATTGACTAATTTATTTAATAATGCAATTTAAATAATTTATGTCAAAAATATTTATTCTTTTTCTGTAACAAATCGCTTAGTGAACTTCATGTTTGTTGAAAATAAAATATTTTTCTGAACACTTCTAAGTGATACGAACTTTAATTTTTAATTATTAAATATCAAACATCAAAGTGCCGAAGAATAAAAAAACATCTTATCTATTACTATTTTAATATCAAATTACTTAAGTTCAAAAAGCATTTCATTAAAAAATGATATCGAGACTATTTTCTACAAACAATTGAAGCTTTCGTTTTATATAAATGCATGAAAGAACATTTTCTCAAATTGATTCTTAATTAAAGAGTCCTTTAAACTAGAATTATAAAACGAAACTGAAAATAATAGTTTTTCCCTTTAAAAGCTTTGAAAAAAGAATATTATAACTTCCCCCATTATATTTCACAATATAAGTAAAATGCTTTTAAGTGTTCTGGGATAGTTAAAAAAACAATTATTAAAAGAAGCAGTAGGGAGACAGTTTAATGTACGTTTGTAAAATAACAAAAAAAAATTGAATCAAGCACCATTAAATCAAAGGAAAAATAAATAACTTTCTTTTTTTACTTTAGCATCAAACTTTGCAGATTGCAATTCTTAGATATCCATTGTAATCATTTCATAAGTATCTATTTTTTAACAGAGTTGTATTAATTCATTGTGTTTTCAGTACACGTAATAATGAATTATTTATATAATAAACGAAATTATCTAATTCGTGTATGTATATATAAAAAAAAGTTTTTGTGCGCTTCAAAATAAAAATGAATTCATAATGCGGTAGATAAAGGGTTAACTAAACTTCAGCCGGGTTCAAGTGCACGGTTGACGATATTTGAAAATGAAACACTTTTTGCCAGTACGTTTCTTTCTTTACTTTTCAAGCCGTCACTGACGACAGCTTTTTTGCATGAACAAAACAGTGATAATGGAGATTCAGCAGCAAGTTAGTGCAATATATAATTTAATTTCTTTTCTGTATATATTTTCCGGTTTTGATTAAAAATTTTATTTTTAAAATTACATGAGGCTCATTCCACATCCAATCAGACAGAAAAACATCAATATGTAGCCAATTGTAACAGATTTTAACACTAGAACCGCGGGGACGGGTCATTTTGACCCGTATCATATGCAAAAATGTTGATTTAAACCAGAAAACTCTTTATTAAATAAGCTAAATATAAGTTGAACAAAAATAATTTCTATAAAAACTTGAACAGTTTTAAACAAAAAATTCCGGTGAGAAATATTTTTATAAAACTTGAATGAATTTTCCCGCGGTTCTAGTGTTAATTAAACTGCGTGTGTCTTTTCTTTATATTAAGATATTATTACCAGTGATTTTTTAGCCTCCGATGCTATTTCTTTCAGACAAGCTAAAAAATGTCGTGTCATCAGCCCTGAATTTCCTACTCAACCGATTTTGATAATTTTTTTTAATTAAAGCTATTTATTTGTAGTTGTGCCCATTTTAGTTATTTTTTTATTTATTTCCATTTCTATATTTTATTTTTAATTTTAAATGCCTTTTTACGATATTTCTTGAAAAATCAAAACGGTGGCAACTCAGTTTATCTTTTCTGTCGATAATAAAAATTTCTTTTCCAAAATGATTGCGTATAATTATGCACTAATTGAGGTACATATATATATACAGGGTGTATCTAAACTACTGGGCAAAACTTTAAGGGGTGATAGTACACATCAAGACAAATAATAGTAAATGGGAAACTAAGGGTCCCAAGCGTCTTCCGAAGAAGATAGGCGCCATCAAAGTTTAGGGTCCAAAATTTGAAATGATTATAAAAAACGGAAAAATTGGTCGATTCATTTGCGGTTTTCACGAAAACTATTCTTTATGTCAGTATTGTCTTGAAAATAAATTATAAAGATGAATTTCAAAAAATGCCGATAGAGGGCGCTTTAGACTTTGGAGTAACGAACAACTATTTTTTACCGTTATTTTTTGCATCTCATTAAATTTTTTTAGACGTTTAGACATAAACTTAAATTTTGAGCTTAAAATCTGTGGTTCAGTAGCGCGAAAGGAACTGTGTTCAATGGGAGTGGTTAGGTTTAACCCTCTAAGCGTTTGGCACGTAGAATTCCGTACTTCAAAAAATGTTCCAAGAGTGAATTGCACGTAAAATTCTCTATGACAAAAAAGATTTCAAAAGCGCATAGCACGTATTTTTCTCGCACCTGTTTTTGACCTCAAAAGTGCTTTCAACGTAAAATGCCGTGTCTACCTTCCCCCTCGGCCTAAAGATCTTTATTGACAAGTTGATGGATCATGTGGTAAAGTGGGCGGTCTTTGAGTCTTTGTCCGTTTAACCCCTTTTAACTTGGAATTTTGCCATAAAATTAGCTATCAGGTTGGGAAAAGCGGAAGAAAAAGTTTTTTTTTTATTCTATTCACATGGTAGAACTATACTTAATATTCCGAATATTAAAGCGTAAATATTGCATTTTTTTGCATAAAATAACATTGAGAAGGTAGCTTAATGCGACTGATAGAAAAACTTCATTTTTCTAACTACGAATAATGTTCCTTTTTTTCATGCTTTCTTTCGTTGAAGTTATATTTAATGGGGAAAAGCAGCTTGGTAAAAATAATATAATCTGTAAGATATAGAAAACAATGGAGATTTTATTTATATGCATGTTCCACAAAAAATAGTGAAATTACAACCAAAAGTATAAAAGAGTTAAATCGAAGAAACAAAGACACATTGAAAAATTGTTTTCGCGGGAACTTGAAGCAGTTTCAATGTTTTACTTTGTTTTTAATTAGCCTCATATTTATCTCTATGAAGATCCCCTTTTTTTAATAGAAAGTAAATTCTTTTTAAATAAAGTTAATTAAAAATCTAATGGTGACAAGAAACTTATAAGATTTAGTTTTAAACGAAACTTTTCTAATTTAAATATTATTTACCATAAAGCAAGTTATAAGATAAAACAAAAGAAATTTGTTCCACAACAATGAGAATTTCTTGTCGCTGTTTACTTTTCATAAATTTGAAAAAAAAAAAAATCACTCACTTTTACAGAGACTTTTTTTTCCGAGAGATTTTACCCAAGATTTTACCGCAATAAAAATTTAAATTAATGCAGAAAATTTTTTATTTTTTTAACAACTAGCCGCTATATATTTAAACTGAAAGTAATTGTGATTTTAAAAAAAAACATAAATCCAAATTTTCGGCCCCACCAGTGACCGAGCGGTTGTAACCTCTCAATTGGTAGATGGCAGGTGCTGGGTTTAAACCCAATCGTGGCCGTAGGCCAAACCGTTCGGAATTTTCGTGGTTTTCTTCGAACCTTGCGTAAATACGGGTTAGGTTCCCTTAGAAAGACCCCAACGAAGGGCACTCGTCCTGTGTGCCGATATCACTCGAGTAGATAATCGGCCGACGCAAAATAAACTGTGCAAATTTTCAATTTCCCTGTTTTCCATTTTTGGTTCATGGCAGGAAAGAGATCAGTGTAGATTAGTGAAACATTATCTTGTTCTTTGTTTCCACAATTGTTGTCAAAAATTGTTTTTATTTAACAAATTCTTTATTTTACACAGTAGTGCAAGCAAGAGGGAGAAAGGGGTAGATTTACTAATTATTAGCCTAACATTTTTACTGTAAGATTGATACTTTGAAGTTCGTCACAAATCTTTGACATTTTTCCAATTTTTTAATTAATTCTTTTTTATGCAGAAAATACACTTTGCACAAATACATTTGTAGACAACTCCAAACAAACGAAAAACAAATTTCAAAATCTTTCAGCACTTTACGCGATACAAACATCAGAAAGTATATTTATTGTACATGGTCAAATCTCCAAATCTAACATTTCAGCTCGAAGAGATTGCGGGGTGCAAAATAACCAATTGGAATCTGAAAATCCAAAGATTTATAAAATACATACAGTATTTGTTTCTGTTAGTTTGCTACATGTTTTATGTTGAATTTAATACATTATTTTACTGGCCTCTTTGATTTAGATGACATCACAAATTAATGTCCAGTATTTGTTAGATACTAAACGTTTACCGAAAAGCTATTAAAATACAGTGATTACAATAATTATTAAAGATTAAAAGTTTTGAGAAAATTAAAACAAATAGAGTTGAAGGTGAAAGTGACAAGATTTCTTGTCTTCTAAAAAAAGGGAGGATCTACTTTGTTTTCCTTATTTAGCTACATACATAATCAAACACGAACATTTTAGATCAGCTTATAAGAGATTAACAAAACTCATATAGCAATCTTTGTTATATTCAAGTAAAAGCGAAATTTTACGATTGATATGTAGAAATTTTATTAAATATTGTTAAGAATTTACTCAAAAACAACTAGAAAAACTCATATTTATCTAGAAACAAATATGAGAAATAAATCGCTAAAAATGAGTTAAACTTTATTGAAAAAAAAATATATATATATACTTCATGAAGTTCATTAAAAGCTCTATATGTAATAAGAAAGAAATGCCCCATCAATGGCCGAGAGGTTTCTGTTCTCTGAACTTCTATACGGCAGGTGTCGGATTCGAACCTAATCGCGCCCATCGGCCTAATCGCTCAGAGTTTTCTGTGGATTTCCTTGCGTAAATACGTGTTGGCTTCCCTTAGAATGACCTCACGGAGGGCATCCCACTTTTAGGACCCATATCCCTCGTGTTGATAATTTGCCGTCATAAACACAGCCAACCAATATTAATAATAAAGAAGATTGGATCTAACTGCTCAAAATCATTACATACTAAGTAGAATAAATTGTGTACAAAAAGACTTAATACATTTCAAAATGCGCATGTGCAGTTGCTAAAAACATTCATAATACTATAGCCGGAAAGCCATGATTTTAACATGTATTTTCCGTTATTTTATAGTTCTTAAAAACATAGATATACGAAATTTCGCTCTATAGGTATTTTTTTTTATTACAGACACGATGTGTGCACAATAGGAAATTATCTCTATGCCCGGTACAAGCATGTGTGTTATATTTCTTTCACAAGTATATATTGCAAATAATTGTGTTCTTGCAACGATTGATTAAAAAAAATTGCAAAAGATCAGGGTTATAAATTCCATAATACATTTTCTAATAGTTTCATAAGCGATTAAAATTTTAAAATGGCAATATGAGTTTAATCTTGATTGTATTTCATTTTAAAAAAATCTTTATGTTCGGTTGCGCACTTTTATAAGAAAGTTTTACTATTTTTATTTTTACAGAACAAAAGTTTGAAAATATTAAAACAAGGTAAAACCCGTCAAATTTTGACGAAATAAAATGTTTAAGAAGGAACTGTTTCATTAACTTATAATAAACCTACAAAATTAGTTATAGTAAAAAATGCATTTTATATTGGTACGTCTAACTCGTAAACAAACGATATTTATCGTCAAATTAACGAACTACTATTTCTATAAAACACAATTGTATAAATTGTTAAAATTAAATTTTAATCGTATATGCAAGCAGCAATAAAAAATAATAAAGATATGTTATGATAAAGTTATCAATAAAGGTTCTTATGCTAGTATTCCAAAACGATAAAAAGCAAAATTTATTCAACTTTGACTCATAGAATTATTTTCCGGTGAAATCTAAACCCGGCATCATTTTCACCATATCAAAATTTACAAATGTACATTTTACATCTGTATTCACGTTTAAAAAAAAAAAAAAAAAAAATGGCATTTTAATTTGATAATTTTGATTCAAAACTTGAAGTCTCAATAAACTGTTGATATTCTTTTACGTATAAATCAAGTTTTGTAAATGAATTCAAAATTTACCTGGTTTTATAACAGAAGATATTTAAATTTCTATTTTTTCCCTTTTAATGAGAAAATTGAAACATAAAGATATAGCACTCAATTTTTTCTCTTTTTTCCTTTGCTTTAAATAGAAAAGGAGTACTCCTGTTGCCACGATTAGAAAAGAGGTATTAAAAGTTATAAAAAAAATTAATATTTCAAAAACAAATTAAGATACAGCTTTCAAAGAAATTTCATTTAAAAGTACATTTTTTTTCAACACGATGGTGTAAAAATTGAAAATATACGACATTAAGAAGTTTAAAAACTTTTAGTAGCAAAAGTTGCAATACCAAAATTCATATACTATAATATAAATTAAATTGATGCCGTAGTTCATTTCAAATTTCAAAGTGTTGCCATGCGCAAAATGACGTATGCGTTGCGCACAGATACGTTTGGCCTTTATAATATAGATTGATATTTTTTTGCGTAACACATATATTTAAATAATAATAATAATAAGCATTATTTTAATTTAAATATCCAAATTTCATTTTCTCCTGTAGTAATAAAATGAATCTGCTTATTGTTTTTCAATAGTAAGGCTCGCGGTCTTGGTGGCAAACGATTTGACTTGTCTGTAAAAATACATTGACTTGGCTTAAAAATATGAAAAATGCTATGCAATAAAATTCTCAAAGACGAAATCACATTTAAAAAAAAGTCCGTTATAGATAAGTTCCTTTCTTAACGGGTACATCAACTATTATAATTATGTTATACTGGGTATTCTTCTGTCACATACGATTATATTCAATTTGCATGGAAGAACACATTTTGCCGATGATTCCATCATAATTAGGCTCTTTTTTACATGTATATTTTAGTTACATTGGATTTTCACTATATTGCATAGAAATTTGCTATTCTTTATAAAAAATAAAATTCAAAGTTTAATTGCATAATAATGGCTGTGTAAATATTGCCTTGTTTGCAGAAATTGCTTGGGCTGGGCAAATTTTAATGAATTTTGCGAGAACCAGGCCACGCCAGGAAAATGATTTTCATATGGAAACCGGGGTCAGAAAATTTCGGCCGGATCAGAAGTCTAGGAAAAAATTAAGTCCAGTCTAGGAGCGGTGGGAAAAATAAATTTAGGCCTGACCCGAGCTTCAAAAAACGTAATGGCTGGTCTGGACTCGAGTGTTGTGAATGAAAATTCGACCGAGCCCGTCAGGTGCTATTTATAGTATGCTGTTCCAGTGTTCTGTGATTCGATCCTTGTTAATCACACATCTCTTGTAAAATAATAATTTCTTGAAACTGGCTCCAGATAGTCAAAAAAAAAAAAAAAAAAAAATATGATTACAGAAAATTGAGGTTTTTCAGTTCTTAAGATAATTCTCAAATGCCCCGCTGAATAAAACGAAAATTTCTGACACACTTTTTTTCGTTTCTTTTTAAACGCGAAGCCTGTTTACTAAAATAAACTTTCCTTTTTTAAAAAATAAATAAATTACTTATAAGCGATTCAAGTTACATGCCGACGGAATTTCTCCTTCCTTTCATTATCACATCAGAAATTCAGTTGAAAGGAAAATTTTCATAGCATTTTCTAAAAGATTCTTTGAGTTTATTGAAAAACAAAAAAACGTGTTTCGATTACATAGTTTCTGAATGCAAACACCTGCGAATCTCATACGTTTCCGAGCAAGAATGAAATAAAAATTATGTCATAAAGCAGCCAGTTTGCATTTGAGAACAGCCTTAAGGCTTTAGTTTCCATGTTATTATGCCTGCTTACTTCTAATGCAATAATACAATTACTGTTTTCGAAGATTCCCCAATCTCCGAGAGCTCAAAATCTCCATTATGAAAGTTTTTTTTTTTTTTTTTTTTTTTTTTTTAACGTTTTTAGGATGTAGCTGACTGAGAAGTTTGCATCGATATGTTATATCTATAAAAATAACAAACAAAATTTTAAAACATACATAAAGTATTCGATGGAGTCCAAAAAACAAAGTGTACCTAAGGTATCCGAATTTATGAATAGGTCTCCGTCAATAAAATAATAGCAATGAAAAACATTTATCAGGCCTAGATCATAAAACACTTTTCAACAATGACAGAATATTATTACAATTTTTTTTTCATTCAGTGCAGTCGATCATAGTATGTCCTGTAATCAAATTGTTTTATGGGTCTTTGCAAATGAAACAGTATCTATGCACTCATTATTCTATAGAAAATGCGTCGCAATGCACCTCAAGGTTTTTTTAAAAAACTTTTATTATGTTTGAAGTATTAAAACATCATTAAAGTAACATCACAAACTATTTTCCCCATAGATCATAAATAATTCTCCCCCACTCTTCATAAAGGAACTATAAATATTTTCCGTACTTTTAAGAAATTATATTTTAGCCTACATCAATGATATAATATAAATTTCGTTACATTTCAAGTGCTGTTACATAATTGAAGTGCGTCAGAAATGACTTTTTTCCACATGGACAATGATTGTTTTGTGTGTCCCTATAAACAATATATAAATGTTACGCATTCATTTTAAATATTGAATATTTTATAATAAAAACTCATATCAAAGAAAAATTGCATGACAGTCTGAGTCCATTTATAAGAGTTAGAAGGAGGACAGAAACCTAGTCCATAAACGTTTTTCAAGTATGTTGGAAAGTGTAAAAAATTCAGACACTGTTGTTTCTGATATCATTCCTATTTTCTGCGCAGAATAATTATTTTAAATTCGAGAAATAGTATGATGCTATTAACACTTTCCAGCATAGTTGACAATCATTTCTAAAATCGATTTGTCTGTCTATCTCTGCTGCAACTTTCGTAAATATCCTTAAACTACCATGAATTTTTTATGCGTGATTAATATTTAGTTAGAATGATCGGTACTTAAAATGAAGTATTTAACTTTTATAGGTCGTTTAGGTCAATGATATATAGGTATAATATATTCGCATTTCATTGATTGAAATGAAGCGAAGCATTTATTATATATGAAATATTTCATAGTGCTTAAAATGATTACTTATTATTCATAAGTACATGTTTAATAATAGCTTTTTGTTACATAATGCATTCTACAATAATAATGTCTTCTTCCACTTGCTCACAAATAGACGGAGAGTCATAACTTTTTATGACTCTCCGAAATACTTATAAAAGAGGTAGACAATATTCTTTCTCCTACCTTTACTAGTAAATTCACAACAAGTATAACATCAAATTTACTTTGTACCTGATTTCTCTAACAGCGGATTATACAGGGTGTTTGTAAAGTCCCGGACCCAATTTGATGCTTAATAACTCATAAAATAATAAAGATAGATTAAAATTAATAACATAAATGGTTACATAGACTCAAAAAGTTTCATGACCCTTGTCAATGAACTTCCACGTGTGCCATTTTCGTCGCACGGAGAATATCAGGTCGATAGTCAATTTCACGCCAGGTAGTGACAAGCACGTTGGCATCCACAGAGGCTAATTTCTTTTTACACCGCAAGATGATAACCCAGATATGAGATCCTCCATCCAAAAGCAGCATCTTGCGGTGGAAAAAGAATTTAGCCTCTGTGGATGCAATAGCCTCTGTGGATGCCGACATGCTTGCCGCTACCTGGCGTGAAATCGACTATCGACTTGATATTTTCCGTGCGACGAAGGGAGCACACGTGGCACAAGTTCATTGACAAGGGACATGAAACTTTTTGAGTCTATCTAATCATTTATGTTATTAATTTTAATCTATCTTTATTATTTTATAAGTTATTAAACATCAAAATGGGTCCGGGACTTTATAAACACCCTGTATGTACAGATGCATATTACACTGTAATAGTAATATCAAATGTTGAGGTACTCCATGTATTCGAATTAAATAATTTTATATCATCTGTTTATTTTAATAGCTTTGAATACTCGTTAAAAAAAAAGAAATATAAAATATGATTTTGATGTAAACAACTAGTTAAAAATATAGAGTTTTTGTTAGATCAAATATGATAACGATATTGAAAGGCAACACCCTCCCCCTTATAGTCGATGTCATATGCCAAATCCCCCTTCTGTTCTAAAGTGATAACTTTACGTATGCACAGCCCCAGTATAGTTTTAAATGTAACAGAAATAAGCAAAGATATAAACAACGCATTTTCAAATAAGTTTAATAAATCTGACGACGCTTTGTCTATTTATCTATTCTTGCAATGTTTTTATTTTCTTATGGGATATTAAGTGGAATCAATTGCAAAGTTATTTACATTATTTTTAAGTGATAGCGTGTTAATCTTCAATAATCAAGTTAATTTAATTGGATGTATACTTCAAAATAGTGTTTGAAAATTACTTCAAAAAAATTATATATATATATTATAAAAGCCAAACGTATCTGTGCGTAACGCATACGTCATTTTGCGAATGGCAACACTTTCCCGTGTAAATTCGGTTTTGTAATTTTCGTTAAATGCAAATTTTACACTTTTAAACATCGCACATTTCAAATTTTTACACCGTCGTCGTTCAGAGAAAAAAAATTTACTTTTAAATGCAATTTGCTTGAAAGCTGTATTTCAATTTAGTTTTGAGATATTAATTTTTAATAGTTTTTAATACCAATTTTGTAATTGTGGCAACAGAAGCATTTCATTTTCTCTTAAAATTGAAATATATATATATATAGAGAAATTAAAATGCGCAACACTTTACCGTGCAATTTCTGTTTTGCAATTTTCGTTACTGCAAATTTTGCTCTTCTAAACATCGTACACTAAAATTTTTATACCGTCGTACAAAACAAAAAATATACTTTTAAACGTATTTTGTTTCGAAGCTGTATCTCAATTAAATGATGTGATATTAATTTTTTTTTTATAATTTTTAGAACCAATTTTGTATTGTGGAAACAAAAACACTCCATTTTCTCTTAAAATTGATAAAATAAAATAAAATAAAATGCGTAAACTATGTCGAAAATATCGTCTGTTATAAATTCCGGTGTTTCGGTTTTATTTCGTTTAATAATTTGGATATAATTGGGCTTTATATTATTTTGTTAATTTTAGCTTAAAATAATATTTGTTTGACAGTTAGACTGACTAATACAATATGAATGTTTTACTTGAAAGAAGAATTAGATGATTGATTTATTTAGGTTTATTAACTAACTTTGTACATAAATGTAATCAATGAAACAGTTCATTCTTAAAGATTTTCTTTCGTTGAATTTCAACGGGTTCTACCTCGAATGTATTAATGTAGATTAAGATGCAGCTTTAAAAAAATCGTTTCTGAAAGTGATTTAATTTTTCTTTTTGATGGTGTAAAAATTGAAATTGCATAAAGTTTAAAAGATAATAATTTTGAGATAGAAATTTCATAGATTTCCCTGGCTATTGTCATTATCGATATCGCGAGTATTTATCACGCACGTCTTTGTTTTGTAATATTAGTAGAATTATCTTAAAATTTATACGCTCCACCAGTGTCCGAGAGGGTCTGCCTCCGAAACTGGTTGACAACAAGTGCTGGGTTCGAACAAAATCGCGGCCGTCGGCCTAACCAGTCGGCGCTTAGCGTGGTTTTCTTCAAACCTTTGATTTCCTTGCATAAATACGGGTTAAATTCCCTTAGAAAGGCCCCCACGGAGGGCAATTCCCTTTAAGATTTCTAGATTTCTATCTCAACTGCAGATTCTTGGCCGTCATAAACACAAAATTAAAATTTATACATTATTCGTATAGATTGAAATACGCTTCATTTGTGTTGTTGAACAAAGAACTTCTAAGTAGAAAAATGATTAACAAATGAAACTATTTTTTTTCTTTTGTACAATGAAGTAAACAATAAAAAAGAAAAAAAAAAGATCTTTCAGAAAAACTGTCAGGATAAAGGGAACGTGGGATGGGATTACTGACGTCCTCATACTGGATTAAGGAAATGAACAGGGAACAACAAGCTTTAACAACATATGTACCTTTTTTCATAAAATGGAAGCAGGATTGATTCCTAAAAGACAGCACCGGAAATTGACACAAATAATTTTACCGACAGATTTCAGTGATTATAAAGAGTTACTTTTGTATATTTTTACTGAGGTCAGAAAAGTCTGTACATAAAGGCATATATCTTTCCTAGTTTTCTTATTATTTAGACATAAAGGTTTTGAGCTTGAAAAAGTTTTGTTTTGAAACAAACTTTAGTAGTTTGATGTTCCTTTACTTATTTTAACTTTTCTTGTCACATTAGTCATGCTTAACGGCTAGCATGGAAAATTTCTTAAAAAATACTTTTAAATTGACCGGCAATAGTCAAATTTTTTAATTCTGTCAAAGGCGTATGCTTTTAAGTGTGTTATTTTGTGAAATTATTTCATGTTACTAGCCAGCGAAAAGGGTTCATTGTAAACGTCTTGGGAGTCCTTTCTTTTTGAAATACGGTTTAAGGTAATCTGTAAGGTTCGGGGATTAATTTTCTAAATAGGACTACAATACCGAAGATTTCTAAAGGGAAATTTAAGGCATGTTTATAATGGTGCAGCGTTTATTTGATTTGCGGCATGTGTGAAGTGCGTACCTTACATGCTCACTCACTGTCAGGTTTTGTTTAGCATTGATTGATCAGTTAGAAATTGAATGTAAATGTAGCAATATTTCATCCTTTTTAAAATACACTTTTCAATCATTCATTTTTGTAGCTTTGATTAACCGAGTGCAAATGTCTTTTATCTTACAGCGAAATTAGGTGGGAGGTTTAGTTTCGTCACAAAGAAAGAAAGAAAAATATATATACATATATATACATTTTTTAAACAGTTAAACATCATGAAAAGTTATGTTATCCCTATTTTAAGAGGTGGCAATTGTTTATTTCGCTCAGTATCTGTGTATAGAAGACTAATATATATATTCTTTTACGGCGAATTTCGATGGGTGCAGCTAGTAAGAGTTTAAAATTTTCAAACTCTTATATTCACATTTTCATGAAATTTAGGGGCGGAAAATAATAATGGCCCCTTGTACAGTTTTATCAAGAAGACAATGGTAGATTTTATGTATCTTTTCCTTGGAGAAGGGGTTGGGGGGGGGAGGACAAATTAAACGAAACTTATCTGATCTGATGCTTATATTGATAGAAAACTCCCTGCCAAAATTTTATTGTCTAAAGCCGAGACAGATTCCGAGATTCTAGAATCCAAAACCCTTTGCTTCAAAAATAAAAGGAAATCGGAATTTAGGAAATACCCAATGTTTCTATTATGATTCTCTGCATCTTACAAAATATTATCATTCAGGCAATGACAGGTTTGATATATTTTTATAGTTACCCCTCCCATAACCTTCATGCTCTCCATGTCGTGGAAGCAAGCTTACCAAGTCAAAAATAAGATTAATCTGAATCTGGAGCTTATATTCAAAGATTAATCAAATCATGTGGATTGCCATAAACTTATTTAATATGTGATTTGTAAATGAAATTGAGTTTACTTTTCTATATTACTAAAAAATTCTAATATTAATGTCAAAATCACTTTAATTGAACAAATTTTATGTTTAATTATACTAGGGGTCACAGTTCCTTTTGAGCTACGTTCCCCACCCCGTTCAGGCTTCAAAAACATTGTAATGTACCTTGTTTTAAAAATATCACCAGGTTGTGGAAGATTAAATGATATTATCACGAAAAACGACTCTTTTCTGTAATCAGATTGCCATACTTTCCGTTGAATCTCGGGAACCCACTGGGGGCGACCATAAATTATGTCAAGGTAGGGGGGGGGTGTCATGAAATTGTGATAGTTTGTGACAAGGGGATGCTTGATAGCCTATTGTATAATAATTTTGTTTTTGATGTAAAGTTTTAACTTATTTCATAAGTTTTTAATTTAATTTAATACAATTTTTTGTTGTTGTTACGATTATAAATGTCAGTAAAACACATTAGTTAAAGGTTAAAAATAAATTTTAAATATAATTTATAACGTAGTGCTTTGTTTCTGAACTGAAAGTATGTGTTTATGTGATATAGCGTGACATGTGACACAGTGTGTGTGTGTGGGGGGGGGGAGGATCACCCACCCGGGGCACCCACCAAAAAACTTGGCATAGGTGTTTAATCCCCGGAGGAAATATTCCACAACCAACCAGCCAAATTACAAACAACGGGCCATTCCATAACATAAATAACATATACAGCAATAATATGCCATGGCACTAAAATATACAAAATGATAAAAATGAAAAACACTTGTTGACAATTTGACAAACGTCTGACTGACGGAACAAAGAAAAAAAATAATCAACAAACTTAACAAGACACATACACAATAAAGTGAGATGTAAGAACAAATCATACATGTTTTGGGAAGTGTAATAATTTATGACAAAAGGGGGAGGGAAGTAAAAAATATTGAAAAAAGTGTCACATCATTTAAGGACAGCCCCATTGTGTTTCGAAATTTTTCGCTTTTCCAGTTTTGATCGACATTTAAATATTTGCAGTAATACTATCATGCAAATTTTGATTTAATTTTTTAAATATCAATTGTATTTTTTTTTTTTACTTAATAAGTTCTATAATAATTTTCTGATAAGTATTTTTTTTTTTTGTTAATATTAATTCACGCTAAAGAAATCGATAAAAAAGTGCACAGGCATTTACCAGCATTTATACTGATCAAGAGGTGAAATATTTAAACAAATTTGTAAGCCGGACTACTTTTTTTATACAAAGGTTCATCTGTTAACCAAATTTTCAGTGGGGCGTCATATGAATTCTGTCCATAAGAAATTCATTTCTAATTTAAGTTAACATATATAAGCCGTAATTTTCACTTCAAATTTGTTTCACGTGTAGTATTTTAATTGCTTCGGTATTTTGTATTTATTTATTTTGTTAGTTTTGTGTGTCTGTGCGTGTTTGAAATTTATGTGTAAATGTGTAGTTCATTAGATTTAAATTAATAATATATTTCAATAATAATGCTATTAACCCTTTCAGGAGCAAAGTACTTCTATACGTTAAAGTACAGAAATGACAGTTTAAATGATGTTTATAGGTATAGTGTAGATATCACTAAATGTATATTTTAAACAATATTGCAACTTTAAGCATATGTGGAGTTATATGTCGTCGGGACTTTTTTCGTGTAGGGTTTTCGTCCGATAATTGTTTTATGCAGGGTGTTTTCGTCCTGTACCTAATCAGGCTAACTAAAAAGGAAAATGGAGATTATTCTATTTGAACGGCTTTTTGCAAAGAGATTGATTCATCAATTAATCTTTCATAGTTACATAAGCAAAATCTATTTATTTTTTTAAAGCAGTCTTAATACATAAATTTTATTATAATTCAGATTTAACTATAAGGATAAGGAATATTTTTAAAATACAAATTGTTATCGATTAAAAAAAAGTAGACAAAAATATATAATTAAAATTGCAGTTACTTCTAAGTTTGGTTCACTAAATTATGGTGGCACTGGACAAATGCTCCACATTTTCTTACAAATATAGCATAATCTTTTCAACTATCTTAAACCCAAATTGATTTTTCTTTGACACATTCCTAAATTCAGTTTTGTTTAAAAAAAAAAAAAAAAAAAAAAAAAAAAAAAAAAACTATTGAAATGGCAGGTGCGCTATCAAGAGGTTATAAAGTCGAACAAATTTTCCATTTTTCGATAAAGACAGGAAGTCATTTAGAAAATTCTATCAAATTTCGAGTTTTGAAAAAAAACCTGCACACAACACCTCGATAAAGATGATCATGAAAAAGCACTGGCGAATATGTAATTCATTTGACAGAAAAAATAAAGAGCTATTCAGTCTCAAATCATTTCCATAATCCTGATTGTTTTCGCCATGCCTTAATTATATATTTTATAATTTATTCTTGAATGTGTCAAAGTTTGTAGATTTTGACATCCCCCCCCCCAAAAAAAAAGTTCTTTTTCTTTATTTTCTTTTTTTTCCTTGTTTTTTTTTTTTTTTTTTTTTTTTTTTTTTTTTTGAATTGAATCAGTAACTTTTTTTTTTAATTCAAAATGGTTTGTTAAGAATCCTCGAAAAGACATTTTTATTTATGCTACGTATTGCCTAAATTATGCTTTCTTAAGGACATCATTTCAATTTTTTTGTTTCTTTTTATTCCATTTTCACGCCTTCCTTTTCATACAATTGTCAATATTTATTTATTTATTTAGAGACTTCTTGTATTTTTTTTCTTTGGCTTTAACTATAAGAAGGAATTTAAATATGCAATTTTAGAATAGCCTTAAAATACCTAAGCAAACATATTTAAATTATAAAATCTATGTTCAAGTACCTTCACACAAATTAATACTTTGTCAATAGTAATAAACATTAAAAAGGCATATTAGAAAAATTTAAAAGTTGATTTATTCCAAAAACTATTTCATGGAGAAATGAGTGTTTGTATAGCTATTTTCTAATGCAAATTTATTTTTAATATCGAACAATTTGTCTAATTAATAAACGCTATATTAATAATAATGTTTTAATAATTTAAAAGTTACATTTAAAAGTAATTATACTGGTATTCTTTGAAAATCAATTTGAGACAGTTTTTCCTTGCAAAACATTATTCCAGAAAAAAAAAAAAGAAAAAAATGAAATATTTTAGAAAAGAAAAGTATGACCAAAAAACTCCTAAAAAATAAATCGTGCCACGTGATTTGCTCCATTTTCTGGATAAAAAAAAAACAATCTTTAGTGAAATAAGGAAATGAGGTATTTATGATTATATTTTTAAAACTTATGCAACAGAATCTGCGATAAGTACATCTTCAAACATTTCCTCAGTACATGTTATCTGGTAAATACTGAGCATTCTAAGCTGATTAATCACTATTAGCTCTGACACCTTCTCCTACCACGCCTTCCATTCATACCGCAAGGCTAGAGAAGGGGGTGAAAAATTCGGCTGGCGATTTTGCAAAACTTCCTGTCTTCAAAGAGGAGTTATTTTTGTGAAAACATATGCTGTTATTCAAGACATTTTCAAAGTAGTTTTTCCAAAGATATCGAAACGCTCAGAGGGTTAAATTTCAAATGATTATAAAAAACAGGGTAACTGGTCAATTGATTTGCGGTTTTCACTAAAACTATTCTTTATGTCAGTATTGTCTTGAAAATAAATTATAAACATACATTTCAAAAAATGTCGATAGAGGGCGCTTTAGACTTTGGAGTAACGTACAACTATTTTTTACCGTTATTTTTTGCATCTCATTAAATTTTTTTGAAGCTTAGACATAAACTTAAATTTTGTGCTGAAAATCTGAATCGTTGAGAGTGGTTAAGTAGCGCTAACTGAACTGTGTTCAATGGGGGTGGGAAGGTTCAAATTTCAAATGATTATACAAAACGAAAAAATTGCTCGATTCGTTTGCGGTTTTCTCTAATACCATTCTTTATGTCAGTATTTCCTTGAAAATAAATTTTAAAGATAAATTTTAAAAAATTCCGTTAGAGGGCGCCTTAAACTTTAGAGTAACCAACAACAATTTTTAACTGTTATCTTTTGTATCTAATTAAATGCTTGCAAAAGCTTAGACTTAAATTTTCAGTTCAAATTTTGAATTGTTGGGAGGGGTTAAGAAGCGCAAACTGAAGTGAGTTCAGGAGTTGTAACGTTACCCTGCCCATCTTACGAACAAAGTTCAATTTTTCGCTATTTAATTACTCACAACGATTCAGATTTTGAGCTCAAAATTTAAGTCTAAGCTTTTAAAACATTTATTTAGATTTTTAAAAAAAATAACGGTTAAAAATAGTTGTTGGTTACTCTAAGGCGCCCTCTAACGGAATTTTTTAAAATTTATCTTTAAAATTTATTTTCAAGGAAATACTGACATAAAGAATGGTATTAGAGAAAACCGCAAACGAATCGAGCAATTTTTTCGTTTTGTATAATCATTTGAAATTTGAACCTTCCCACCCCCATTGAACACAGTTCAGTTAGCGCTACTTAACCACTCTCAACGATTCAGATTTTCAGCACAAAATTTAAGTTTATGTCTAAGCTTCAAAAAAATTTAATGAGATGCAAAAAATAACGGTAAAAAATAGTTGTACGTTACTCCAAAGTCTAAAGCGCCCTCTATCGACATTTTTTGAAATGTATGTTTATAATTTATTTTCAAGACAATACTGACATAAAGAATAGTTTTAGTGAAAACCGCAAATCAATTGACCAGTTACCCTGTTTTTTATAATCATTTGAAATTTAACCCTCTGAGCGTTTCGATATCTTTGGAAAAACTACTTTGAAAATGTCTTGAATAACAGCATATGTTTTCACAAAAATAACTCCTCTTTGAAGACAGGAAGTTTTGCAAAATCGCCAGCCGAATTTTTCACCCCCTTCTCTAGCCTTGCGGTATGAATGGAAGGCGTGGTAGGAGAAGGTGTCAGAGCTAATAGTGATTAATCAGCTTAGAATGCTCAGTATTTACCAGATAACATGTACTGAGGAAATGTTTGAAGATGTACTTATCGCAGATTCTGTTGCATAAGTTTTAAAAATATAATCATAAATACCTCATTTCCTTATTTCACTAAAGATTGTTTTTTTTTTATCCAGAAAATGGAGCAAATCACGTGGCACGATTTATTTTTTAGGAGTTTTTTGGTCATACTTTTCTTTTCTAAAATATTTCATTTTTTTCTTTTTTTTTTTTCTGGAATAATGTTTTGCAAGGAAAAACTGTCTCAAATTGATTTTCAAAGAATACCAGTATAATTACTTTTAAATGTAACTTTTAAATTATTAAAACATTATTATTAATATAGCGTTTATTAATTAGACAAATTGTTCGATATTAAAAATAAATTTGCATTAGAAAATAGCTATACAAACACTCATTTCTCCATGAAATAGTTTTTGGAATAAATCAACTTTTAAATTTTTCTAATATGCCTTTTTAATGTTTATTACTATTGACAAAGTATTAATTTGTGTGAAGGTACTTGAACATAGATTTTATAATTTAAATATGTTTGCTTAGGTATTTTAAGGCTATTCTAAAATTGCATATTTAAATTCCTTCTTATAGTTAAAGCCAAAGAAAAAAAATACAAGAAGTCTCTAAATAAATAAATAAATATTGACAATTGTATGAAAAGGAAGGCGTGAAAATGGAATAAAAAGAAACAAAAAAATTGAAATGATGTCCTTAAGAAAGCATAATTTAGGCAATACGTAGTATTTACCTGTATAATTTATTTTCAAGACAATACTGACATAAAGAATAATTTTAGTGAAAACCGCAAATCAATTGACCAATTTTTCTGTTTTTTATAATCATTTGAAATTTGAACCTACCTACTCCCATTGATCACAGTTCAGTTTGCGCTACTTAACCACAGATTTTGAGCTCAAAATTTAAGTTTATGTCTAAACTTCTAAAAAAATTTAATGAGATGCAAAAAATAACGGTAAAAAATAGTTGTTCGTTACTCCAAAGTCTAAAGCGCCCTCTATCGGCATTTTTTGAAATTTATCTTTATAATTTATTTGCAAGACAATACTGACATAAAGAATAGTTTTCGTGAAAACCGCAAACGCATCGACCAATTTTTCCGTTTTTTATAATCATTTCAAATTTTGGACCCTAAACTTTGATGGCGCCTACCTCCTTCGGAAGACGTTTGGG
This sequence comes from Maratus speculifer, assembly GCA_964019185.1. Lineage (NCBI taxonomy): Eukaryota > Metazoa > Arthropoda > Arachnida > Araneae > Salticidae > Maratus > Maratus speculifer. Next base: position 399,023,954 of record OZ025295.1, read on the forward strand.
ACCCTTAGTTTCCCATTTAATATTATTTGTCGTGATGTGTATTATCACCCCTTAAAGTTTTGCCCAGTAGTTTAGATACACCCTGTATATATATATTTGCTGAGAAATAATATTAATAATGTAAATAAAATAACAGAAAATAATTTATGATAAAAATTAATGTCAAAAGCAAAATAAGAAAAATTTCAAATGAGGAAAATTATGTCATTTAGCAACCAGATAAATGGGAATTACAATATTATTACGGTTGCCTTTTTCATATTACTAATAACAGTAACTTTTAAAAATAACATTTGAAGAGAAAATGACATCACTATTTAAAGCATCGTATTTTTACTCATAATGATATTAGGTACTACTCTGTTATCCCGTCGACCAATTTCGCCAAATTATACAAATCGCCAAACTAATAGCCAAATTATACATATTGACATAATTTTTATTTTAAATAACGAAAAAACAAATAATTAGTAGAATATTAATAAAAATATTAATAAAAACTCGAAATAAAAATCACTTAATGACATTTAAAACACATGAATCGGATTTAATGTCATTGAATGTGACATTCACGATCATCCAATATTTGCATTTAATCTTATAATTTGGCGATAATGTTTTGGTCGATGGGATAACCTATACCCGATACTACATTTCAATATTTCTTTTCATTATGGACACTGAGATTGAGATTTTACTTTCAGCTGACTTCAGTTTGTGAAAATAATGTCACAGTAAAAATGAAATTAGATTTCTTTTAATAAAACTATTTTTCTGTGAGTGCATATAAAATAAAATTTCTGGATTTCGACGGCACTCAAATTACAATTTTAACTGAAGATGTGCGAATATTTGCATGCAAAATTGTAACTGGCAAATTTGACATTTAGTTTGGAAATATAATATATTGATTCAATAATGTAATTATTTTTGATTTTTTTAAAACCAAATCGATCGGGCCTTTTAAACATTTCATTCGTCGGATTCGACGGGATTCCACTCGTTTTATTGTTAAATTGCATTTCTTTTTACTCAGAGTCTATAAAAAAGCGTTTAATCAATAAATAAATCATTTAATAAACCACTTATAGCATTTAAAAATAAATTTATACTTTAAAGAGATGTTTTATACTATATGTAACAACAACATTGTTACGAATTTTGTAAATAGTTAGTGTTTGTACCCTAAAATAATATAAATAATCTTATTAAGTTCCATTCCTTTACTAATATTAGTTTTTGTAGCATTGTGTCTGTTATCAAACAAACTTGTTTTTTTTTTCTTTACTTATTGGTAAAATAGTTGGCATAATTTTGAAAAACTGCCTTCAGTTGGAGGAATTTTGAATGCTCGGTTGTTAAATATAGCACCTCATAAATATAATTATCTTTCAATATCTATTCGACAAATTATCTTCATGTATAAATAGGTTATGCAGCTTATGTAAAAAATATATTGCTGTACTTATAATATTTTAAGTTTGTCTAAAAAATTTTGAAAATTTTGAAATCGTGAATTTTTTATAAAAAATAATGAATTAATATAAAAAAAGCATATTCACAAAACGTGCAAATTTTATTATATATATTCTTGCTGAGAATTATACTTAAACGTGTCTTTTACCTTATAATGAAATAAAAATAGATGGATTTGGAGGGGGGGGGCGGTAGTAGTATTTCGATTTTGAAATATTTTGAGGGAAATTCCATTTAAATCCAGCACAGTCATTACATGCTGTTTTTTCTTAGCAGCTGTCACATATTTCAATGAGACTGAATATATTTTTTCATTGATTTTAAGCCGTAATCATTTTAATTTTCTTGAATCTAAGTAATATATTTTTTAAAGATACAAATAATAAATTTTTCGAAAATTGTTATAAATTTTTTTAATGACTGTTTTATATTCAGAAAGACTGCTATAAAAGAACCCATTTCAGCGTGAAATCACTAAATAAGTTTCAAATAATTTATACGTTATGAAATATGCATGCTTATTATTAGTTTTTGTTTTCATTGTGTTTAAAACATTAAGTATGTTTATAATTTGTTTATTTTTTTTTAATCTAGAATTTTGTGAAAAATATCATGTTAATAAAATTTTTATTACTAGCCGAAGCCAAGGTGCCATTACTTCATTTAACTTTTTTTTTTTTTTAAATATACATGTATTTTTGTTGACTTGATGACCCTTTCATCTTTTGTGTAACCCTGCAAATACTGTGATACAGGATGTATGTAACTCATAGTAATCCTCTGCTACGTATATCAATTTCATTATATTTGAAATAATGTAATATGATTAAACTACTCTGAAAACAAATTTTCAACCCGTACCATTATTAAACGGAATTCGTTTGTGTGGCCCTGTGAATGAATAATAAACATTTTTAGCACCGCATAATGTAATAGAGTGTGTCATTAGTAAATGCATGTCAATTTCATTCTTTAAGAAAAAAATCAAAACAATTAACAAGCACATAAACTTTTTCCCCATTGGCCGTAATGTAACGAAAAAAATTCTGACCGTTCCTGTAATTAAACTATACAGCCAATTTTCATAAAATTTGAAAAGACTCGACAAAATTTTGCAACAGGACATTTTCATGAGCACTTGTCGTGTAAGTCAGATTTTTAGTAACTGCTAAATACTTGGCCACCGTTATTTTCGAAAGATTTGCTGTTCTTATTTAACCCTTTAATGTTCATTGATTTTGCCACGAAACCACAAAATTTTAATTCCGATACGCAACACTGACACCGGTATTTTTATCTAAAAATATCCCTTTTATTTTGTATGTGAAAAATCGCGTTTTCTTATATAGAAAGCGCGTATAATTATATCTGTTCTTAATTACCGGTGTCAATCATTTATTTCGACATCTCAGCAATGAAAATGCTATGATCGTTAAAGGGTTAATTGTTGAAATATCCCTTATAAAATGAGTCACATTTTTCCGTTCTAAAATACTGGTATTCAAAATCATAGCATGTGACTTACGCGACATGTGCTCATGGAATCGCCCAATAATTATACATTAAAATTTCAAAGCATTCAGTTGGGTAGTAATTGATCTGTGGATAGACAAACTGATTGACGACTACGTATTTATATAATTAAGAACGCACCTAAAATGTGTTAAATATGAGAAATGCGGGTGTTTCTTAAAAAAATAAATAGTCTCGCAAAATGTGTGTAAAAATCAAACATTATACAACTCAGTTTCTAATAAATGAGTAAATACTGCAAGACATCATGAAAATACACATACCATTACGACATACACAGTTGTTTTGTAATAAATGGTTCAAAAGATGAAATCTCGACGGCATTTAATAGTCGTTGAGCCAGAAGCCAAAATTAGGGTTTTTGGTTTCATCTCTGGGGACTTGGTGATGTATACCTTTTTGGATTCACAATGGTCCAAGGAGTTCATTTTATGATGATACTATTAAATTTAAGGTAGCTTATAGACGCCATATTGAACAAATGAGCGCCATCTATCGCACGTAGATAAAAATGATTTTTTTTTCTTTTTAACCATTACCACATAATTAAATTTAAAGGAAAAATTGCAGAGAACAAATATTATTGAACATATAACGTTATACAAATTATACATTTGTTAAGATTTTATTTCAATATGAATTTTCAACTGGATAAACCGATCAAAAGGCATTTGCGATGGATGAAAATCGAAATCTTGTTTTGTATTTCAATGCATAAAATTTTCATGTGGATAAGACACAGCAATTCAAGAAAAAAGTAGTACTGGTGAAACTAATTTAGTTAGTCTGTTAAGAATTAACCTTTTCGGGACCACGGGTGCATATATGCAACTTCAAAACGTGCTTCCATCGCTTTTTTCGGATACTATTAAAAAAGGTATAATTTTCCTTATCTAATTAAGACATTCTCTTGTTTGCTAAGCTAAATTTAATTGTTTGACAAAAAATAGTGTCAATTGAATTAATTTTTTGTAAAAGATGCTGGTCATGAATGGGTTAATAAATAACAGAAATCTTAGACTTCTGCACTTCTATCATGATTGGTTCACATTCCTGTATCCAAATAAGTACAATCGTCATAGAACAGTTCTATGTTCTGCATATACTTGTACATTAGGTATTTAAATAGACACACCCATAATGGTGTAGCACATGTTCTTGAACAAAAATATGACACCAGTTAAAAAGCAGCTTCAGGAGCAAGAGGACTGCCATTCCACTGGATTTCTAGAGAGCCTTTTCCGTCACTATCTGTTTCAAAAATCCAACCATATTTATATTGGAATGGAAGATCACGATCAGCCTGTAGGCACTTCTACCGAAAAAGACCGTGGTAATTGGCTTGCATTACCTATAAGTAGAGTGTATTACTACATGACAAAAGGCAATGCGACTCCAGACTTTTTGTTTTACAGAAAAATATATAGCATATAGCGCAATTCCTTCATGCTTGAGTATTTTTGCTTTCCATAATAGAGGTGGTAAAATTACGATTCAAACCGTTTCTTTGTTTAACCCCTTGAAGGGCGGTGATGCCGCCACGGCATCACCTAATTTTAATTCCGGAATGTCACATTGGCACCCGAATTTTTTAAAGAGAATTTCACCTTTATTAAATGAGCGAAAATAAACTTTTACTAGTTTACAAATAAATTTTCTTGTGAATACTGGTGTTAATGAATTACTCCAACATTTTGTGAAGACATGTACCTTGCCCCTGAAAGGGTTAATCTGATAAATCAGTTTCAGTATCAAACGCCTTAAGCTCATCTCAAAATTTGTGTTCTGATTCATCATTTTCCCTTGTCTGCAAAAGCACTGACAGTGACTGCATTTCAAGGGAAAGCATGGTGTATGCAAAATATGAATTGTGTACCACCGCTTCTTGGAAGCTAGTCAATTTAGTGGATTCTTCAACTAGTTAGTTCTTTAATTTATAATATTTTTCTCCATAGATAACGTACAGCCCTTGTGTATTCAACTATTTCAAATAATGTTCATTTTGTAATTCTTGAAAAATGAAATGCATAAGTTCTTCCTTGTCCTCCTCATCATATAAAATCTGCTTCCATTTTCGAACTGTTTGTCCAAGAGTATATAACTTTTATAACATCACCAACAGTTCATACTTTTCGTTCATTTATTTTTTTGGCAACTGCTTGTATGTATCAAATACAACATCTACCCTTTGAGAGGATATATAATCTTGTACTATTTCCAAAAACAGATTCTTTGCTAGCTGTGCAAATGATTATAGTTCCTATGGTAGATTTGAATAAAGCACATTCTGTCATTTATATTAACAACACCATTATTAGCATTCTTTCAGCAGTCGCAATTTTGTCATCCTTCAGTTTTATTTTTTATTTTTTCGCGTTGAACCATCAAGTGTTGCTAAGCATTATTTAAGAAACCCTAGATGATAGGGAAAGACAGCTCTTATATCCAAATTTCTTCGTTCTGCAAGGATCGTCATCTGAGGAAACAGATCTCCTTTTGTCATGGCAACAACCTCTGATTTATTTCACTTCAAATTTTCTTTCAAGTCACAAAATGTGTTTAGCTTATTGGAGGTTCGAAAAATCCTTCTGCCTTTGAGTCTTCAGACAGATATTCTCTCATGAAAGTTTGGTAAATTTCTTCAGTTATTTCATGAGCTTTGACCATGTCTTCGTCAATTTCTGGATTTGTAATTGCTTCAGTTGATTCTGCTAGCCTGTCTTTATTTATTTATTCATTGATAACCATGTTCTGTAAATATGAGATATTACGTTCGTCTTTCTGGATCTTGCTCAAAAACTGAGATGGATGTAGAATGGATTTTTCTGAAAAACTGATTGTGGTTCTTTCACGAATCATGTGAAGAAATTCTGCCCTGGTTATCAAAAATATATTTTAACTGCGGCGGGTCTTTGACTGAACTTTGTTGTAGCTTTTGACCTCTACGTATCTTTACTTATTGCCTCTTTAATCGTCCTGTTAATTTTACAGCACCTAAAATCAAGGAAATTTTTTCTATCGCTGCGTTTATCAGAAGAATTTTCCAATATGGCATTCTTTGATTATTCTGTTTTTGAAAATATCATGGATAAATGTCATGTTGTGGCTAATGTAGTGAATCCAAAAATGGTTTACAAAGTCTACTGACATGAAAATACACACCCTGGATCTACGATAATACCTCTGACAAAACGTTCAGTGATTAGTCCTGTAACTTTAATGTAGATGAAATATTAATGAAAGTAGCCGTACCACCTTTCGAAATAGTCATCTCTCATAACTATGCACCGCTGAGATCTGCTATACATGTCCTGGGAAATTCGTAAGAAATCTTCTTTTGGAATGGTGTTCAAAAGCTTCGTCACGTTTCGTTGGATGTCAGCAATATGGTCAAATCTTTTTCAAAGAGAGTTTGAGTTGTGAAAATAGGAAGAAGTCTGGAGGATTGAGATATGGCGAGTATGGTTGATGTTCAATTTGCACAGCCCCTCATGAAGTTCTTTCGGTTTCATGCAAAGCTCAAAACCAAATTTTAAACAGATCTTTTGTTCGTTCATTTTCCTGTTCTCAGTTATAAACCAACACACTGAACAAGCACTTAGCAAAGCACGTCTTACACAGAACATAAACGGCGCTCAACTGAACAACAGTGGGAGAAGATGGTCAACACTTGTCTATAGGCAGGTGCAGCGTTTTGTTTCCCTAGTGCAGACAGATCGGTCATTCTGAATTCATTCACCGAACTTTATTGCCAGAGGTTGTATTTAAAATATCTCGCAAGCAAAAAAAGAAAAACTTTAAATCCTTTTTTCTTTGTACTCTTTTTAAAGGACATCCCTCCCCCCTAGTTCTTAACCTAATTATAAACTATTGGCTTAATTTATTAATTTAAGTGTGAAAGGCGGGAGAACTGTGACTAAGATATTAATAAAACACCAGAGGCGTGAATTGGAGACAAAATTTTATAGCTTTTTTATGTTTTTTTTTTTTTAGTTTTCTATTGGATTTTCCGATGTATTTATTCTCTTAATCTATTGTAACCAGTTCTAAAAGAATTGGTATATACATCAGCTTATTCACCTTCCGGTTTTTATCAATTTTTGTACAAATTAAATGCTTTAAAAAGTAGCAAATGAGAACAGAGTGAAATAATAAAGTAAATGGGTGGCAATTAATAATTAATATACATTTAATTACATTTTTAAATTTTTCTATATTACTCTAAATTTTTATATATTTTTCTACGTATTTTTCTATATCAAATTTAATCCAAGAAACTTCTTCTATTTTCAACTGCAATAATTGTTAGCTCTCTTATTTTTAAAACGAAATTCATGTATTTGTATAAATAAACAAAAATTACTCATAAAAATATTCTCTGATTGAGGGCCTGTGTAATAAGATGTTTATAAATAAAATTTGCAAATAACATCTATAGTTGATTATTTTAAATGCCTTTTAAGTAAAACTCAACGTTTTAAAGTTCATGTTATATATTTTGTGTTTAGAACAAAGCGAAAATTGCGTTCTATCACATGTTTTTATTGGTGTTTAATTTCTGTTTTTAATTTGTGGAGTTGAAAAATGGAACGATTAAGAGATTAAATTTTATCAAAAGATTGTTATTCTTATTTACTTCTTTTGTAACAAACTAACTGATGAGAGAATTCTTTTTAAAAAATGGAGATTGACAGCAATGATTTTACACGAATTATTCATTCGAACATGAAAATCGTTCTTTCTATCCATCACTAATTAAATTTATAAAATAAAATTTTCAAAATATCTGGTAAATAATTAAAATTACGCCTATTTTCACCACTTTTATCCGTTGTGCGCAATAAGTAAAAAAAACCCTCCAAATATAAAGTTAAATTTAAATTTATTGATGTTCTTGTTATAAATTTTTAAAATGTTATTTATGAGTTACTTATTAAAACAAACATAACCTAATGTGGGGCGTTTGGGTATATTATATCCCACTTAAGCTGAATTGTAAGATTTTCACCAGAAACTTTTAATTAAGTTTTACTTTTAGTACAATGAGGGCAATTTACTGTGAAATTGACTTTTTTTATATTGCAATAAAATTTTTCTAAATTCCGGGTGGGAACTCAGCAAAACACAAACGCAACTGCTGCCCCAGCTAGAAAAAGTTTGTAAAAAAAGTGTAAAAAAAAAGTGCACAAAAAGTGAGCGTATTTGGCACCTCTGCTTATTATACACAAAAAGTACAAACCGAATTGTGGACAAAAAGTGTATACGTAAATTTTTCACTTTTTATGCACAATCAGAGGTGCCAAATACGCTCACTTTTTGTGCACTTATTTTTTTACACTATTTTTGTATACCTAAATTGTTCACTTTTTATGCACAATCAGCGGCGCCAAATACGCTCACTTTTTGTGCACTTATTTTTTTATATTTTTTTGTATACCTAAATTGTACACTTTTTATGCACAGAGATGCCAAATACGCTCAGATTTTGTGCGCATTTTTTTTGTACACTTCTTTGCATACTGAATAGCCCTAAATTGTATACATTATGTGAATAATCGGAAATGCCAAATACACTGATTTTGTGCACTTTTCCTTTTACATACCAAATAGTCTTACACTGTACACTTTTTATACATAATCAGAGGTGCAAAGAAAAATTATACGCAGGTTTTTTTTCTGCTAAATAATTAAAATCTGCAGAAATTAAACTTATATCTATAAAAATGCATATAAATTTTAGTGTGAACAAAAGCATACATTAAGTAAATAAACCTGCAATGAAAATTGAAATATCATAAAAAATGCTCAGTCAAATAATTATTTCAAATCTACAGGGGAAAAAAAATCGTTTGGCAGAAAATTTTGAAAAGGACGTGACAACTGATTTTACTTTAGTTATCGAATGATAATTCTGTGTGTGCTTGTTAAAATGCAAAACATAGCAAAGAAAAAAAATGCAAGTAAAACATTTGTAAAGGATGCTTCTATTTGTTTAACACTAGATTTTAAGAGTTGTCACATAACTAGTTGTAGGCTCATCAGGATAATTCCAAAAAATCCCCGCCAGATCATCTAACAGCCGCAGGTAGATCTAGATTTTGAAGGTACTAACTACTAATTTTATGAACAAAACCTAAATCAAGATTAGGCATAATCATAGTTTAACAATTTTATCTAGTCATTTTCCTTTTTTTTTTTTTTTTTTTTTTTTTTTTTTTTTTTTTAACCCCCAACTCTATTATTACTGTAAAATCCTGATTGTAAGCATCTCTTCATACTTTCAAGCAGTTTTCTCGCTGTTGCTCGCCAATGTGTCGAATTGCGATTAAATTTTCAATTTGGCGAGTAAACAAGCAATTAGATTCGCCAAATTGCTAGTGCTCAATTTTCGCTTTTTCTTTTTCGTTTTTTCATACATATGCATATACAGTAGACTCCCTCAAATCCGCACAGCTTGGGACCAGGGGTTGGGCGAATTTTAGAATTTTTCGGATTTCTGGTCATTGCTTTGTTTACATTTTTTAAAGAGCAGTTTGAATGTAATTAATAGTGCATTCGCAACTATAATGAATGCTTACAATATAATAAAATATTAAAATAAGTAATGAACTAAAAATAATAAAAATTTAGATAATTTTTTAAATGATTAAAGTTCTAATAGCAAAGGTCAAGTTAATAATCAATAGTGAATGATTAAATATTCATTATAAAGATTAATATTCTTCCAAAATTATTCAACAAAACTTGCCTCATAAAAGTAAATTACTAATTCTCATAAAAATCATAAAATAAGGATTTTTTTTCAAGTTTAGCCAAGCTTAATAATCAAAATATCTTGATAATGCATAATATACTTGGTAAGAAGATTGTAATTACCAGTAATATCAGCAATATCTTGAATTTTTTCAAAAAAAAAAAATATTTCTTTATGAAAAAAACATGAATAGAGTATTAAGAAAATTACAAATTAAAAAATATATGAAATTGATACAAAACTAAGAAAAAATCACATTTTGTCCCAATATCCAAACTGAAATTTTCATTGTTTACATCCATAAAATATTTTAGAGAGTTGCGGATTTCTGGTTTGTGGATTTCAGGAAGTCTACTGTATGTATATACAGGGTGTCCCAGAAGTAATGGGACAAACTTTAAGGGGAGCTAGGGTACATCACAAGGATTCAGAATTGCATAGCAACCCATGGTCGGAAACGTCATGCGAAGGTAGTATGACAGGTACAAGGGACGAAGAGACACATGACTGATATCATCTGAAATAATTTATTGGTCAACGATATTACATATTTTGTGGTAGATGATATATGAAAATGTTACAAAAGATGTTCAAAGTTTCCACCATTGCAACGTCTGTGGAATCTGAAATGGATCTGGTTGCAAGACTCATCTGTGCTACTGCGGATATCCAAAAAAATCCAGATGTATTTGAGCGAGTCCGCCAATCCATGGTTTCACGGTGTAATGCATGCATCTCTAACAATGGTGAAAACTTTAATCATCTTTTGTAACATTTTCACATATCATCCACCACAGTAAATGTAATATCGTTCACCAATAAATTATTTCAGATGATATCAGTCTTGTGTCTCTTCGTCCTTTTCTCCTTGCATACTACCTTCCCATGACGTTTCCGACCATGGGTTGCTATGCAATTCTGAATCCTTGTGATGTCCCCTACCTCCCCTTAAAATTTGTCCCATTACTTCTGGGACACCCTGTATATATATATATATAATATATACATATTTTTCATATGTCTAGCGCATAGTTGAAACTAGATTAATAACAATCGCTGCCACAGTTTGAGCTACACGGCGAATCTATTTCATTTGGCGAATGTATTTTATTTTTAATTCGCCAAATTACTAATGTTGGTCAAATGTCAGCGAGAACACTGCTTTCAAGCATTTTTTTATTTTCCACACTCACATATAAGCCCCCCCCCCTACCACACATACACCTCTTTTGTGGTAAAAAAATATTTAAAAATCTAAGTGTTAAACTGTGTGTTTAACACTTAGTATAACACTTTCATAACAAGTACTGGAAATTTTTTAAAATTATTTATTGCTATCAGATAGTAATATCATATTTGCTCATAGGCCACAATAAAAACTGTTGAATGTAAACATGCAATTATTTCATTTATTTTACCTATTACGTGTATATTTATAGAAATTTATCAAAATATTTAATCTACATTCAGCGACTTAGTGAGAACTTGAGCTAGTTCATACACAGGGTGCATAAAAGTGCTTATTTTTTAGTACTCCTATTTCTGAATTTTCCTTATACTGTTAAAGGAATGAAAACCCTGTATAAAAATGAAAAACAACGGTATATACTGATTACAGCACTGAAGTGTAATAAATATTATTTTTAATGCACGTTGCTGATATTCAATTTCTGTTCTTGGAGATGCATACAATCCTCTCAAATATTATTTTTTTACTTTGCTTTTAATGAAAAAAAAAATCCCAAAAGGGACCTTTTTTTTAAGAATGACCCATATGCATATATTTACAGTAGCACTCCGATTATCCGAAAACTGACTTAACCAAAAGATCTTAAAATTCCAAGCCCTTTTTAAATGTAAAAAATTTTACTATCAACACTATTTTTACCGATGTCAATTGACACCTTTCAACATATTTTGATTTATGATTACTGTTTTAGTTGTAAGTTTTACCCCAAAACAATTCCGAATCATTTTTAATACATTGAAATTGGTTTTAATTAGCTTTAAAAATTAGAAGCAAAAATCAGAACTTTGAAAGGTGCTTTTGGACACTAGTAGAAATAGTGTTAAAAAAAAAACATGTTTTTTTATTAAATAAACAGAGTTAACTTACTTATTTGATCCATTGCATAATATTGAGCTTTTTATTAAATATATATGTAAAATACTTCATTATTTTACATAATATGTTGTGATTTTCTTTTGATTTTCAACTTTGCATGGTATCAATGCTGATTTATCACACCATCTTTTAAATAACAACACATTTGTTGTTGCATCTTCTCGTACTTCAATATCTCAAAGTGACACATTTTTGATCTCAGCAGCTTCACTGTGTGTAATCCTGTTCTACATCTACCACATAATCTGTAATACGTTACAACGTTTTTATTACAGCACTGTACTAACTATCAAGCTTTTCACCATAAGCTTCTCAGTTATTAAAAAAATCCTATGGAATGCCGGTTATCCAAAACAACCTATGGAACCCCAGTTAATTGAAAATGCTTTGGTCCCATACTTTTAAGATAAAGAACCATGGGTGCAAGTTTGAAATTTTGCCAAGACTGAAAATATTTTGAATTCCCCTCCCCCCCCCCCCTGCTAACTGAGTCTGAGTGAACATCTACACACACATCTAGCTTGCATTTTTACCCACGACCCTATGATGAAATCCCCCCAGTCCCTGATCTTTAGCCAAAATTTGGCATTTTTGTGCGATCTTTTGCCAAAATTTGCTACTTTTGACAAAAATCAGACTTTGTACAGCCTCAGAAAAAAAAAAGCTGAACTTTCAAGGACATTTGACAAAATTAGAACTTTTCTGTAATTTTTTAACAAAATTAGCGTTTTTTGTGAACTTCTTACAAAAATCGCATTTTTTTCCACTGTTTTTTTAATGACATTTGCATTTATCTATGATCCTTTAGAAATATTCGTAGTTTTTCTTAGTTTTTTACAAAATTCAGATATTTTCCACGATCTTTTGAGAAAATGTGCATATTTACTACGATCTTTCATCAAAACTCGTGTATTTTCCATGATCTTTCGTCAAAATTTTCGTATTTTCTGCTACCTTTTGTCAAAATACACTTTTTCTGTGATCTTTTGAAAAAACTCTCGTTTTTTCTACGATCCTTCTAGAAAATCCTCTCATTTTCTGTGATCTTTCGACAAAATTGCGATTTTTCTTCAATCTTTCGATAAAATTTGCGATTTTCCTCCGATCTTTCGTCAAAATTAGCGATTTTCTGCTACCTTTCTACAAAATACTTCTATTTACCTCAATCTTACAACAAATCTCATATTTTTTGGCAAAATTTACATATTTTCTGCGATCTTTCGGAAAAATTCGGGTATTTTTCGTGATCTTGAGGAAAAATTTGGATATTTTCTGCGATCTTTTGGAAAAATTCACATATTTTCTGCAATCTTTCGGGAAAATTCACATATTTCTCCTGATCTTTCGACAAACTCTTCATATTTTCCTCAATTTTTTGACAAAATTAGAACATTTCTTCGATCTTTCGAGAAAAGTAGAGTATTTACCACGATCTTCGACAAAACGTAGAGTATTTTTCACAATTATCTTGGAAAATTAGAGTATTTTCGTAATCCTTGAACAAAAGCCACGACTTTTCCCATAACTTTTTGACCGAAGTCACGCTTTTTCTGAAATCCTAAGATAGAAAGAGTTACCTCCTGCATTTTTTTGAAGAAAATAGTTTTTTCCAGGATTGTTTGACAAATTTATAGGTTTTTTGCACGGTTGCATTGGTTTATAGGTATAAAAAAATTGAGAATTTTCTTGATTGACTTTTCAAAAATTGGGAATTTTCTTGATTGCCTTTGTAAAAATCGATAATTTTGTCGACCAGACTCGAAAAATCATAAATTTCATCGATCGGCTTCGTAAAAATAACACATTTTGTCGATCCAATTCGTAAAAATCTTATTTTTGTTGTCAAACAAGAAAAAAATCAATAATTTTGTTGATCGGCTTTGGAAAAGTTGGGAATTTTACCTATCGTGTGAAAAAAAATTGCAAATTTCATCAACTGGCTTTGTAAAAGTCACGAATTATGTCGATAGCTTTGTAAAACTTGAGATTTTCGTCAATCGGTTTCATAAAAAACATAAATTTTATTGATTAGATGAGGAAAAATTGTGAATTTTGGCAATTGTCTGTATAAAAATCACAAATTTTGTTGATAGGTGCAGAAAAATTGCAAATTTTCTCAATCGGCTTTGTAAAAATCAATAATTTTGTCGACCAGACTCGAAAAATCATAAATTTCATCGATCGGCTTCGTAACAATCACGCTTTTTGTCGATCCAATTCGTAAAAATCTTATTTTTGTTGTCAAACAAGAAAAAAATCGATAATTTTGTTGATCGGCTGTGGAAAAGTTGAGAATTTTACCTATCGTGTGAAAAAAAAATTGCAAATTTCATCAATTGGCTTTGTAAAAGTCACGAATTATGTTGATAGCTTTATAAAAATCGATATTTTTGTTTGAAACCATTTTGTCGACCAGACTCAAAAAATCGCACATTTTGTCGATCTATTTTGTAAAAATCTTATTTTTGTTGTCAAACAAGAAAAAATCGATGATTTTGTGGATCAGCTGTGGAAAAATTGCGAATTTTACTGATTATGTAAAAAACAACTGCAAATTTCATCGATTGGCTTTTTAAAAGTCATGAATTTTGTAGATTGCTTTGTAAAAATCATGATTTTCGTCAATCAGTCTCATAAAAATATGAAATTTTATTGATCAGACACAGAAAAATTGTGAATTTTGGCAACTATCTTTGTAAAAATCACGAATTTTGTTGATTGGTCAGAATTTCCCCCCAGGTTTAAAAAAGGGCAGGGTGCTACTGTTCTGAAAGGGGCACTTTTATAGAGTTGAATATAGAATCTAGCGGTTCAAAAAGTCGTGAAAAAAAATTAAATTTCATCAAACAATTGAAAAAAAAAAAAGTAAATTTTGTTAAATATTGTTAAAAGATCACGAAAAAACGGCCAATTATGTTAAAAGTTCGCAAAAAACAGCAGATTTTGTTAAAAGATCGCAAATAACGGTATATTTTGCTTAAAAAAATTGAGAAAAAACGACAAATTTCGTGAAAAAAATCATGAAAAAAGGTAGATTTTATTAAAAGATTGCAAAAAACGGAATATTTTACTAAAAAATTGCGTAAAAACGACAAATCTCGTGAAAAAAATCACGAAAAAACGGAACTTTTCACAGAATTTTCCATTTTATTGTGATTTTTGGACGAAATTTGCCGGTCTTTTTCATAAATCTTGACGAAATCTGCCGTTTTATCATTATTTTTTGACGAAAGTTGCCGTTTTTTGAGACTCATTTAAAAAAATTTCCGTTTTATCGCGATTTTTGGAAGAAATTTGTTGTTTTTCCACGATCTTTTGAGGAAATCTGCCTTTTGTGACGAAATTAGCCATTTCTTTGTGAATCTTGCCGGAAATTAGTCGTTGTACAGAGATTTTTAATCAAACTTGCCCCTTTTTTAGCTATTTTTTGACGAAATTACCCATCCCACGGGACGCTAATGAGGCTATTTTTTGCGTTCCGTCGCCGATTTTTTGCACGCGCTACAGCGCGTTCGGATCGTTACTAACGGGGTGCATTTTTTCAAATGTGGGGCAAGAAGGGCGCTAGTTTTTGGATGAGGGGCAAGAGGGGCACTAGTTTTTAAGCTAAAGGGCAGGAGGGGCAGAGCGCCCCCCTGAAACCCTCTGGGAGAAACTCTGTTGGTGCAGAAAAATTGCAAATTTTCTTAATAGGCATTGTAAAAGTAGATAATTTTGTCGACCAGACTCGAAAAATCGTAAATTTCATCGATCAGCTTCATAAAAATCGCACATTTTGTCGATTCATTTTGTAAAAATCTTATTTTTGTTGTCAAACAAGAAAAAATTGATAATTTCGTTGATCAGCTGTGGGAAAATTGTGAATTTTACTGATCATGTGAAAAACAACTGCAAATTCTGCCGATTGGCTCTGTAAAAATCACGAATTCTGTCGTTTGCTTTGTAAAAATGGCGATTTTCGTCAATCAGTTTCATAAAAATCAGAAATTTTATTGATCAGACGCAGAAAAAATTTTGAATTTTGACAACTGTCTTTGTAAAAATCACGAATTTTGTTGATTGGTGCAGAAAAATTACGAATTTTCTTAATCGGCTTTGTAAAAATCAATAATTTTGTTGACCAGACTCAAAAAATGGTATATTCCATCAATCAGCTTCATAAAAATCGCACATTTTGTCGAGTCACTTTGTAAAAATCTTATTTTTGTTGTCAAACAAGAAAAAATCGATAATTTTGTTTATCAGCTGGGAAAAATTGCGAATTTTACCGATCATGTGAAAAACAATTGCGATTTTCGTCAATCAGTTTCGTAAAAATCAAATTTTATTGATCAAATGAAGAAAAATTGTGAATTTTCTCAATCGTTTACTTAAAAATTGATAATTTCGTCGACCAGACTCAAAAAATCGTAAACTACATTGATCGGCTTCATAAAAAATCGCATATTTTGTCAACCCATTTCTTAAAAATCATAATTTTTGTTCACTTCATCAATCAGTTGTGGAAAAATTGCGTATTTTACCGATCATGTGAAGAAAGATTGCAAATTTCGTCGATTGGCTTTGCAAAAGTCATGAATTTTGTCAATTGCTTTTAAAAATTTTAATTTTCATAGATCGGTTTCGAAAAAAATCATAAATGTTTTTGATCAGGCATAGAAAAATTGTGAATTTTCTCGATCGGTCATGTAAAAATCAATAATTTTGTTGACCAGACTCAAAAAATCGTAAATTCCATCGATCAGCTTCATAAAAATCTCACATTTTGTAAAAATCTTATTTTTGTTGTCAAACAAGAAAAAATCGATAATTTTGTTGATCAACTGTAGAAAAATTACGAATTTTATCGATCATGTGAAAACAATTGCAAATTCCGTTGATTGGCTCTAAAAATCACGAATTCTGTCGATTGCTTTGTAAAAATCGCGATTTTCGTCAATCGGTTTCATAAAAATCAGAAATTTTATTGATCAGACGCAGAAAAAATTGTGAATTTTGGCAACTGTCTTTGTAAAAACCACAGCTACTATTTCTCTGCAACTGTTTTTCATTTGCAAAATTCATAAAAAGTGGCCATTTTGAGATAAATGTAACCTTTTTTAAAAATTACTGTCAGACCCAGCAGCAGAAAATTCTCCAAGTATCTGCAGCAAATACTTCAGCGCTAAATAATAATCTGCAGGTAAAAATTTTTTACAATTGAAGCATTAATTAATCAAACAGTCACTTACCTGTGGTGTAACTATTTTTTTTAAATGTTAATTAACAACCTAAATTTTTCAAATAGTAAGTAATAAAAACTAAACATAACATGAAGCAAAATAATGATTTAATGAAAAAGAATCTGTAAAAAAGAAAATAAAATCTGTGATGCCCATCTCACGTCTATTTGTACCTAACAAAACACTTATAATTTAAGGGGGAATTAATTTTTGCTTTTCATAAGAATTTCCATTTGTTTTGAAAAACAATCTAAGCATGTAGTAAATGTCAAATAATCAGCAAATTAAATTAATATCAGTGATTAAATCAATATCAATGAATAAATTAACATCAACAATTAAATTAATAATGTGTGGTTGTTATTACAAACCATGCATTAATGAGTAATGTAAAATTTTCATTTCACCCCCAACTATTTTCAATTTTTTAATCAAAGCAAGATTTCTACATTTTATATTTTGTTTAGTACTGTTATCAAATTTCAGAATAAAAAATGATATTAATTCCAAAAGCCAAACCACCTCCTCCCTCTAGTGATACCTTACAATATCATTCGTCAGAGCTCCCCCACCTCCCATAAAACTATAACGCTATATTTGTAGAGCTAGCTAATTCGGAAAGATTTTCAAGTCCCTGCAAATTCATAAATTTGGAGCAAAAGGCGAAATTTTTTTTCGATTCCGATCGATTCCACAGGGTTTGCCTGTGCTTACAAATGACTGAGTCATCTGAAATTTTCACAGAGATACTTGTAAAAAAATAACTTTGGTATAAACGCTATAATTTAAATTAGAAATAATAAAAATAAAAAACGACGGAACACGCGGTAGTATCCATTCGATTCTCTCGCTTCGCGGTCGAGTGACGTCACATGTAAACACACCAGCTCCAAGTCTCTGTGTTGAGAAGTATTAATCCTTCTGATTCCTAGAGTCTGAAAGATCGCTATAGCGGTACATGAGAGAATAATAAATAAATTAATAATTATTAAAAAGGATTCGTCTGATTTTTGAAACCGCAAGTGATTTTCATAATAATTGGAAGCTATAGCTGATAAGGGAAAAGGGCAAATTGTAAGCTCGTTGAAAAAGTGGAGTGTTTGTGCGCGTGTTGTGAGCATGTGTGTGTATGTGTATGTGTGTGTGTGTGGGGGGGGGGTCCACTTCACTTCCCTCGAATTTGAAACTTAATTATTTAATTTTTTTTTTATTTTGAAAAACTTCATAAAATTTGTTCTTTTCGAGAAATTTAAAATAAAAAAGGAAGTAACACATTTTCTGATAGAAGGATGAAAGCATGTGAGAGCAATTGCCCCCCTCCCCCTTCTTTTTAAAATTTGATTAATTAAAATTTATTTTTCTCTTTTTTTGAAATTCGTAGTCAAATTTATTATTTTCGAGTAACTTAAAAAAAAAAAGTAACAATTTTGCAATGGGGGAAGGGGGCATAGAATGGCTTTTGCCCCTCTCTCGATTTTGAAATTTAACTAAGTTTTGTTTTTCTACGATTTTGAAAAACACAGCAAAATTAATTATTTCTAGGGGTAGGCACATTTTGCTCTTAACAGGATTTTGAAATTTAATTAGCTTTTTTTTTTTTTCGTTTTGAAATGCCCAATAAAATATGTTTATTTCAAGTCATTTAAAATTAAACGATTTTTATGGGAAGAAGTCATATCAGAGTCATTGCCCCTCCCTTAAGTTTGATTTAAATATTACTTAGTCTAAAATACAATTGAATTTTATTTTTGAATGATTTTGAAAAACATAGTAAAATTATGTCTTTTCGAGAAATTTAAAATAAAAGAGAAATTAAATATTTCCGTAAAGTTAGAGAGTTTTACTAAAAACATTACCCCTCCCCTAAGTTTAAAAATTTATAATTAATCAAAATTTCTATTTTCCTTATTTTTAACACATTCGCTGCCGATCACGCGCCAGCGCGTGATGTGGCGCCAACGTTAAGGGGCCACTCACGCGCCAGTGCGTGATGTGAGGTGGTGTCAAATAGCCAGTCACGCGCTGGTACGGGAAAATCTTTCACTGATTATTTGTTATAAAAAATAAATCGGCTTCTGGGAAAAACCCACTTCTACAGTGCGGCATTAACTATCATCACATCTTCAAGTAAGCGGCAGCGAATGTGTTAAAAGATAGTAGAATTTATTATTTTTAAGCAACTTAAAATATAAGATAATCTCAAGGAAGTTTCCGGTAATGAAGCGAGGGGGGGGGGGGGAGGTTCATTACCCGTATTTCTGGATTTTGAAATTTAAATAGTTAAATTTGTTTTTCTTCAAATTAGATAAGCATACTAAAGTGTATTTAATTTGTTTACCTTAAAATTAAAATCGAACTGAGAATTTTCTTTTATTGAGAAAGGGCCCACAACCTCACGATTTTGAAATTTAATTAACTCATTTTATTTTGGCTTATTAAGACATAATCCAATTTATTCCTTCCGATTAAATGCAAGTTAGATACAACATTAATTTACTTTTGAAAATTTTCACAAATTTAGAAAAGGCACCAGGCATGAAAATAATAATCCCTGTAATGAAAAAATTTAATTTTCACATCTATAAAAAAATAGTACATAATATTTTCAAAATTGGAATCTTTAATTTTTTTTTTCAAAAAAAGAAAAAAAAATGCACAATTTTTGCACACATGGAATATTTATTTATTTTATGCAAAAAAAGTGCACTGTTTTTGATAACTTTTAATGTTCACTTTTTTGTATGCATAAAACATGAAAATATTTTTCACAAAAAGTACATACTTTTCGGAGTATTCAAAAATAGTCACTTTTTGTGCACAAATTGTGTACAATCTAAACTTTTTTGCAAACAAAGTGTAAACTTTTTTTGCTGGGTGTCACACTTTGCAGGTTTTATTTTTTTCATAGGCATTGCAACTAGAGATTTTTTTTTTATAATGGGAGTTGATTAAATCTTCATTTGAAGAAAGGAAGAAAATCAGCAGCCATGCTATCATTTTAATGTCATTCTTTGCTCAGTTTCTTTTTTTTATGTTTCTATCGTCAGATAAGTCACCATTTGTTTTCTTCAAAAATATAAAAATATAAAATTTATCCCGATATCGTTCGACTTCGACGAATATAATTAGGATTATTATTGCTATCACTTGCGTAATGTAATAAGTCATAACAGACTGCCTAGGTTTGTGAGTTATACACTAAAAGTTACGGTTATACGCTAAAAGGAATCGTTTTGTGTGATACTTTCTATGAATATTTCCATTCAATGTTGTCGTTTTAACAGCTGGCCAGTTTTCAAAATTCGGCAATTCAATGCAAAATTAGTCCATGAAGCTCATTCAATGAACGGTTTGGAGGAAATAAAAATATATACACGTCAATGCGTGTTTTTGTGTTTATTTTGACGAACTAGGGAAATATGTAAAGAATTAATAAATTTATGCAAGTAAGCGCAGTAGCAATAACTTGCTTGAGGAATTTGCACTATCTGGTGATGTCATGGACCTATTATTAACTACTTCGAGACGGGAGCCTTTTACAAAACTTTCAATGTTTTTTCACCGTTTTTTAAAAACAGAAATGTATTTCATATTAATCGAGAAAATGATCTGAATAAAAAGGGCAAATTTTACAGTAAAATTTTACTGGTGGTGAAAACAAGGATTTTTGCACGTATACGTGTTGCTCGTCCTAAAGTGGTTAAAAGCTGTAATTAAAAAATGCTTTTTAACCCCTTGCGGCGCGGTGGTTTCATAGATATACCACTTAATTTTAATTCCCAAACGCCACATTCGCACCGGAATTTTGTTTTAAAAAATTACGGTTTATTGAATGCGTGAAATATAGCGTTTTCTTATTTATAAATAAAGTTGTTTTCAAATTCTGGTGTCGGTCATTAATTTCAACACTTAAGCAATGAATTTGTCCTGAGCCGCAAAGGGTTACCTCTTTAACGTTCATTGATTTCTCTTTGAAACCACAAAATTTTAATCCCGATATCCAAAACGACACTGGAATTTTCATCTGAAAATAATTAATTTTATTTTATATATATATATATAATAGGGGGGGGGAATCCCTTTTTCTTATTTACAGCTATATTTTTTTCGCAATTACCGGTTTCACATTCATTTATTTCAAAATCTTATCAATGAAAATTCGTTGTCCGGTGCAGGGCAAATTCATTACTTAAGTATTGAAATTAATGACTCACACTAGAATTTGAAAACAACTCTATTTGTAAATAGGAAAAAATCTATATTTCACGCATTCAATAAACCGTAATTTTTTTAAATAAAATTCTTGTGCCAATGTGAAGTTTGGGAATTAAAATTAAGTGGTATATCTATGAAACTAGAGCGCCGCAAAGGGTTAAAGCAATAAGGGATATTTGCAAATCTGGAAAAAAAAAAGAAAAGGATAACTGAAAAATTTCGGTATTCAAAACTATAATATTTTTTCAAAGATTGAAATCAACTGGGAATAAAAAAGACATTGTCATTAAGGAAAATGTGTCTCTAGCATACATTTTTCCGATATAATTGGAGTGGTACCGCAACCAGAACTTATTCAACATTTGTATTCTTTTAGTAAAAAAATGGCTGTAAAAGAAAAATAAATGCAGTTAAATTTAAATCCCACTCACATTATTATTTTTTCTTTTCTTTCTTTTTTTATATATGAAGACCCCAGAAGCCAAGGGGTATAAGTGACAAAATTGAAAAATTGAGTTAAGCGCACAGGGTATCTGGAAATATGCTTTTTTTATTTCGGCTAAAGAAATATAGGTCATTTTCTGATTATTTGGGGAGTTATAGAGATAAACCACTTTTTTCGAAAAACAAACAATATTGATTAATTATACATTTAAAGAAAATTGTACTCTATTTTTTCAACAGTTATTGAAATGAGAGTTCAAAGATTAGAATGCAACAAGCAGATGTTTCCTATTTCAATTTAGTCAATTGTTATTGATGTTCCAATTTAACATCAATTATCTTTAAACTCAATTTACTCCAAATCGACATCTTGTCACTTGTATCCCTTGGCTTCTGGGCTCCTCATATGTAAATGTAATATGGTTTTGCAATCATTTCAGCATTTAATTACCCTTTTTATTATGTATATCTTATTATTTATCACTACTAAAAAGTAACAAATAGGGCAGATATTTTTTTAAGTTATAAAATATTACAGACTGTTCGAAAAAACTAAAGAGAAGTTGAAATTTTTTTACGTAACCATCCAAACTTCTAAATACGATTTCATTATTGTGTATATTTAAATGTTGAATCAGAACTGTGGGTAAATAAATGGCCGTTAATATTGCCATATGTCTCTGTATCAACATGACTGCCTGTCTGTTTGATAAGTTCACAAAAATCTGTAATTTCATCACAAACTACTATCTGAAATTCAAAAACCCGTCTCTTTAATCTCATTAAATTCTATTCTTTCCTATTTAATCCCTTAAATAGGGTGTCTTTTATTCAGAGGTAAATGCATTACACGTCCTATACCAAGGGACTGGGGCTGGAAGTTTCGTACCTTAAATAGAAGTGTCCCTTATTTGGAGATTTCACTGTATAAATTTTCGAAATGGGTCGACGGTATAATAAAGTAGTACTCGTAATTCCGTAATAAAGCATTATTCTGTATTAGAAATATTTAAATGTACGTTTAAATTTTATTTTGGAATTACAATGCATTTTATAAACAGATTGAGTGTTTTTTTATTTTCATATTTTACAGCATGCACATGCATGCTTACAGTGGTCTCCAAATATTTTTTCTTTAATTCGCCTAAGCCTCCGAATCGGAGGGCTTAGTTACATGATGGAATCACAAAGTGCAAGGTCTGCAAGTGAACAAAATTAAGTTTTTAATAACTACAAATTGCTGCTTAATTTTTATGGTATGATTTGCTTTTTTCCAAATTAACTCATGGAAGGAAATTTCGTTACTCTGTCAGGGTGTAAAATCATTAAAATAAATTTCAGTCTGTCATAAAAGACAGAATTAGCACGAATGCAATTAATCGCCACTTGAGCGACGCGATTTTAGAAAAGAAACTTTGTGGTAAAAAATATCACTCACTCAATCTTTTATCGTAAAAAAATGTGATTTGTTATTATTGTAACTCGATAAAAATCAATTACGACAGAATAATGACACAACATTCTCTAGAAGGAGACGCCCTACAAGGGCGGGGCGGGGGGTCAATTTGATACTTGAGAAGAGAAGTTGCAAATTCGTTACATTATCTATATTTGTATTGTCTTTTATTGGGGACGAATAGTTTTCCACTCAAAAAAATAAATGAAATACAAATTTAAACGTATCGGATGAGGCAATCCCAAAACTTTCTCCTATCTCGTACATATTAATACTTCTAAATTCGCTGCAACAGTGCTAAAACTAAATGACAATAATTGTCCATCGAGAGGATTCTAAAAGTATGAAATTCCACGGATTAGTTTTTGAAATAGGACTATTGCGGATATCGGGAAAAATGCAATATAAAAGCCCCACTTATTGATTGATATGCATCAAAGCATAATTAGCAAAAATATTTATAAAAGTATATCTGAAGCTAAAGTTTGATGAAAATCCGTGCATTAATTCTAGAGATTAGTTCTATTGCGAAAATCGAGAAAAATTCAGCACAGCACTACCACTTGCTGGACGATTGACACCAAAACGTAAACATAACCAATTCATGTCAAGGATTAATTGAATCTGAAGTTTGATGAATTAATTCTTGAGGCAGAGTTACTGTAGAAATCGCAAAAAATGCAGCGTGGCAGCGTCACCTAATGAACGATTTACAGCAAAATGTAAGTAGCAACAATTTATATCAAAGATTAACCGAATCGAAATTTCATGGATGTTCGTGCATTAGTTTTTGAGACGCAGCTTTTGCGTAAATCGCAAAATATGCTACATAGCAACACAACCTGTTGAATGATTTACAACCGAAACTAATACGCATGAATTAATATCAAGGACTTCTTGAATATAAATTTTTATTAAAACCTATGCATTAGTTATTTAGATGCAGTTGTTGCGTAAATCGTAAAAAATGATCTAAAGTAGCGCCACCTGTTGAGCGATTCACACCGAAAACTAATCAGCATGAATTAATATCAGGGATTATTTGAATATAATTTTATTAAAACCCGTGAATTAGTTCTTGAGATACAGCTGTTGCGTGAATCGTAAAAAATGCAGCATAGCAGCGTAATCTGTGGACCGATTTATACGAAAAACTAACGAGCTTTACTTTATATTAGGAACCACCTGAATATAAACTTTTAATGAATTCCGTGTGTAGACTTCAGATAATGTATCCACGAAATTTATGTCGCATGCAGGCAGTAAGACAGAGTCAGACGCAGAGACAGACGTATTGTAAAATCATGTTTTTGGAATTTCTGGCCACAAAAACGCGTAAATCCATCAAAAACCGGAATTCGAAAATTTTCACGTATTCAGTACCTTTTTTGTAAAGATAGTAGAAAGTAAAACTCAGTTTTGTTACTGATTTTTAAAAATATTTCCTATATATATATATATATAGTATATATTTTATCAAATATTGAAAATGTTAAAATAGAATCAGCACAAGAATAATTATGCGAGTAATATTTTTATAAAATTATGGTATCATCTTATGCTAAAAAATTTTTAATTTTTGCATATAAATATAACATACTATTTTTTGTAGCGCTTTCGACAGTTTTTTAAATGGGTTTTTGTATATCAATTTACTCTGCTACACACTATGACTCCTTTTCAAGTGAAACTAATATAAGTAAACTAGTGGGATGTAGCAAACCTAAAACTTTCTTCTCTCTCATATATGTTACTACTTCAAAATTTGCAACCACAGTGCGAAAATTAAATGACTATCTATGCTTAACGTGAGGTTTTTATAGGCGTGAAATTCCGTAAATTAGTTCGTGAAATGGAACTTTTGCAGACATCGGATAAAATGCTACATAAAAGCGCCACCTATTGGGGATTTATACTAAAACATAAGCAACAATATTTATTAAGCTATAGCTGAATCTGAAGTTTGATGAAAAAATTCTTGTACTAGTTCATGAGATAAAGCTACTGCAGGAAATAATTCAGCACCTCAGCGCCACTTGTTAGGTGATTGACATCAAAATTTAAATTGAATTAGTTCAAATCACGGATTTAGTGAATTTGAAGTTTGATTTAAATCCTTGCTCTTTTTAATTATTTAGATAGATCTATTACGGAAGTCGTAAAAATGCAGTATAGCAGCACCGCCTGTTGAGATATATACACCAAAATATAAACAACATTAATTCATGTCCAGCAGTAACTGAATCTGAAGTTTGATGAAAATCAAACATTATTCTGTTGTTTTACCGTAGGAATTGTCTTTTATCGAGTAGCAAAGACAAAAAACTTCAAGTTTTTTCTGAGATAGTGATAGATCGATATATTTCTCCCCGAAATTACTTACATAAAATCAAATTATTCAAGTGACAATTAACTGTATTTGGATAATAATTGTGTTTTTTATGATAGTCTCTAAAATTTATCTGCCTAACATTACAGAAGAATAAGAGCAGAGATTGTTACAAATAAACGTATTTCATTAAACAATACTGTAAGAGAAATGATCCACTTACTAATATTTTTGATTAGCTTCTATTTGTGAGTTATATTTAGTTGAAACGTTATCTTAACAGTTTAAAATTTTCTAATCACTGAAATGAATTGGAATAGTCTTATTTCGAATTTCATTCACTAATTTGATTTCGAGTAACTCTTTCTGGAGCTGTGGTCTCATGTCCCATTCTCATGCCTGGTGCGATTTTCTCATTAAAAGTGAAAAAGAATTAAATTAAAATACGCGCTGTGACAAGAATACCGTCTGTTATAAAACCCAAAGAATTTTGTTTTCATTTACAAAATGTCATTTACATTTAACCCTTTAACGATCAAAGCATTTTCATTGCTAAGATGTCGAAATAAATGAGTGACACCGGTAATGAAGAACAAATATATTTCTAAATAAGAAAACGTGATTTTTCACACACATAATAAAAGGGATATTTTTAGATAAAAATACCGGCGTCAGTGTTGCGTATCGGAATTAAAATTTTGTGCTTTCGTGGCGAAACCAATGAACGTTAAAGGGTTAAAAGAATATAAATAGTGTTATAGCTGTTTCGGATAATAGCATTGAGACTTCAAGTTTTGAAACAAAATTATTTCAAAATGATCAAATTAAAATATCAATTTCATTTTAAAGTTAATATGTGAGGGAGTGACCTTTGTAATAAAGGCACTCTAGCATTTTTGAGATCGTGACGTCAATGATTTAACATGTGTAAGCGTGAAAGCGACATCTATCCTCTCTTTTACTTTAACTTTCTAGAGCGTGTGTGTCTTTCTCGGATTCTACAGTTATATCACGGTTAGAAGTAATATGTAAATTTGTAGTATCTCAGTTTGCAGCATATAAAAGCTTGGAGTTTGAGTGTGTGTGGTGTGTGTCTAGCGGCGTTTGCCTGCTAGTAGTGACTCGAAGCTAGCTAGGTAATGACGTCAAGCAGTGGGATTGATATAGAACGAGTGATATCAAGTGTTATCGAACCTCCAGTGAATGACAAGGAGTTTTGGAAGTCGATTCGAGAAGTTTGCCGTTGGTAAGGGTTAGTATTGATTACGTTGAATATTTTCAAGGTTAATAAAGAGTATATATACAGCCACGGGCTGTCTAATAAAGTTCTATCTAGCAGTCTAGCGGAAGTTTAAGTGAGAAGCAATCTGAAATGCCCCGATTGAGTTAGTTCCGGAGCTGCGAGTATAAGTTTGATCCTTCAGTATTGTTACTAGTTATTAAAATTCAAGAGCTGCTCCACTGCCCTTGAGCCCTAACTGTTTTGAATAAACTGTTTTATCTTAGTTCCTGAGTTATGTCTCCTTTCCACCCCCACGTCCAGCACCCAACCGTTACACGCTCATAAATATGGACTGGAAAGTATTTTAAAATTTGGACCTTATAGAGGGATAACGAATCTTCCTGTCTACATGTTGAAAAAAAGATATCGTTAAAATTTCCGAATTCGAACGAACAATAAGGATACATATTTTCACCAGAGGATAACATGGGGTTCCAGTTTTTTTCCCCCACCAGATAAGTCCCCTTATGGCTCCACACAAGACAGTGAAAAAAGACCCGAATGAGAATGTAAAGTCTACGGTAGAGTTCTTTTCAAATATTCTCGCGCAAATTTTAATATATTTACATGGATTTTTTTTGCATAGGATAGCTGAGGACGATCTACAACCGGCCTAGTTTTTATTTTTTCGATTTTAGCTATATTTTTTTAATACTAGGACAGTTTTAGTTTCACAACAAGTTCAAATGTTAAAGTATTTTTTTTATCTGAAACAAAATCAAAAAAGTAAAAACTAGGCCAAATGTAAATCGTCCTCAGCTACCCTATGCGATGAAAATCATGTAAAAATATTAAAGTTTGAGCAAGATATTTGAAAAGATCGCCCCCATGGTATTTACATTATCATCCGGGACTTTTTCAGTGACAAGTGAGAAGCCTTAAGGGCTGATACAGAAACTTTCTTTTTTTGCCATAATTTCCCGTAGATGATCCGCAGCTCAAACAATTCTGTTTCTACCCAGAAAATTCATTCAGTAATTTGAGATAGTTATATATACCGCGATCAGGACCATAGCTAAGAAGTGAACAATAGGGGACTAAAAGAATGTAGGAGAGGGGGTCTCACACTTTTTCCCCTCTATCTTTGACACAGAAAGATCAATTAGTGCATATTCATATTGTAAGTACTATCTTTCTTATTAAATTATTGTAATAACATTTTATGCTAAGAAAACCATAAGATGATGAAAAATTTTGTATAACTGGTGCAAAATTAAGCATCCTGTTAGCTTCCTATGAGCAAATAGGATGAGGGAGTGTTGAAACACTTATTTTAGATTAGCCACTCTGCAAAACTGTGAAAGAGTCTCAAGACTAAATTAGATTTTTGAACAAAATTTCATTTGGATTTTCGGAAAAGAAATTCATTTCGTCACCATGGAATCTTTTCCAGAGGGTTCAAAATATTTTAGGGGGGGGGGGGGAGAGCTGAGCCTCCCATAGCGCCACCTTAGCTACGGCCCTAACCGCAATACAAAATGTAATATTTCTTTTGTTTGTTTTTTTCTCGATATTCATTTTTTATAGGATATTTACCTTAAAACTTTGAAAAAAATATTAACATTTTAGCAAGCTAGAAAAAATAAATTTAAGAGTAAATTACTCAAACTTATGTCAAAAACTGACGTTTCCGCAAAATGTGATAACTCAAAAATAAAACAATTTATTGACATCTTGTACATTGTATAATAAACTAGTCGTTGGGGGCCACCGTAATACTTACCCATCATGGATATGTATATGAAAATAAAACATGCGAAAACTATTTATACAGTGCATTGCAATTCATAAACAAAATTTAAATATTGTTAATATACATAATAATGCTATATTAAAGAACTGTTGATGTACCAATTTCGACAAATTACATAAAACGCCAAACTACTCAAGTAGTACCGAACTGCGTAAAAGAAACATCCTTATAACTCCAAAAATAATAATTCTATTAACTAACAATTAACTGCGTTGGATTAAGCGTCTCATTTCCAATTAAAATATACTTCTGAATTGAATTTTGAATGAAATACAGGGTCAAGAAAAATCGAAGAATGTGGAAAACAAGATTACAAATATCTCGGCCACTAATAATCCGATCGACTTCGTTCTATATGCAAAATGTGTGTTATTTTATTGCCTTTTACGTCCATTCCTTAGAACAAAAAAATTCGAAAATTTTTATATACCTTTCATCAGAACGAATTTTTCGAGCGTCCGAAAAAAATAGTTCCGGATCATCGAGGTTGCTGATATTAAATAGGGCTCGTCCCATTCTTACATACTAAATACATACAAAATTTCAAGTCTCTATCTCAATTTGTTCGGGAGATAGAGCGTTTACAGACAGACAGACTGACAGACAGACAGACAGACAGACGGACGGCAATTTTTTTTTTCTAAAAATACTTTTTTCGCAATCTCCACTATCTAAAACGTGTAAATCCGTCAAAAAAATTTTTTCGATTTTCAAAACGATTGCAAGACTTACCCTATACTACGTATGATGGGTAAGTAAAAGAATAACTTCCTCTAGAACCATCCATCGTAATCACACCGCTATTTCTCATGATAGGGCGGCTAAAGTACTAATGTAATGAAAAATTCGCAGAAATGTCTCAGGTTTGTCATTTACACCAGTCTAAATATAAAACTATTTAATGGTTCATCATCAGTATAGTATTTTCCTCAAAAGA
Source organism: Maratus speculifer (assembly GCA_964019185.1). Classification (NCBI taxonomy): domain Eukaryota; kingdom Metazoa; phylum Arthropoda; class Arachnida; order Araneae; family Salticidae; genus Maratus; species Maratus speculifer. The sequence continues at coordinate 399,053,480 of OZ025295.1, forward strand.
TATTTCTAAAGAAAGAATCGAAAATTTCGTGGCATTCCATCCATATTTTTTTGTTTTAGAATGTTTCGCGTATTGTTAAAATCTTCAAAAGTTAAATTTGTGAAAAAGCAAAAAAAAAAAAAAAAAAACTTTAAAACACAATTCAAAATGTGTAAAAGCTGTAACTTTAAACAGCTATCAATTAGCTTATAATTAAGATACAATTTAAGCAGAATTCGACAGATAAAAGAGTCAGTTTTAATATTAACATACCTGCCAACCTCCGGCTTTTTCTAAATAAAGAAATATACTTTCAACCGGAAAATTTGTTAAATTAAGTGTATCTTCTGTTAAATGTAATTGTCATTTGAAATCCTTTTAATTTCATCAGAAAAATAAATTTCTGGTTCGAAACATGTTTCTTTGTTTAAAAAAAAGCCAGAGGTTGGCATGTATGTATTAATGCATCAATATTTTGAATGACAATTACGTTTTAAAGGCACATATTTAAATTTTGAATCGCAACTGAATGGTCACTCTTTTCAAGATTAAAATACAAATTTAACAAAATAATATATTTAGGAACATATTTTATAGCAATTATTTTTTTTATGTGGCAGTTATTCTTAATTCTTAAATAAAATTGTTTGTTCTAAGTATGTTTTTTTTTTTTTTTTTTTTTTTTTTTTTTTTTTTTAATCTCTTAATTGATCAACATTTTTGATAAAAGATTTCAGGAAGATTCTCGGAGTAAAGCATACAAAATTTACAATAAAATTTTACTGGTTAGCTTAGAATAATAGATCATGATTGGAATATGGATGCCCGTGCGTGATACGGGTAAATCATAATTAACAAAGACACGTCGCCCGTATGACGTAAGGAGAAATCAGGGAAATGGCTAACTAAATCTCCTAACATTTTCATATTTTTACCGCAATAACCTAAAAATGTCGACGAACACCACCTTTTACATACTGGAATTTCTGCCTTGTATATTATGTATTATTATATGTCAAATAATAAAGCAATACAAAAATTGAAATTAATAATTAGTGACTTCCAAAAGTTTTCCTTAATGGATTAAGCAAACTGTAATCGCCGGAGCGGCTTTCGGATTATTTTGTTAATACTGATACTGTTTTACCGAAATATATACACTCAAACTTTTGAAAATCTATAATCCATCTTAGTTATAACTTTGCTTATAAAGTTAAAATTCAATTTTTTTTCAACATTGCCTTTATACAGCCTTTTTAGATGCAACATGTATCCAATACTTATATTTTATTGATTCCTCAATTTATTTTCACAATTATTCACTCTGTTTTGTGACTTTATCTCTACCCCATCTTGAATAGTGATTTCCTTACATGTTTCTATAGCTCTTTCATCTGAAGCAACTCCTTGCAAACTTGCATTCGTAAATTATTCATATTTCTACTCTATACTCAGCTGAATTCCACATTCTGCATCAGGTAAACTTTGCGCATTAAGTGAAATTGATTTCAAACTTCAGTCTGTAAAAGATTAGGCACGCATTCTAAACGAGATATGTAAATGATAAATATTTTAAACTTGCGAAACTATGGTGCATAGTATTGTTTAAATACAGTCGAGTCCCTATACAACGAAATCCACCGTTCCAGTAAAAAATTCGTTATATAGAGAAATTCGATGTATAGAGAATGATGTTAAAAATCGTATTTAATGTGTGAAATTTGAACAAATATTATTTTAGATCTTTTGAATTAAGAATTTGAAATGTTTAAAAGTAAATATTAACCTAACATTTTATTTCTTAATGATTTAAACTGTTTCAAAAAAGAGAACAGACATTTATTTGAAAGCTTAATGAAATTCAAATAAGGAAGACTTGCATTAATTTCAAACGAAGAAATCTGTATTTTTTTGTTGTTTTGATTTTAAGGTTGTTACGCTCTCAAAAAAAAATGCTCAAATTTTAGCATGGAATGAAAAATTGTAGTTAACATTTCCTTCCATTTGAAGGCCTCTCTTATGTGCCTCCCATTGATTCCTCTCTTAAATATGTATCAATCCAATTGATACTGTTTTGAGAAGGATGTAGAAAGATGTGTGGGAGGTGGGATGAATTCGTTGAATTTAAAGAACAGGGAGAGAAGTAATATAAAAAAAAAACTCTGCAGTGGCGCTAAATCAAAAATAAGTGATGGAAAATTGATTCCATAAGATTTCGAAGCTTTTTAAAACTGAATAAATTAAGACCAATTTATGAAAAAATTCGTTGTATGGAGATAGATAATTCGCTATATAGAGACTGTTTTTAATGTAATCATGCGAAAAGGGTTCCGTTCCTACTAAAAATTCGTTATATAGAGAAATTCGATGTATGGAGTTTCGTTATAGAGAGACTCGACTGTATTTAAATATACATATCACTGTAACTTTTGATCTTTTCAATTTCGTTTTTCAAACTTTATTAAAATAGTAGTATAATAACCCCGTCAAAAATGACGGAATTTTCATTTGCATTTTATTTTCATAATAATACAAACAGAATGAAGATTTTAGTATTGAAGAGTTTGTATTGTAGAAAAGCAAATTTTAAAAATAACAATAGATTTCTACAAATACAAATGATAAAGTTTTTTTTTTACTTGATATTTAGTTTTTGAACAAATTTTAATTTCAAAACAAAGAGCAGTATTTATTACAATAACGATAATAATAATTAGCAAAATGAAACTCAATTTCTGAAGATTTCACAAAGCATTAAAATTAAATATTGAAGTTTTTTTAATTTTAAAATACATTATTTTTATTAAAAGTATGATTCGGCAGTGGCTTTAATCATGGGCATATGATAGACTTTTAGTTCGATGCTTTTAAGCATGAATTAAGAAGCTTTGTGTTTTGTTTTTTTAATTTGGATTTGGCGCTATCTATACGCAGTTAATATAAACAAAACAACTTTTTCTTTAAATAGCAGTTTTATTTTGAAAATAGCAAGTTTTTCAAGAAAATTCGCGTATTTTCGACTATCTTTCGAGAAAATTCGTTTATTTCCCTTGATTTTTTTACTTTCCTTGATTTTTCGAGAAAATTCGCATATTTTCCGCGATTTTTTGACAAAATTTGCGTATTTTCCGCGATTTTTCGACAAATTTCGCGTATTTTCCCGATTTTTCGACAAAATTCTCGTATTTTCCGTGATTTTTTCATAGAATTCGCATATTTTCCTTGATCTTTCGTCAAAATTCTCGTATTTCTCACGATCTTTCGTTAAGATTCGCCTATTTTCCGCTATTTTTTGACAAAATGTGCGTATTTTCCCCGATTTTTCTACAAAATTTTGATATTCTTTCTTCATCTTTCTTCAAAATTCGCGTAGATTTTTCTATCAAGAGTTTGCATTTTTAAGCACATCTATGGATATTCTATTTAGTACGCTGGAAAAGGACGTCTCAGTGAAATTAAGAATTTTAATCTCAGTCATTACAATTGATATTTTGCGAATATTTTTGTAAACAATTCAAATCTGTAAAAAGATTTAGATTTAATTTTATGAAAGATTTCGAGGAAGTGTATTTCAAAGTGACATGCTACCCTTTTTACCCGATAATAATTTTGTGAAGAATTTAAAAAGATACATCCTTATACATTCTTTCCTATTTATAGATTAAATGTGTCAACGACGGAAGCATAAATATTATTCTTTATGACAGTGTTAGTCATAATAGGTTTCATTACAATATTAATGTTTACTAAGATAGTTATAAGGATACTTTATCTATGATTATATAAAATAATAAGTTTTGATTATATTCTGGTTTTAATTTGGCAATTTTTAATAAACAATTCGGAAAAAATTTTCGACATTGACAACCAATCATCGTCAGACAACAAATGCTTTGCATTCTTTTCATTATATAAATTAAAAGAAAAAATTGTTGACTAGATAATGGAATAAGTAGTGGCCACTTAACCCTTTAACGATCAAAGTATTTTCACTGCTAAGATGTCAAAATAAATGAATGACACCGGTAATTAAGAACAAATATATTTCTAAATAAGAAAACGTGATTTTTCACATACATAATAAAAGGGATATTTTTAGATAAAAATACCGATGTCAGTGCTGCATATCGGAATTAAAATTTTGTGGTTTCGTGGCGAAACCAATGAAAATTAAAGGGTTAAAGATATATGTTGCACAACAATTGTTCCAATACATTCCTTAAAGATATTGTTGCAACACATTCCCACTCGCTTAACGGTTCAAATTTTTATACGTAGAAAAGGTTGATTTCATACCACCTATCTTCTACAACTGCTACAGACATACAAAATGTAATACCTCTGGCGTTTTTATTCCCCAATATCATGCTATCCGTCAAGAATATCATCGTCAAGTTGTGCTGTATGTGACCTCGCTTATATCCTCGTCAATCCAGCTCCTCCTGAAGTGAGTTCCACAAAAGAAATCTCACATAAAGTTAAAAAAAATTATCGTCCACTGTGCAGCCACATCGAAATTTACAGTGTTGTTTGGCTGTTTAACATAAATAACATAAGAAGAAACTTAATATGTGTTCATATTGCTCTATCGTTCTTTGTTAAATCAACTAAAACAGTTGGTATTTATCAGAAAATATTCCGACTAAAACGTCACAAAATAATATATCGCATCGTCTGAATAGTGTGAAAGAACAAATTAATAAAAAAATGACTTTAAATGTCAAACTATACATATTCTATGAATATTCCAAAAAAGTAAAAAGAAAAAAAAATATATTAATACATAAACACGGCGTATCACAGACGAATGCGTTTAACGTAAAATTTGACAGTTACATTCCAGCAATGTGAAATGCCTGAATTTTTCTAGGTATCATTCTAAAAAGATATTTCAAATAGCAAAAGTTTAAAAAAACTATATTATCTGAAATATCATCATTATTTAAGATTTAGTGAAGAACACCGCAAGAAACACCCTGTTTATGAAAGAACACCCCTAAATTAACGGTTTACTAATTAAACTTTGGTCAGGTATAAGAGGTGACATCCTGTATAGAGTGAAAAATAATTTCCTTTCTGAAAAAAATCATATAATAACTATTTTTCTTTATAGTAATAATAATAATAATAATAATAATAATAATAATAATAATAATAATAATAATAATGCTTTTTTCTTTTTCTCTTTTTTTCTGAAAATCGCCAATATTTTATTACACATTTTCAAATAACAATTGGATAACATTTTTTAAGACCTGTGTATCAATAAAGAAATAAAAACAAGTCAGATGTGACAATCCCAAAACTTTTTTCTATCTCATGCATGTTAATACTTCAAAATTCAAAATATAGTGTCAAATTAACAGAGAATCTATGCTCATTGTGAGTATTCTGAGTGGATGCAATTCCGTGAATTAACACTAGAACCGCCGCGTATTTTACTCAAGTTTTATAAAAAGTGTTTCTCACCAGAATTTTCATTTTAATCTATTTATCTTATTTAATTAGTTTATTTTTCTGCTGCATGTATTTAACATATCTCATGAAGAAAAATCTGCTTCGAACCGACTATTATCAATCTGGAAGTGGGTCATTTGGACACCTAATGACGGTTCTAGTGTTAATTTTTCAAGTAGGACTATTGTGGATATTAGAAAAAATTCAACATAAAAGTGCCATTGGTTGAGCAATTTTATACGAAAACATAGATAGCAGTAATATTTATCAAGCTATATCAGAATCTGAAGTTTGATGAAAATTCGTGAATTAGTTCTTGATATATAGCTGTAGCAGGAATCGGAAAAAATCATCATAGCAGAGCCTACTATTGGGTAATTCACACTAAAATGTAAACAAAACTAGTTTATATCACGGATTTACTAAATCTGAAGTTTGATGAAAATCTATGCATTAAATCTTGAAATAGGGCTATGGCGGGAATCGTGAAAAATGCCACTTAGCAACGCTACCAGTTGAACGATTGACTCCAAAATATAAACAACATCAATTCATGTCAAGGACTCACGGAATATGAAGTTTCATGGGATTCAGTACATCAGTTATTGAGATAGAGCTGTTGAGTAAATCATAAAAAATACAGCATAGCAGCGCCATCTGCTCAGCAATTTACTCCGAAAACTAATGAGCATCAATCTATATCAGGGAATATAATTTTTTATTAAATTCTGCCCGTTAATAATTGATATAGAGTAATTGTGAAAATCACGAAAAATGCAGTTTAGCAGCGCCATCTGTTGAATGATTTACACTAAAATGTAAAACGCATCAATTCATGTCAAAGACTAAGTGAATCTGAAGTTTGGTAGAACTCCACGCATTAGTTATTGAGATAGAGATGTAAATCGTAAAAAAATCGGCAAAGCAGCGCCACTGTTATGTTACATCCAAAACAAATCAGCTTCAATATTTATCAGGACCTAAATATAAATTTTTATCAAATTCCTTCTTGAGCTAAAGCGGCCACAAAATTTATGTCACAGGCAGTCAGACAGAGTCACAGACTCACTGACGGACATTTTGTAAAAAGCATGCTTTTTTGGAATCTCTAACCTCTAAATCGTGTTAATACGTCGAAAATCGGAATTCAAACATTTTAACGAATCCAATATCTTCTTCTTGATAATATATTAGAAAGTAAAAAAGGAAAGAAAATATTCGAACTGTATCTGTTTTTATGTTTTTACCCATGAATTGCATATGCATGAAAGTTTTCGGTATTACTCCAATATATATACAAAATAATTTTTTCCACAGAAACAACAGATATTTCTGTAATTTTGGTTGCTGAACCTTGATTAAATTCGGAGAAAAGTTTTCTAATTTTAGTTAAAAGGTCTGGATTTTTTCATCTGGAAAAGAGATTTTTTTTAAGATAAAATGTAAGTACGATAAGGAAAATTATATATTTCTTTATTTTTGTTTTTCAGAACTTTATAATTACTAGAATGTTCTGATGCATTTACATACAGGAATATGTTTCTATTTTTACAAAACTATATTATCTAGGAGTAAAAATCTATTCGAAAATTAAATAAAATGTTTTTGTTTAACTACTTAACTGATCAGTTTTTAGAAAAAAAAAGCCCCTTTCTAATAATGAATATTTTTACTTACCCATCATACGTAGTATAGGGTAAGTCTTGCAATCGTTTTGAAACATCGAAACATTTTTTTTTTGACAGATTTACACGTTTTAGATAGTGGAGATTCCGAAAAACATATTTTTAGAAAAAAAATTTTGCCGTCCGTCTATCTGTCTGTCTGTCTGTAAACGCTCTATCTCCCGAACAAATTGAGATAGAGACTTGAAATTTTGTATGTAGTTAGTATGCAAGAATGGGACGAAGCCTATTTAATATCAGCAACATCGATTATCCGAAACTATTTTTTTAGGACTCTCGAAAAATTCGTTCTGATGAAAGGTATGTAAAAATTTTCGAATGTTTTTGTTCTAAGGAATGGACGTAAAAGGCAATAAAATAACACGCATTTTGCATATAGAACGAAGTCGATCGGATTATTAGTTACCGAGATATTTGCAATCCTGTTTTCCACATTCTTCAATTTTTCATGACCCTGTATTTCATTCAAATTTCGATTCAGAGGTGTATTTTAATTGAAAATGAGACGCTTAATCCAACGCAGCAAACTGTTAGTTTATATTATAATTATTTTTGGAGTTTTGAGGATGTTTCTTTTACGCATTTCGGTACTACTTGAGTAGTTTGGCGTTTTATATAATTTGTCGAAGTGGGTACATCAGCAGTTCTTTAATATCGCATTACTATGCATATTAACAATATTTAAATTTTGTTTTGGAATTGCAATGCATTGTATAAATAGTTTTCACATGTTTTATTTTCATATGCCTATCCATGATGGGTAAGTATTACGGTGGCCCCCAACGACTAGTTTATATCTTTTACAGTATTTTTAATTTTTTATCATGCGGTTTTTCAAAACAGAATTTTTTGGCTAATTGAATCGGAACAATGCTCGGATTATACAGGATGGGGCATAAAGATCTCCCGTTTTAAGACGTCAATAAAAATATAAAGCACATTGATATTTTATGTTTACATTCGGATTGACATTTATTAATTTTTACAATCTATAACAATTTTTGCTGTTAATTTCGAGTTTTTGTTGCACGAAAAATGCTATCGTCATATGCAGCAGTATGTGACTTATTCCTGTGCATTTATCTGAAGACTAAAGTTTACACACATAAACCTAAGACACTCGACGAACTGAAATGTGCTATTCGATTTGAAATTGCAGCAATCCATCCAGCAATGGTGGAAAAGGTTATGCTGAATTTCCAGGAGACTTTACATGTGCATAGCTGCCAACTTTTACGCAATTTTGCTACCACAGAAATTTCCCATTTATATCACAAGATTTCGACTATTAAATAACACAATATTTACAATATAATTTTTGTGGTAGGAAAAATGAGTAAAAGTAGGAGTTATGCAAGTGCTATCTCTACGATCGAAGGAAAACATTTAGGCGATATCTATCTTCGTACAACAAAACCTCAAAATTAATAGCTAAAATTGTTACAGATTGTAAAAATTGTTATTTCCGAATGTACACACAAAATATTTGTTTTCAATGTAGTATATATTTTTATTGGCCTCTTAAAATGGGGATGTTTATGCCCACCCTGTAATATACATAGTGAGGTGTACTTTTGTACACACCCTCAAACACATGTCAATTTCCTTTCCTTATGCCCTGTGTTCGAAAATTAAACAATGTATTAACCCTTTCCGGCACGGGCAAAATCTGTTACTAAAATGAGAAATTATCCACTGACACCGGAATTCACAAACGAATTTTCTAGATATTTTTAATTCCTTAACTTAAACTTTTATTGTAAAAGCAAAATTTTACTAAAATATTATTGGTGCCGTTTGCAAGTTGGAATTAAAATTAAGTATCCCAGACCGGGCACATTGTGCCGGAAAGGGTTAAAGTCCTTGACTGGCCTCCGTTTGTCAATGCGGAATTAAGTGCACTCCAACTTCAAAACAGTGGATACCTTGTTTACCGAAGAAACTCCAACACGCTACAAAACAAAGAATGAAAAACAAACTACTTAACATTATTTTTCATGCTGTCACTGACGACACAACATCATTGGATGATTTTAGCGAATAATGAAAGTCAACGCCAATATTAATTAGAAAAATATTTAATATTTTCAATAACAACAATATAAATTTTCCTGTTACAGTGTGAATTTATTTTTAAATTTTCTTTACTGATGCATTCTTTTTACGCAAATCGTAATATGTAATTTATCGAGTGTTCAAACAAGACTGAGACGTGATTTAACCCTTTCCAGCGCGGACAAATTCTGTTAATAAAATGAGAAAATATGGACTGACACCGAAATTTACAAACGAGTTTTCAAGAAATCAAGAACTTCTTAAGTTTTTATTGTAAAAGAAAGATTTTATTAAAATATTATTGGTACCAATTGCAAATTTAGAATTAAAATCCGGATCGGACACACTGCGCCGGAAAGGATTAACTTTTTAGTTTTTGAATATAAATAGATAATATTCAGGGTGGTTACAGCTAATATTACCCTTTTGGACCTGCGAGTGCATGATAATTGTATTTATTTTGAAGCTAAAGTACCGATAAAAAAAGAAACTACTCTCCTCCGTTAGCAAATTTACTAATTTAGCCATAATTTTGATTTTTGATTCCATTTATATAGCCAAATCTAGTAAAAAATATGTAAATTACCAATGAAAATGATTTTTATTTTTTAGAACAATGTAAAAGTACAAACTAAATAATAAATACAATAAAATTTATATTTTTATGTCCGTATTTACTAGAAAAATGTTTTCGCTATAAAAGTATTGCAAACTGCAGTACTACCCATCCGTAATAAATACAAATTTTATGTACTTCAAAAAATTCGGTGCTCTTGAAGTCTCCATATATTTCATTCAGTTCTGCAGCGTGTTCAAGAGCACATTTTTCTCTATGATTAGTGCTAAAAACAAGTGAAAACATGGAAACACTTGATAATAATGTTCTTATGTCAAATATAAAAATAGCGTCTTTAAATTTATTACCTCACTTGAATTCCCTTTTCTTCTATATTATTTAGAAGTTAAAAGGGATAAAGAATAAATATCATGGATTTTGACTTCTAAGTTTTATACCAAAGGGCATTACACAAGATTTGAGCCTCAATAATTATGGAACTAAAGGAAAATGAAAAAACATCAATAATTGTTGAGCATTTTGGCACACTAATTAAATTAAATTGTCATCGTTAAAGTGCAATTTAAGATGGTTTAAAAAGAATTTTAGGGTTCGTGGACGTTTAAAGGGTGGTTGTTTAAAGAGTTTTATGATTTTTTTTTTTTATGTATTACATGGGGCCCCTGGATAAGCGATATTATCCAACATAAAATTAATTATCTTTAAAAACTGTTTTAATATATTACGGTTTATCATCAAGTTTAGTATATTTAAAATAATTTCTGTCTTATTAACTGCTGCACAACTAAATCTTTATCGGATATTTAATTTTAAAAACTAAAGTTATTTACACGTGGTTATTTATTTGACTTTATTTATAAAATAAAATTTCTAGTTTGAGGCAGAATTACTTTAGTTGCAGTTTATCCACCGAAAATTTGGTTACACAAGATTAAGGAAAATAAGAAGGTTCGCGGACAGTATGTCCTTAAAAATGGACACCTAATTTTTATTTTATTGTCACCCAGAATATTTAATTGAAGTTTTCTTTTATAACATACTTGAAAATAAAGAAGTTCGTATTCTCTAATAAATTCGTTTATAAATTCCATCTTAAGTTATTTAGCTCAAGCAGATTTACTCCCCCGGCGGAAAGAGTAAAGCGCGTTTATAGTAACAGTGGTCGCAGCGTCTCTAAAATTTTCGCTGGTTCTAAAATTCGCTGCTTTTCCTACCAGAATTTTAAAACGATAATATTTGTTGTAGAATTTCAATGTAAATGTTAAAGGAATCTGAAAGAAAGATTTTTGATTTGAAATATTAGTAGAAAAGTTCGAAAATTTTAGGGGCGCTGCGACCCTATAGTAATAACTCCTTAGCAATCTAAATCGTTAGTGATGTAACTCCTTGAAAATTTAACGTCAAAAACCCCGGAAATTTGCAAACGAAAGACCTATAAAAATCCTGCTTCGCGAAGTAAAATCAAAATCAATAGGATTTTGCAGAATTTCTTACCCTCTTAACTGTTTCCGGCACACTGTGCCCGGTCTGTGATACCTAATTTTAATTCCAAACTTGCAAACGGCACCAATAATATTTTAGTAAAATTTTGCTTTAACAATAAAAGTTTAAATTAAGGAATTAAAAATATCTAGAAAATTCGTTTGTGAATTCCGGTGTCCGTCGATAATTTCTCATTTGACTAACAGATTTTGCCAGTGCCGGAAAGGGTTAATAAAACTTTATAAAAGAAGGGTTTGAGTAGTGTGCACTTTTCACCATTATGAACTCCCTTTTTACGTCTGTTTGAAATTATGTAGAGACGTAACACCTATAGTTGTCGTTCAGTCTGTCCGTCTGTCCGTTCGTCTGTCTGCAAATAACAACGCAAAAGCTACCCCATCGAACTGTTTGAAATTTAAAATATACACACTCAGAAATATATATTCAGATTTAATGAAATTTTCTTAGTTTTTGACGAAACCGTTTCCTGGAAAATTCAAATGCTCTGAGCAAATATTTCGTCGTTATTATTTGACGATAGAAATTTCGTTAAAAGTGCTTATTCGAAAAGCACAATAAGATGACTGGTGGTGCCACCTATTGAACAATTAAAATAAACTTCTGTACTTATCAACAGGAGAAAAAATACGATCTTTACTGGTATTCGATCTCACAACCTTCTGTTTTTGAGATGCTCTACCTGTTACGCCAAAGCGTTTTTGAACAGGAATGATTTTAGATATATGTAGAAGATTTTACTGTGTGTTTATATTTTTATGAGGTCGATTGCAAATTCGTTCATTTTTATATTTAAATGTGTATCAGACTTTTATTGCTGGAAGGCAATCAACGCTAAAGGAATGGTCAAACAAGAAACTTTATTTCATGCAGATAATTGAAACAGGTGTAGACAAAATCAGTATTGAAAAGTTTTCAACATAAAAGGTGAGATTTTTGGAAATATTTTGTAAGAGTTCTTCAGACAATATATGTAATTGTCTGAAATCTGTAATTGCCTGTAATTGCCTCAGAAATTAAAGTAAGTAGGTTTTAATTAATACACAAATATTGAGTTTTAATTCTAGGCATAAAGTTTGCAGAGTAAATAGAGCTTAACCCCTTAACTGGTTAATTCTTTTCCATTCAATAAATTGAAAATAACGGACCCACAACACTGTTATTTAAATAAAATATTAGTAAATTTAAGTCTAAACATTTCCGCCTTTCAATACTATGAAAAGTTTCTAAAAAATAATAGTGGTGTCAAAAAGCTTTAAATGATGAAATAAGCAAATTTGTCGTTCGGGCAAACCAGTTAAGAGTTTAAAATAACTATGTGCCAATAATTACAAAATGGCTATGCAGGGAGGCTTGACCCAGTCAATGCGAGGGAGGGTTGACCATGGTCAAAGCTCACGTATTATTTTTGGAAATCTTCTTATACTCGGTATATAATAAAGTGCTAAAATCTAAATTTGTAAAAAAAAAAAAAAAAAAAAAAAAAAAAACTGTATATTTATTTTTAACATTAGAACCACAGGAAAATTCATTCAAGTTTTAGAAAAATATTTCTCCTGGAATTTTCATTTAAAACTGTTTATTTACTGAAAATATTTTTGGCCAGGATCTTTTTAGCTTATTTTATTAAGAGTTTTCCTGTTCGAATTGACATCTCTGCATATGATACGGGTCAAGATGACCCGTCACCGCGGCTCTATTGTTAAAGCTACAGGAGTAATACAAAGGAAAGTTTTAAAATTAATTTTTAACTGATGAGACAGAAATTAGTTCATAATTACTATACAGCAGGGCTCTCAATCGGTCCGCGAACTGAGCACCAATATTTTTTTACAGAAAATTCCATAGTAGGCTTCGACAGCATTTGTGCTAAAACCAACCTTAGAAGGGGTTTTCTGCGCGATTTGCAAGAAAAATATAAAACGAAAATCTCTCTAAGGAAAATATTGATGTTCAGTTGGCAGACCATTTGGGAGCCTGGATACAGTAGTTTGTCAGACCACTACATCAAAAGTGCATTTAATGCAGTATTAAGTTATAGGATAGTGTTTTGTACTTAACATTTTATCCAAATGTCTCTAGTGATAGTACTAAAATTCCAAATGAAACAAAATTTCCGTAGTGTTTCTACTTAAACTTAAAATTACAACTTAAACTGAAGAAATTGAAAAAAGCAGCAGTCTGAAAGGCCGGTAACATAAGTTAAAAGATAAAAGTTATCTGTTGTTTTTTAAATATTTAAACCTTGTAACATAAAGGTATTCTGAGTTTCTGAAACTTATTCTATTTATTAGCTTGTTAAAGCTCTATTTAAAGCTTTTCTATGTCTTTTTATCTTATTTTATTTCTTTAACACTAGAACATCTGGCAGGTGACAATTCGACACCGATCAGTGAACTAATTGCCTATTTAATCCCAAACATTCTTCAAAAAATAAGTTATACCAATTGCAAGGAAATGAGTCAAACAAATAAACTGAATAATTTTAAAGAATTTTTCTGGTTTTAAATATTTTTTTTATGAAACTAATGTAAAATTTCATAGCATTCTAGTGTTGAACCACGTAGCTTAAAGGTTTACTGAATTTTTAAAACTTTTAAAACTTGTATCATAAAGATATTCTAGGTTTCGTACTCTTATTTTATTTGTTTAAACCTTGTAGTTTAAAGGTGTTCTGCGTTTATTAAACTTATTTTATTTGTTTAAATCTTGTAGCATAAAGGTATTATGCATTTCTTAAAATATATTTTCTTTGTTTAAACCTGATAGAATAAAGGTAGTCCGCATTTTTAAACTTATTTTATTTGTTTAAACCTTATAGAATAAAGATTCTCTGCCTTTTAAAAATTTATTTAATTTGTATATTTGTTTATTATTGTCAATATTTCAATATAAAATACAATGGATTAAGCTTTCCACATCGTGGGTCAAGCCTCCCATATGTGCGTAGCCTTGTCCCATTATTTTCTCATTATTAAAATCGGTCTTTTTTTTAATTTTTTCTACATATTTCCCTTATGTTATAATTTTAATCTAATAGCGGATTGAATAACGAATAATGTGATACATAAAATTTTGTTTTAGTTTCAATGTTTCAAAAGTTAAAAATCATTTAGTAAAAAGTGGGTCAACCACTCCTACTCTCCCCTAATCTCTAAATTTCACACCAGATACATTGATTGCTACACACAACCACGCTTCATCTGTATTATTATCATCATCATCATTAATTTATTTGGCTTCTGTTGAGCATTCTTCATCGAGTTATCGCACAAAATCGCATTTCATGAAACCATTCTGAATAGTCTAAGGGGTTATTTCAAGCCATGCAAAAAATACATTCCCTTTATTCCTAAAATGGCAAAAATTAAGACAAAAAAAGTAATATCTGTTTGTATGTCATATGGATTCGCTTTATCTTCAATTTTATTTTGGTGAGGGGAAGATTTTACAATGATGAATGCGGGAAAACACCTTTTTTAAGAACGATGAATGCGGATTCAATTCCTTAACATTTTTTAATAAATTTGTACTGGGACCATAAAGATAAAACGATCAGTGGAGGAAATCAATAAATACGGAAACGGTAGAAAGGTGTTTCACTGCAGTTACTTACAACAACTTCAAAACAACAATCAAAATTAACTTGAAAAAAGGGCTTCACAAAATGTTTAGACGATGCATTTAATTGCGTATAGTAATGTCAATTTATTTTTTAAAATAAAGAGTGGAAATACCAGTTTAAAATATTGCCAACAGGGTGCAGCACTGGAGTTTATTTAACCTTTTGAAGTCAAACATACTGATAATTAGGACGTGGTGCAAAGTTATATTCTATGGCCCAAAGCTACACCTTATAAGCTTAAAAGGGATTTCGTCAGTGTATGCAGGGCTCCCAAATGGTCCGCGAACTGAACATCAGAATTTTTTTAGAGAAATTTTTTTTAAAGATTTTTCTTGCAAATTGTCAGGAAACCACGTTTGAAAGTTGATTCTAGCTCAAACGCATTATGAAATTTTCTGTTAAAAATACTGATGTTCAGTTCGCGGACCATTTGGGAGCTCTGTGAATGATTTGAGAGGGAAATATTCCAAGAAAATTTGGTTTTATCACCGTCTGCCACATGACTGCTAATACTACGAGTGATTGTTCTTTTTAAATGCTATATGGAGCTTTAGCAATTTTATCCTGTATAGTTTAAAGCATCATTTCACACACACATATATACATACACACACACACACACACATATATATATATATATACTTGTAAATTCATAAATAAATATTGAAATGATTAGTTCAAAAATACATACCTATATTATAAAAGCCAAACGTATCTGTGCGTAACGCATACGCCATTTTGCGCATGGCAACACCTTCAAATTTTAAATGAATTTCGGTATTGCAATTTTTGCTACTAAAAGTTTTTAAACTTCTTAATGCCACACATTTTCAATTTTTACACCACCGTGTAGGAAAAAAAATTCTTTTAAATGAAATTTGTTTGAAAGCTGTATCTTAATTTGTTTTTTAAATATTAATTTTTTAGAGCTTTTAATATCTCTTTTCTAATCGTGGCAACAGGAGTTCTCCATTTATATTTAAAGCAAAGGAAAAAAGGGGAAAAAATGAGTACTGTATCTTTATGTTGCAATTTTCTCATTAAAAGAGAAAAAAAAAAAGAAATTTAAATATCTTCTGTTATAAAACCCGGTGAATATTGACTTCATTTACAAAATTTGATTTACACGTAAAAGAATATCAACAGTTTAATATCTATTTCAGCTAATAGCCCATTGAGACTTCAAGTTTTGAATCAAAATTATCAAATTAAAATGCCAAATTTTTTGAAACGTGAATACAGATGTGAAATACACATTTGTAAATTTTGATATGGTGAAAATGATGCCGGGTTTAGATTTCACGGGGAAAAAAAATTCTATGATTGAATCAAAGTTGAATAAATTTTGCTTTTTATCATTTTGGAATACTAGCATAACAACCTCAATTGATAACTTTATCATAATAAGATATCTTTATTATTTTTTACTGCTTACATATACGATTAAAGTTTAATTTTAACAATTTCTAAAACTGCTTTTTATAGAAATAGTATTTTGTTAATTTGACGATAAATATCGTTTGTTAAAGAGTTAGACGTACCAATATAAAATGCATTTTTTACTATACCTAATTTTGTTGGTTTATTATAAGTTAATGAAACAGTTCCTTCTTAAACATTTTCTTTTGTCAAAATTTAACGGGTTTTACCTTGTAATAATAAAAGAAAAAAAAAACTCGTCTTGCGCGTTTAATAAAATCTTAAAATATGCATATCAAGAAAAATAATTTTGGTTAAAATAAATAGATAATGGTGTTACCTTTATGATAAAAGTAGAACATTTGTAAAAAACTTAATAAAAATACATATTTTTAAGTTAATTTCTTTGTAACGTTGAGGAAATTTAACCCATTACCCTTAATGCAGCAAAAAAATAAGAATCAGTCTTGGAGACCGCACTAATCTCTGAAACACACATTTTGTTAAAATTGCTGTGAGGTTTTACAGAAATATTGTTTACAAAAATCATTTTTCAAACATCTTCATTTAGATTTTTCGTTTATCTACTCATTATAACTGCTTGTCTCTGACGAAATTAACATTATGATTATAAATAATGTTAATGAGGTGAGTTGCACTTCATTATTTTCTTCTCCGGCATATTAATGATACAAATCTCACGCGTAATTTTTCTTTTCCAAATGAGTCAAAAATTCTCCAGACCAGAAATCGAAATTAAGAATTTGTTTTTAATTTACCATCATTTCTTATAAAAACACTTATGTCATAGTTTATTTAATCGCAGATAATTGTTGAAAATTCTGAAATGCAATAACTCAAAGATTACATTACGTAAAATAATTAAGAAAAATGTAAGAACGGTTAAAATAAAACATATCTCATACGTTGTGATTGCGACGATTCTCTACCAACCGAATTATGCTAGGAATCGATATTTATTTAAAACGATCTTTTAAGCAGTGACAGTACTCGATAATAAGGGTCATAGGAAATCTGTGTACTATCAAAGGGGACTACCAAAGTAATACAGGCTGGCTTTCCTGAGTTTATTTTAGAAAATAAATTGAAACCGGAAAAGTTCAGTATTAAAACATGTATATTTTAAAATTGATTTACTATTAGACTAAGCTAAATATCAAATACGTAAAGATTCAAGATACTAAGCGTTTGTACTCGAAAGCTTAGATGGAAAAAAAAATTTTTGATTTGAACGTTTCCTGTGTATTAATTTTGCGTGTAGAAAGGGTATGGCCGTGTGTTTTAGTAAAATGTGCCCGTGAATCAACACATCGAATCCTACAGGAATCCATAACCCATAAAAAGATATCCATTTCTCCCCAGTTTCAAGTTTGTATCTCAAGACCACGGGGGGTAGTGACCCTAAATGCCCGTTTTGGAAAAGAGAGCATTGTGACGAAACTAATCAGCGGATTTCAACGAAAAATTTTCTAACATTTTTTTTCCTTTTTGAATGAACATTTTAATTAAAAATCTATTGAAATTTCTGAGTGATTACATTTTGCATGAAATACTATGATATATGATGTGTATTCGCTATCAATTTTACCTTTCTATGTAGGATGCATCACATTAAAAAAAGGCAAAATCATATTCCAGTGGTGATGGGAGACGTGTCTGGCACAAATCTAACATATTAGGTCTACCGGAAGGTTCGGTCTTATAATGTTGTTCTACGCCTTCTTTTTAAGCTATCGTTTGAACTAATATGTGAGATTTGAGCGAGACACCCCCGCCTCTCCGCCGGAATATGATTTTGCATTTTTTTAATAAGATGCAACCTACGTAAAATGTTGAAATTGATAGTGAATATTCAACACACCTGCTAGTATTTTATGCAAAAAATTAAGGTGGTCACTCAGAAATTTCAATAGATTTTTAAATAAAATGTTCATTAAAAAAAGAAAACTGTTAAGAAAATTGTTCTTTTGTTTAAAAAAAAATCTGAAAAAAATTGTCAAACATTTGTATGGTGGTTTTATACACCACTTATTTTTTCACTGAAATTCGCCGTGTAGTTTCGTCACAATGGGCTCTTTTCCAAAACAGGCATTTAAGATCATTACCCCCTCCCCCCGTGGTCTTTAGATACAAATTTGAAACAGGGGAGAAATGAATTTCTTTTTATGGATTATCGATTCATATAGGACTCGATGTGGTTGACTCAAGGGCATATTTTACTAAGAACCCCGACTATACCTTATGGATTTTGTCCACCTAGTTTATCAAAACCCCTCACTGTGCGGTGGTCACACGACCATACGGTGATCACCTAATTTTAATTCAAACAAGTTGGAAATTGCATGTAAAGCGTAGCAAATGAGGTGCGTTCGTTGATAACGAATTTTAAAATATTCAGATCTTACTGATATAGTAGAGCGTACTTTGGATACAGTATAGTGGTCGAAATCTTTGGGTTCCTGTAAATATGCAGGGAGTAATTTTTATTTTACTTCATTAACGTATATCTTATTCATAAAATTTGAAGTAGTTTAATATAATTAAAACACCCCCCAAACAATGTTTCTCCGTATAACATTATTTAGTGCAATACATTTGTGTGGCCCTGTAATTTAATAATAAATATTCATTGCATCACAGATTGTACAAAATGTATTTTTTAGTACATATTTCATAGATTCATGTCAATTCTGTTATATTCAAATGAGTGTAATACGATTAAAATGCATTTGAAACTTTTTTCTCCATTGACCATAATGTAACGGAATACTTTTGATTGTCCCTGTAATTGATCAATGCATCCGATTTTCATAACATTTGAAATGACTCGACAAAATTATGTAATAAATATACGTTTTAAATTTCAAACGATTAAAATGTATTTGAAACTTTTTCCCCATTGACCGTAATGTAACGGAATCCTTTTGATTGTCCCTGTAATTGATCTATCCATACGATTTTCATAAAATTTGAAATGACTCGACAAAATTATGTAATAAATATACGTTTTAAATTTCAAACGATTAAAATGCATTTGAAACTTTTTTCCCCATTGACCGTAATGTAACGGAATCCTTTTGATTGTCCCTGTAATTGATTTATCCATCCGATTTTCATAAAATTTGAAATGACTCGACAAAATTATGTAATAATTATGTATTTTAAATTTCAAACGATTCGGTTGGGTAGTTTTTGCGTTGTTATATGCGGACGGACAGACAGACAGACAGACGGACGGACTGAGCGACAACAATAGGTGCTACGTATTTACATAATTACGAACGCACCTAAAAAGAGAGAAATTGTACCAAGAATATTTTACTAAAATTTTAATTTTCGGATTGGAATGAAGAGTAAGCCCCTTTTTTTCTAAAAAAAAAATTCTTCTAAATTTGGTATCAGTCAATTATTTCATCGATTTACAGACAAAATTTTTCTCTCCTTGGGAGATGAATTATCTCATCCCTCGCGACGAAAGCGTTAATGGCATTTTTGTAGCTGTCTTTTATTCTACCGAGCTTTCTGAAATCGGAGACAATATAGTATTATGGTATGTTTTAAAGCAGAGTAGATGAAGTACATGGGTACTTACATATTAACGGCACCGCAGCAGAAGTTGCGGTAATGCGCCAACAGAGAGCAATCTTGTTTTTTGCACGCGCATGCGGTTAATTTTTTGAATTCCTCGTTGCCTTGTTGTTGGCTGATTTGTAATGCCATTCTTTAGTGCTTCCTTCCTTCCTTTCTTTCTTTTTTTTCTCATTTTTTGACGTCATTTTTTTGTGCAAGTGCGAACAACAAGATTGCTTAAAATAGCAAATAAACCTTTTGTGCACAAATGTTTGTGCACAAATAGAAAACCAACGATTATAAATGCACAAATAAAGTATTAAGCCTGCTTCTCTCTGTCTCTTTGCTCAGTTTTGCTATTTTTTAGCTCGCTGAGTTTTGCACTGATGAAGAATCTCGATAGTAGATTCGAAATAGCTATTTGCTACCTTCTCATTCTTTATTTGTGCATTTATAATCGTTGGTTTTCTGTCTTTAAACAAGATTGCTTTTTATTAGCGCATGAGTGCAACTTCTGATGTGGTGGTGTTAGTATATAAGTACCAGGATATGTTATTTAATTCATGTTTGCGTGTATGCACAGTATTTTGTTTTGATTGGACACAAAATAATATACCAAGGCTTTCTATCTTTTCTTTAATAATTAAATAATGACAGATATAGCTTTTGATTAAATTTATAAGTAATCTCTTTTTTTTTTCGAATTTATGAAAGCCTCCGCTTGGTGTTGCTTAGTTACTAGAACTGTGTTACAACGGTCAGTTACATTTTTCATACGTCATAATTCTGTAAGTATAGTTTGTTATTTAGTTGTTACGGTATTAATTCTGTAGAAAAAGATGATTCCTTTTGCAGTCTCTCAGATCTATTAAGATACCAAAGGCGAACCACTTTCGACTTTGTCTTATGCAACCAATCAACCTAAATTTATATTAGTTATAGCATATGTGGCATGTGATATTGATAGTCACAAAAATAGCTGTTCTTAATCTCTTCCATGAACTAGAAAAATGCACAATTAAGAGCCCACAATAGTCACAGAAAAATTACTCAAAAAGACCCGGATGACCATATAAAGTCTATGTGAGCGTTCTTTTCTAATATCTCGCTCAAATTTTAATATTTTTGCATGATTTTTTGCACAAGATAGCTGAGGGCAATCCACAACTGGGCTAGTTTTTACTTTTTCAATTTTTGTTTCAGATTTTCTTTAAAAAATTACTTTAACTTTCGAAACCGGTTTAAACCGGTTCTGAAACTGAAACTATCGTAATATAAAAAATATATGACCAAAATCGAAAAAGTAAAAACTAGCCCGGTTGTGGATTGCCCTCAGCTATCTTGTGCAAAAAAATCATGCAAAAATATTAAAATTTGAGCGAGATATTAGAAAAGAACTCTCCCATAGACTTTACATGATCATCCAGGTCTTTTTGTGTACTTTTTCTGTGACTATTGTGGGCTCTTAAGTATACTTTCTCCATACATATATGAAAGTATTTTTTTTTCAAAATAATGCTTTGTCACTTATCATTTGTCAGAGGACCTTTACTAGGCTTTAACACTTTCAGGGGCAAGGCGCTACTCGTAAAATTATGAAGTCAATGAATGACGACGGAATTCAAAAATAAATTTATTTGAAAAGCGTACTTAATAAGGGAAACGTACGTTCTTAACTTTTTACGGTGCAGTGTTACCACTCCGGCAACACCTAATTTTAATTCCAAACTTACAAACGGCACCAATAATATTTTAGTAAAATTTTACTTTTACAATGACAGCTTAAACCAGGGAATTCTTAATTTCTAAAAAAGTCTTTTGTAAATTCCGGTGTCCGTCAACAATTTCTCATTTTACGATTAGCATTTGTCTGCGCCGGAAAGGGTTAATAAGAGAAACTTAGCGTACTTAATAAGCGAAAAGTTCTACTTCAAAAATCTGGTGCTAATGTGGCATTTAGGAATTAAAATTAGGTGGTCATAAATTGAACTTCTGCCCTTTATGGGGTTCATGAAACAATGTGTTTTAATGATATATCAGTGTCCTTTGTCAAATACCAGTTCAAAATATTTCATATAATATTTTACTCGTCATTGCGCGTTTTGTATGTGCTTAAAATAATATATGATGACATGAGAAGTAATACATGTGCTTCTTACAAGCGATATAATATTTATTGTCTGAAAGAAACATTTTATAATATAAAGAATATATACGATTTCACGAAAAGTTATTTTTAACATCACGTGTTCTTTTCTAATTTTATAATCTTTGAAAATATTATAATTCGTATACATATAAAAAAAGAATATTTTAAAACTAAGTTTTTATAAGGCCACAGAAAACACAGAAATGCCCGTTTTTTGGTACCGCAAACGACTTTTTAAATTATTGAAGAAACATATTTTGATTTCATTCTAAAAAGATCACCTATAGTTAGTCTAACTATGATCTGAGAAAGATAATATTTTGAATTATTTATTATTTGAAGGTAAAGTTTTCACAAGGGATATTTGAAATCCGTCTCTAGAGTATATATATATACGCTAAATTTTTTTGCAAACCTACTTCAAATATGTATTTTTTCTCATAAATAAACAGAAACACTGTAATACTCTTTCTTTATCAATTAAAGATAAAGCACATACATATCATTAATATATTTAGACTTCCGTGGATATTTTTGGATTTATCACTGAGTTTTTATATGGGACATTTTGAAAAAAAGTACTATATGCCTACATGAAATAGTTGCAAATGTCCCAAATAATTACATAAAATTATTTATGCGTCAGCAAAATAAAAACTAAGTATTTGTCGCTGTGTTATTGCGTATTTGATGTCATGAACGAATAGTGTTATTTACTTACATAAATGAGCAAGTTTTTGTAGAGAAGACTGCTTTGATGGAAGAAAACTACATAAAATCAAGCAATATATTAGTGAAATAATATTGAAAATATATTCGACTCATTTTTTCAGGAACAATATGGAAAATATATATCTGAGGGAGAATTATTTCACACATATAGTTATGTATAAAAAAGGGATAAAAAGCAATAAAAATGATATAACTTATAAAAAGAGAAATCTGTTGTATGAGTGATTATTAAATTAAAATTTTTCTTTTTGAATCTTTTGTAATACAATAACGCTTCCATTTATATTCTAAATAAAATTCACATTAATCCTTTCCAGTACTGGCAAAATCTGTTAGAGGAATGAGAAATTATCGACTGACACCGAATTAAACAGACTAAATTTTAGAAATAATATTGAAAAGTCTTCAATATTTCAATTCGCATTAAGACTTCGCAGACTATATTTTAGATACTTTAAAACCCTTATTTTAAGTAGTCATTTTGTAAGTTAAATTTTGCTAAAATATTATTGGAGCCATTTGGAAGACTGGAATTAAAATTAGGTGCGTCCAAATACTGTGTACAGTGTGATGGAAAGGGTTTAAAAAACTTTTAAATATTAACAGGAATCTAACATTTTTTAAATTTAATTTTTGATAAATTTAAATGGGAATTTTAGCTTCATATTTTTTTCATTTAAAGACAGTCTCATTTACGGTGAAAGATATAAAAATCAAGCAATTAATCAAGCGCACATATTTTTTCTCCCAATATGGAAGTGTCCGTTCGATCGTGATTCAATACTGTATCTGTTATCCATTTTATTATCAAAAGCTGTCTGTAAACATGCGTAAACAAGTTTTTTTTAATTCTGTGGAATAAAATTCATCCTCATGCCTAAAGGATTCGCTTTGGAAGCACTGACAGCATACTCAATACAACACTCTGTGAAAATTTATCTAAGAATTACAGACAAATTACACGACAAAATCGTATCTCTATACCGCAGCGCATAGCAGATGTCATCCAGCACGTATTGTTATGAATAATAACAATAATAATAATAATAATACGTATATAAAATAATATATTAAGTATAATAGACATTAATTAATCATAAATATTATATTAAATCTCTTTCCATCCAACAAACTCTATTTCTGCAGGTGAGTCGACAGCCTGTGTCCGCCAGCGCTATCTATTGGAAGTTCGAACTATTTTAAGAAAGTGCATTTTTTATAATTTATTGATTTTAATGCAGCAAACAATGCAGCACAATTAACAATGCAGCAAAACTTGCAATTTTATCTCAAATCTTTTTTTTTGTTATTTACATTCAAAATGAGTCAGTCATTTACAGGACTCACAGGATGTAAATGACTTATATATACAGTATGATTTATATATATGAGCATGATTTATATATACAGTAGAACCCAATTCGGACCCCGTTAATCCGGATCTCCGGATAATTCGGATCGGTTTGGCCATTTGTTTTTTCTTTTTTAAGTTTGAGAAGCGATTTGGCTAATTTCCACAACATTAACTTGTTTCAGCGTCGTATTCTTAATAAAAAAAACTTTTTTTTAAAAATCTTTTCGGAAGAATACCTTAAGCTTTCTTATTTAAACTACGCCCAACGAACTACTTATGCCCAGGGATGAGATTTCCGCTTTTTTGCACACCAGTAAAATCTTAGAGAAAATGCTATATTTTTAAATCGGAACATTTTTGTGATTTAAAATAACAACATTTTCTCTAAGATTTTACTGGTGTCCAAAAAAGCGGAAATCTCATCCCTATTATGCTCAAACGGATGCGTGGCGTGCAAAAGGTATAGAAAACTGGCACAGCAAAAAGTTACAAACTTTTTTATTACAAAGTAAATATTTTTACTGTTTATAAATAATCAATAAGTTAAACATAAAGGTGATTTTCTGTAAGTAGGTTTTATTTTATTTTATTTTTTCTAATTCTCCGGATAATCCGGACTGAGTCTGGTCCCAGTTAATCCGAATTATCGGGGTTTTACTGTATGCATACATACATACATACATATATATATATATATATATATATATATATATATATATACAACACTGGCGCAAGCTAAAGAAAAAGTACCTAAAATATTCATATCTATGTATAAAAATAAACATAAACATTCATCAGCTTTGTTTGTGTAGCTCTTTATATCTATTTGCAACAAATCTCCCTTTCTAAAGCTGTAACTTGATCAAGATTAACCAAAGTGCTAAAGTAGAATAATATTGTAAAATCATTAGAAAATTAGTGCACTGGTTTGGTGAAAGTCATTTTTGAATATCAGTTACATATGTATATTTAAATATTTTATATTATTTTAAGAATGAAATAACAATAAATGTCAATTAAATTTACGATTTAATAATGAATATTTATTTGTGCATGTAAAGCCAATCAATCATGTAAAAAAATCCTCTATTCTCTTCAACCATCATGCT
This sequence comes from Maratus speculifer, assembly GCA_964019185.1. Lineage (NCBI taxonomy): Eukaryota > Metazoa > Arthropoda > Arachnida > Araneae > Salticidae > Maratus > Maratus speculifer. The sequence continues at coordinate 399,078,712 of OZ025295.1, forward strand.
TTTTGCCATTTGCAGGCTCTAAACGTCTAATGGAGCGTCTATTTATATTCTTCAAATCATTTCAAAGTGTTAAAATTCTTATATAAGATATTTTAGTGCTTCATTTTCTGTATCACATGTAATATATTGAGTACTACCAATATTATACGCATGCATGGAAGTCTTGCTCTATTTGCTTTCCAATTTTTCAACGGTTTATACGAATTTATATCTAATATCTTGTATAGTCTGTCTCAAAAGTTTAAGCACAAGCATAAAATATCGATTTTTAATGAATTATAAAAAGTTAGAATTAATAACATTTTTTTTATTTACATATTTCGCAATATTATTTAAATAAATGATATCAAAAATAGAAAAAAATAAATTACATAATTTTAAAAAATACAATTTAAAAAAAAGTTATAAGAAAACTGTCTCAAAAGTTTATGCACAATGTCAAAAACAACTATATTTATAATTTTTACAGAACTTTTAGTAACAATTTTTTTCTATGTTTTCGGATTAGTTCAAATAAACGTGCTTTCGTCGAAATTATTAGTTTTTGTGGGGTTTCTGGTGACAAAGAATACCATGCTTTCTCAATAGCCTCGTGGAGTTCTTCAATAGAGTCATACTGCTTTCCATTGCCTAAACTTGGCGGGTTAAAGTATTCTAGACATTCTCAATCGGGTTTAAGTCTGGACTTAAAGCTGGCTAGTCAAGTACTTTATCATTTTTCTGAAAAATCCAAAGTTTTGTGGAATGGGATACGTGGATTGAGGCATTGTCTTGCAGAAAAGTTCATTCAAAACGCCCCAAAATGTCACCGAATGGAAGCAAATGGTGGTTTAGGGTCTCTTGAAACTTTTTTCACTCTTCTCTTCCTTTTAGAAAAGCTAGAGATTCCTGGCAAATGTCCCAAATGCCCCCTAAACCATAACGGATTTACCGCCTTGCTGCCTGCTGAAAAATGTGCTTCGGTTCTTGCGTAATTCATCTCAATACGCCTTCCAACCATCAGGGCCATCTAAGTTCCACTTTTTCTCATCGCTGAATAAAACAGTAAGCCATTTGTCCCCGTAGGTCATGTGTTTTTTCAGCCCAGTTCATTCTTACCTGTTTGTGATGTGATTTAAGAGACGGTTTGCGAGCCAATTTCTTTTACATGATGTAATCAGACGCTTTAATACGTCTATTTACAGTGTCTTTTGACATCTGTACTCTGAAATTATTTTTAATTTGCCGTATGGGGACATATTTTGTCCAAATACCAATCTCCGTATTTTCTGATCAATCTGAACAGTCGTCATACGTGGTCGTCTGCATTTTGGTTTCCGCTTAAAATTATCATTTCTAGAAAGTACTTGATATATACATAACTTTGATCAATTTAAAGCTTTTGCAATTTCAGAAAGTTTTATTTTGAGATTTCAATTTAAAATCTTTCAAAACCTCACATTTTGTGAATTATTTACCCTTTGTCATGTTTAAAACATTAGGAAATAATTTCTCCACCTTTTATACTTGTATAAAAGTGCAATATGATGTCATACAACGTCATTACACGATACCAATCCCGTGTTTCTAAAAAAAATTGCATAAAGTGCTTAAACTTTTGAGACAGCGTTTCTTCAAGAAAAAAAGAAAAATAAATAAAAATAAATATATTTTTTATTTTAACTACTCAAAATGGCTTATTTTATTTTATTTTGATTAAATGTTGAGTATTTATTGTAAATTAGCATAAAATATTTTTTTCTTCAATTATTTTAAACGAGATTTGCAGAGTGCTTAAACTTTTGAGACAGACTATAATTTATATATAATATTTTTTTAAATTTTTACTTATCACAAGTTACCAGGGGTCGCAGCGTCCCTAAAATTTTCGCACTTTTCTACCCGTATTTTAAATCAAAAATCTTCGTCTCAGGTGCCTTTAAAATCTGAAGTCAAATTGTACAAAAAATATTTTCCTTTTAAAATTGTGGTAGGAAAGTGTAAAAATTTAGGGACGCTGCGATCTCTGAGTTGTTTTTAATTCTATGTTCTTAGTATTATCGCTCAGATTAACTTCTCAGAGTCCTAGTTATATTAGGTAGTGAGTCATCGCGCTTGAAAAGATCCTCATAAGTTAATATGGGATTTCACGAACGGAGAGATTCAGTGCAGAGTCTCCACAATAGTTAAAAACCAGTGCACTATCAAACCTTTCACTAGATAGTGCAGCTGTTTCAGTTTACGCCAGATTCCTGTATTAACACTGTAGGCTAATTACATGTAATTTTGATCCTTCTCCAATATGCACCGGAAAGGTCGTAAAGACAAAAAATTGTATTTTAATTTAAATTATCACTATTTCGTTTATCAATCTATCATCGAAAACAGCAAGATACCATGAAAACTGTCTTAATTTCATCTCCAACAAATACAAATTGACCAATTCAAAATTTCATCCACACTTATGTCAAACTTTTTCTGGTGAGATTATATTTATGTATTTTTATATATTTTTCAGTGACTCAAAATCGATTTTGAATCACCAAAACATATAGAAAGTAAGTATTTTATATAAAAATGTTAAAATATATTTTGCGCCTGTATTAATAAAAAAGCCCTGCGTACGGAATCAATACGGATCAATTCGAAAAAAAAAAAAATCATTTTAAAATATTGGAATGCAACCGAGACAAATATCTTTATAAATTTCTTCCGTAGGATCGGCATTACTGATCTGGTCTTTTCGCTTGACTAAAGTTTTCTTAAGTTTTCTAAAGTATCTTAATCCTAGAAATCAATGAAAAAAAAGTTTTAAAAAAATCACAAACTATTTTATTGATTACATGCATTATTAGCAAAGATTCAAAAAATGTTTGTTATAAAAATGTTTGTTGGTAGATTGTTTAAATTATGAAAAGTTTTTGCATAAAAAAATAATATATTGTTGATCATTAGATGCACTTTGAACAAAAATTATAAATTTTTGTTCAAATTAAAAAAATTACAAAATTTCTTATCATACTCATCTTTGAAAATTTTCCAAACGCAATGTTTGCATAGTAAATTAATTAATGCGTTTTTTTTCGACAAATGCTTAAAAAATTCATATAAATGCACCTTTCTAAAAATTGCATTACGTATAATTTTAAAGCACATAATTAAATAAATCAATTAATTCACTGTCAAGTTAACCATTTCGCGACGGCATGCGAAGTGCGCATCTGCGGACGTAGCGGGGAAATTCGATTTCATCTTCAGGGCCGAAGGATTTTGCGAAGCTAAGCGTAACTCTTGTAATGTGTTCTTTAAAGAGATGTAAAAAAATAATTTTCCATGTAATCTTTTGAAATTTATATGCATGGAAAAAACTGTTATTATGTATATCCACACAAAAGAATGAGTTATTTTCACCGATATTTTTATATAAAAATGATTTTTTAAATATATGAAATATACACATTTTAACAAATTGTTTAGCTCGCCAAATTGTACAGTATGATCACTTATGTTACTTTAATATAGCAACAAACAAAATATTACCCTAATTTCAAAAATAATGTTGGTAAAATAGCAATAGTTTTGCTTCTAAATAATTAACACATTCCTTAAACAAAATAAGCGTTCATTTTTGACAAATAAGACTAATTAAATAAAACATGTGAACAACTTCTGCATATTGTTTTAATTATTTATTATACAAGCATACAATATTTCATACTATTAAGTAAAAGTGAATAAAACTATATTTTAAAATAAAATATGCATTTCTATAAAGTTGTTAAATATAGATAGATATAGATATGTATAGTAATATATGATAAAACGAAATATTAAATAAAGATTATTTGATAATAAAGAGTAAACTTGAATAATAAATTAAAATACATTCATCAAAGAATTTGCTGATGTTAAAAAATCTTTAGTTATATCTTATGTATTAAAAAATGTTTAAAACTATAAATAAAGTTATGAAATTAAAAGTAATTAATAATAATTAATAAAAATCAATGAAATTAAACAGTAATTTTAAATATACTGATCAAAAATGCCAATAAGGTTAAAAGTATTTTTGAAATTGAAAATATATGTATAACCAAACATCAAATAACACATCAAATATATCTATTTATTTATAACAGCTAAAACGGTTTATTAATTCGAAGTTTTCTTGCTAACATATCCGTTTATTTATCAAAATAGTCATAATTTAATGTTTGTGATAGAATCACTAACTTTGAGAAATTTAACTTTCTAAAGAGCTTTTTTTTTTTATCTTTTTTATATTTTTGAAATTTTAAAGAGTTTGAGAAACACGATATTTAAATAGAGATAAATCAATTGAAAATGAGTTAGTTTGAAACGTACATAAATTATGGAAAATTAAAAAGGAATCAGATATCCCACAATAGAAAACTTTCTTTCCTTTCTGCATTTTCTTTTTTTACTTCTCAGCAAAAATTACAGCAGCAAAGTACAGTTTAAAATGAACTCGCTGTTTTTTTTCTCAAACAAGGAATTCCACAACATAGTCTAATCAAAACGACAGATGTGCGGATAAGCAATTTCCAAACGGAGTGTTAGAAGAAAAAAAAATAATTAAAAATGCGTACCCGTCGATCTTTTACATTGAGATAAAAGCAGAAAAAAAGCAATGAAAAACACACAGTTTGTCAGTCAGATGTACTCGTATAAGCGTAAGATTTATTTTTGTGTTTAAAGCTTAAAGCGTTCACCCTTCTAAATACTTCAGAAAAATTTGTGATAAATAAAAAGAGATATTTTGTAAAGCAGGCAAAAGGTTTATGGTCGAAAAGAAATCACATTTTAGAAGCGTCAATCAAAAATAGATGAAGAAATAAACACATTTTCTTTTCATTACAGAAATTTTTTGAAAAACTAAAATCAAATGGATGAAAAAAATAATTGAATCTATTTGCATTCTTTGTTAGAAAGGGATGTGTTCTACTTTGATATAAATTCATATATGATCAATATGAAATAGTATAACGTTTATAAAAATAAAGAAAACGTTCCAGTCTGATGGCACGAATACCAGTTGCTCGTGATATGAGTGCCAAAAGCCCCTTCTCGTATGCTGGCCACGCATGATATAGGTGCAAACGACGCCGGCACAAATACCGGTCGCTCGTCCTGAAGGGGGTAATTAAAAAAAATCTGATTTTTTTTAAGTAGCCTAACGGCAACAATCCACATCACACTTCCAACACACATTTCATTATTGTTTTGCATGCCGCCACTGAGAACAGCATCTTTTCTCGATTTTTTCGTAATCTAGAAAGTAAAACGCAAATAAAGATAAATTATTTAAATATATAATTTTTCTAAGTAATTTTTACGGTACATACTTGGAATTATTTTAAATTTTGCTTGACGCACAAGAGGATGAAATTTTTTATAATTCTATAGCTTATCTGGAAAAGAATAAAAGTCGATAACAAAGCTTTACATATAAAAATCAAATTAATTTAAACAAGGAAGAAAAATTAAGTGTAAAGCGTACATTATGAAACTCTCTCCAACACATTCAAAATGCTGAAAAAAAAATTTCACTATAAACTAAGGTGAAACATGATGTTTAAGTAATCAATATTTCTAGTAATTATCGTCTATAGTCGGAAAAGTATTTAAAATCTCTCGTGAAGATTTGTACTTGTTCTATAGATTTGTAAATAATTCATTATGTAATATGTTAACACTTATTTCAACTAATACGGTGACTGACAGAGAAGCTAAAAAAATTGTGATTGTGTGCTAAAAAAATTGTGTTTTAAATTATTATTAAGAAAGTATAAGAAAAGTATAAAAAAGTATAACAAAGGTTAAGCAAATTTCGAATATTTTTTTAAGAATTACAATATAATTTGTTTTAGTTTTATATCATATTTTAGACTGTCAGTCACCGGTGAAAGACGTAGTCTAAACGGGAATTTCGTGTCAACCAGTGACTAACGTGACACTTAACGTGTTATGAAAATTCCGAACCTGTCCATAGGCGTCTTTTGCAGACTGCAAACGCTTAATTTTTACTAACTAAACTGTAACAAAATAATTTCTACTAGCAATTTTTAGCACTTTACAACAAAGTTGAAAAGTTCTTATGCATTCGGTTTGTCTGGCCGTCTGTCCGTCTGTCCGCGCTCTAACTCCCGTAAATATACTCGGATTATTATGCAATTTGTATGCGTATTTGATGTTTACCCTAGCAGGAACCCTATTGAAAAGTTTTTACCATGATTAGTTTATTTACAGGGAGAGTCAAAAGTTTTCCATTACATTAATGCCTATGGGGGAAAATCGTTCAAATGAATTAGGGTGGTTCGAAAGGTAAAATGAAAAGTGTTACACCCTGTCAAACATACGCATATTCATATGGATTCTCAAAGTGCACTAAAATATGCATTCTATAATGTATTCAGTGAAAATATAGCTATTACTTATTTACAGGGCCGCACAAATGAATTTCATTAGATAATGGTAAAGGGGGAATTGTGTGCGACATATTTTAAATATATTAAACTGTTTCATGTATAATAAAATTGATATATGTCACAGAAGCTTAATATAAATTATACGCTACTGTCTTGCATAATATGAAGAACATGGCATTTACAGGGCCACACAAAAGATTTTAATTAGCATATTCCTTCCGAAGTACATTATATGTGTTCGATGATGGCTGATGGAGGGATGAAATACATTTTAAGTATGATATGCGCGTTTAGGTTAACTAAATATATGCACATTATAGAGTGTGTATAAATGTTATAGTTGATATACAGGACTACCCAAATGAACTCACCATCGTTACTGAATATGAGCGTAAATTACTTAAACGGGGTTTTTAAATAAGTTATGCATTTTTACGCTGAGCTGCATTCAATTTACTGAGAAATGTTTGCCGAATATAGATAAAAGGATATACAGGGCTACGCAAAGAATTCGGTACATGGACGCCTATGAATGATAGTTTATGAGAATGTGATTTCAGTTGTTTTTAAATATTTTTAGTTTACAATAAATTTTAGTTTAATGCTGACGTGTAATAAAAGTACATGCTAAACTACAAGGCTGAACAAAAGTATTCAAGTATGTTTCTATCTAATAGCATGAATTGCTGAAAAAAAATTTTCAAGCCACTGGGCACTTTCTTGCTAAACAAAATTTTCCCATTGTACCAACTGTCAGACGAAATACAGGGCTGTTCAAAAGTACTGGAATACATAATTGGGTATGTTTGGCTATACACTATTATTTCCCGAAAGTTTTATTAAACGTTTCATGTAGTGTTGGAAAGTGCTTCATAATCTATGTTTAACGCATAATTTTTCTTACTTGTTTGTCATTATGTTTGATTGGTATGTTCCGTTAATTTGGTGTTTAAATAAATAAGAATCAATTTATTGGTTGAAGTTGAAAGTTGTGGTTGCGAACGTCATGCGGAAGGGGTCACAGTTGAAGCTTCTCTATTTTAACCCTTTAACGATCAAAGCATTTTTATTGCTAAGATGTCGAAATAAAGAATGACACCGGTAATTAAGAACAAATATATTTCTAACTAAGAAATCGTGATTTTTCACATACAAAATAAAAGGGATATTTTTAGATAAAAATACCGGTGTCAGTGTTGCATGTCGGAATTAAAATTTTGTGGTTTCGTGGCGAAACCAATGAACGTTAAAGGGTTAAAGGTATGTCTGTTCCTCTTTCTTAATAGCTCCATGGTTTGAAATCGCCGCTAGCCCTTTTACAAGGGATCGAATGAGGTGTACGATTTCTCCATTAATAATAGACAAGTTATAAATTTGAGTGGCTGTCAGGATCTGAAGACTTGATTCCCGTAGATCATTGGTAGTGGGTAAAATACCGCTTTGCTGTCCCCGTCTTTCCCTTTTGAAACAATTTACCACTTAAAATAAGTTGTAATGGCGTTCCCTATGTCACGTTTAACAATACAAGCAATTGATGAAAATCATAAATTGTCATATATTTTTTAGCGAAAAAGGTTGACAAGTGGATACCTAGAAAACAAAAACACGTTTAATTGATTGGATATTAATCCCTTCAAACCACTAAGTGTTAGTTATGTACTTTTTAATTTCAGTTATGGATCTATATTAACAAACTGATAACTAAGAAAAATTAAACAGCAAAGAAATATTATATTAATTTTTTGTACATAAATTTTGATGATACTCGGAAACTAAAAAAGACATTTTGAAGATACGTCAGGTCCTGGAATTTACAGACAAGAAAATTCTTTAATGCTAGCATTTCCTAATAGAAAATATTTCCTTAAATAAAGCAAAATTCTATACGTTTAAACTAGATTGATTTTTTTTATTTAAAAATACTGGTATTTCATCTGAAAAATGCTGGAACCCGTACGAGCCCTGGCACTTTGTCAATTTCTTAGAATTTATTTTATTTTATTTTTGCATTGAAAAAACATTGTAAAACATAAAATAAATATGTATTTAATAATTTATATTACTAATGGACTCTTCAAATTGTAACTTAATGCCCTGTAAAATTATTTACCTCTTCTATTTTGTAAATTTTGCACATTTCTGCAGCAAAATATATTTATATAACACGTAGCTAGCTAAAAACGTGCTATAAGAGACAAATTGCTATTTTGTTTAATTTTGCTATCTGTTAGGCTCCATTTACATCAATTTCTTCATTTTTAACATTTTTTATATACGTGAAAAAATGTGTAAATGTATGTGTCGTATAGGATACATCATGTTCACTCATCATCAAGAGTTTAATACAAGAAAAGCCAGAAATTTTAGTTAAGCTTCATAAAAAAATATTTCAATCCAGAATTTTGATTTTAATTAGTTTAATTTTTTTATTTAATGTTTTGTAAAACATATTCTGAAATGACATTTCAGGTAAGATCCGAAATATATTCATATGGCATCAATCCAAATAAACATCTATGATCATTCTATTAATGCTATATTATTTATGAAGATTATTCAATTTTCAGTGATGCATAATATAAAAAATTATTCTCACACCGGAAAAAGTATGGTGTAAATGTGAATCAAATTAAATATGAGACACCTCTTCAAGTGCCTTCTAACTTGAAAATTTTATGTATTCTTGAAATCATGCTGTTTTATTGTGACAGCGTGTGAAGTAGAAAATAGAAGTTCATTTTTAAAGTTTGATCCCTCGGTTGGTGTTCTCTTTTGGATGCGGAAGCATGGAAATTGTCTTTTTTTTAATGAATGTTTCTTTTATACGTTGATAGTGTCTCTTCTGGATTTAGATGCCACTTTCCAACTGTGGGCGCCCTCACGTCTGCGATGATAGATAGAAAAAAAAAATCTTAAACTCATGAATTAACTCCCTTGAATCAAACATAATTTATACAAGATTCGCACCAGAAACATTTAATTAGATTTCATATTTTAAACTTTGGGGCGGAGGAGGGTAGAATGTCAAAGAATCAGTTTTTTCGTCTACAAACAAAATTGCAAAATATAAAAATAATTGCATCGAAGGATGAATTTTCTACATTATTAATAATATTTCATTCTAAGTGTAATATGTAAATAGCAAACCTTTCTATAAAAATTACAAATGAGTGAACTCATTATGTATAAAAATATTTTTTAAAATGTGCATTGACAAAAACTCATTACTTTTAATGAAAGATGAATTTAGAATGGATACTTATAAATTACTCTTTCAGGTAAAAATGCGTTTTAAAAATATCTTCAAATTATATTTTTTATCTCCTGTTGTATTAAATATTTAATTCACTCAAAACTTCTGTATAATTTTAATTTTCTCGAAATTGCGTTCGTTTAAATTTCATTTGTTTTTTTAATTAACTTTTGAATACTTCTTTATTGTTCGAAAGAAAATGGGGCTGCCCTTTAAATGAAGCGAAAAATCAAATTCACTTCTTAAACTACTTTCAAAATTTCCTATTTATAACTTGTTTAAAACATTAAATTAAAAGCTAAAACAAGAAAAAAATGCTTAACGCATTAGACTGTGAAACACTTTACAATGCATTCAGAATAATGTCGCAAAACTTAACCATTTTTAATAAGGTGAAATAGACTGTCTAATTAAAAAATAACACAATATTAGTAATTTCAATCTATAGTCGAAAATTCGATCCGAATTCTTTAAGTAACCCTGTATGAGATTTATAGATCTTGATCTATATACTACATAAAACCAAACATCGAGTGAAATTATATTCAGTATACATAGCACATTTAAAATTCAATTTCAAAATTTTTATCTAGTAAGGAGAATGGTACGTGAAGCCTTGTATGCGAGAAATTATTTTAAAAAATTAGATCATTACGGAAGGGTCATGAAAGTTACGAAAGTGCCTAAAAGCATGAAATTTTTGTCAAAAACATGAAACGGAAATTTCCTTTATAAATATTTAAGACAAATCTGAACCTTGTTTTATGTTCACTTTTGAAGATATATCTCTAAAATCTACCAATTCTATATTTAAAAATGTACAAATGTTATTTGTAAATATTGAAAATAGAGGTCAAAAATTCCTTTAACAAGCGTTATTGAAACTTAAGAAAAACCTGATCTAATAAACAATCTTACTACTATACAATCTATCTAATAAACAATCTTTTAAAGAAAACGTATGCATATTAAACTTTCCGTATAAATCTAAATATGAAGAAGCTGTTAACTAGCTAAATATGAAAAATTACTTTCAAAATTTTATTGCACAGTAAGTATCAATAATTTATAAATATTTTAATAATAAAGTTGACCATTTAAAATTTTTCTTGACATTGTATGGTTAGAAAATACCATAATTTTCTGCGTATAATCCGCGGATCAACCAATTCTTTTTCGACCCAGAAAAGTTTGAAAGTTAAATGTGAAATCATACATCTCGGTAAATATTTGGCCTCGATTACAAAATAAAATTTCTGTGTCTATAAAGAATTGTTTGATCCGCGAATTATACTAGGAAATTACGGTAAATAAGAAATACAATCTTAACTCTTTTTTTTTTTTTTTTTTTTTTTTTTTTGTACATGGAAATACTTTTAACTCTTCCTGGCGACGACATATTCTGTTAGTAAAATGAAAAATTATCGACTGACACCGGAATTTAAAAACGACTTTTTAAGAAATCAAGAACTCCTTAAATTAGGCCTTTATTGTAAAAGGAAGATTTTATTAAAATATTATTGGTGCCGACTGCAAGTTTAGAATTAAAATTAGGTGCGTCCAGACGTGACATTCTGCGCCGGAAAGGGTTAAAAAAGTAATTTGTAGATAAAATAAATAAATAGTATACCAGTATCGTAAATGTTCTCCTTTTATAAACATGCTACCGAGCATTAAAATTTTCACATAAATATAAGATGGTGAATTATTTCCAAATTTTTCTTAAAAAAACACCCGATCTATCAATAATTCATAAGTATTTTAATAATAAACAAAGTTGGGACAACTATTGTGTCTTTTACGCATGTGGCATCGTCTAAGTAAATCGTCTAAGATTTCATTTTGCGCCTACAACCTCCTATTAAAAATTAATTCTTGACAGGAATTTATAAAACATGCATTCAATAAAGAGCAGTTTTATAAAGAATCTAAATTACAGAATTTAAAGTACCAACTTTTTAATAGTTTTAAAAGCATGGAACGAAACAAAACTGATTTAAGCATTTTGTAAAATTTAAATAAGCTATTTTTTAAAAAGAACAAAAAAACTAAGATTATAAAAATTTTACATATTTGTTAACTAGCAGTGGGTTTTAATTGCATTATTTTTTGATAAATGAAATGAGTTTTTTGAGAATTGATTTTTCTTTCAATAGTTTAGAACAATGGTTCTATATTTTAGCATAATATTCACTTAAATTTTAAGTTTTTTTTTTCAATTAAAGGAAAAAAGTGAGATCATCTTGCCATTTTTTGCTTAATATTTATACACATTATAAAAGTTTTGTTCGAAAAAGTGTGAATATACCGCCTTGCACGATGGGGAGTACCAGCAGGTATGTGTCGTCTACTTTCAACCGGGAGATCATTTTTCTCCGTTCATAGTATTTGAAACTAAATGAATCACTTATTTAACCCTTTCCGGCACACTGTGCCCGGTCTGGGATACCTAATTTTTATTCCAAACTTGCAAACGGCACCAGTAATATTTTAGTAAAATTTTTCATTCACAAAGAAAGCTTAAATTAAGGAAATTAGAATATCTAAAAAATTAGTTTGTGAGTTCCGGTGTCAGTCGATAATTTCTCATCTTACTACAGATTTTGCCCGTGCCGGAAAGGGTTAAAAAAAAGTATTCAATTATCAGGAGCTTATACAAACATTTAGTTTAAAACATTCATTTTTCATAAAATGACGGTCATTTGAACAAAAAATTGTTTTATATTTTTAGATCTTTGAGACGTCGAAATCAGTGAAAATCAATGAAATCAGTACTTTTCAGTGGTATTGCGCTTGCGATTATCTTTCTTTGTGAAGGTCAAGGCTACCTTATCATAATAACAAGGCTTGTCATTCGCTAAGTTTCCTTTGACCGCAGTACACGTGGTCAAAAACCACATGATTTTCCCGTTGGTAGCGTTATCTAATGTGAGAAACTGAAATATTTCCCTTTTTTCCTATGAATTTGTGCATGGATTATTAGCAGTAGTATGCACCAGGTGGCGTTACTTATGAGACAAAGTCATATAATAAATTGGCAATTATAGGGACAATTTCAACAATAGATTTTCTCCTAAATGCGAGGCCTTGATATTATGATAAGGTGGCCTTGGTGAAGGTAATAAGACGATAAAAATTATCACCCGGTTTGGAAAACATTATTTTGATATGTAAAAGGAATCTTAGATTTCTTTGAGAGGGTTTCTTTGGACAGTATTCAGAAACACAAACGAAAACACCTCGACCCGAAACGAAACACACTTCGATCAAAATTGCGCTGAGAACGCTGTTCGTATGCTACTCCGATTCAACGATTGTAAGGTATTATAAGAATGCAAATCACGTAAAGGCAAAAAGTCTCACATAAAAAAATCGAAACATTTTTTGAAAGAAGTAGAGTCTCCCCTTTAAACGGCAAAACATCTCTTTAAGTAACAATTAATTGCTATCCGTATATGTTACGGACAAAGCCCATCTCATGAAATGGCCAATTTCTTTTTAACCTCCCTACCCTGTTCAAATTTTACTGAATCCTGATAAAAACATTTCACACAAGAATTGTTATTTAAAATATTTTAATATAATTAATTAACTTATTTTTCAGATTATATTCAGATTCTCGTTTCGTCTGTTGTCGGAGGAAGACGCATGTCTGTTCTGCTGCTAATAAGATGTTTTTCACGCGTTTCTCAGTGGTAGTAGGCAGTTCGTAAGAATAATTTCAATTGCTGCTTGTGAATGATGGCATCTTATACAATACGCAAATACTTGATGATACTGAGGAAAAGATCACCAATGGTGAGCTTACAATGAATTTTAAAGCCCAATTTGACTCAATTTCTTCATGTTTTGAAGAACACTCTGCTGAAATACTTACGAATTTCTTTGACTTTGCGGATACATATATCCAGGATGTGAAAGTTAAACCTAACTATGCAAGCTCTCCGGATGATGTTGCTGATGTAAAAAGAGTCTGTTTTGATGTATTTTCTTTGCTTAGGGAGCCAACCTTTGATAACTTACTTGATTCTGGACTTTTTGGCTTTTTTTGTTCTATTACTTACAAAAAAACTAGTCATGCTATCTCACTAATACTTCTATGAAAGATGAATTATTCACTGCCGTTAAAAAGGGCATAAAACGTAAAAATACTGAGGAGATTTCATCAATCCCCCTTAACAATAAATTTAAAAACTCGTTTGATGATATTACACTACTTGAAAATAATCTTAATGATAATACTCATACTGCTAATTCCGAAATGGAACATTCCTCTTCCTATAATAATGATAGCGGTTCTGGTAGCTCGAAAACTAGTGTCAATCCGTTTTATTTGGAGACTGTTGAAAATTGGACGACTAGCCAAACAAATTACGGAGATAAATACTGAAAAACCTAAAATTGCCTTAAAAGGTGATCGTATTGTTGTTCATTGTAAAACTTCAGATGATTTCAGAAAAACTCAACGTTGGCTTGACCAAAATGCCAAAAAATATACTACACTTGATTGTGTAGTGATATTCATTCCTCTGATTTATTTGATAACAGGTATTTTGTTTTTCGTAAAGATCGTAATAATATAACCAGTTCTTTACAGCGTGGTGGTGGCGTGGCCATTGCAATTAATAGATGTTTCACAGCCTTTCAGATTGATGTTCTTGATTTGGAACTCGAATGTCTTTGGGTTTCCCTAAATTTTAAATATCAAGGTAAACTGCTATTATGTTTAATTTATTTTCTCCCTAATAGCAATATTGGTACCTATATAAAGTTTTTTGACGTGTTTGTAAAGTTTACTTCTTATAAAAATAATTTTGTTTGTGGTCATTTTAATCTGTCTATTATTGGTGAATTGTGTAAGGATAATATTCTAGATCCTACTATAAGAGAATTGTTTAACTTTGTTCAATTCTATAATTTAAACCAACTAAATACTGTACCTAACTGTAATAACAAATATTTAGATCTGATTTTATCTGATATTGATGTTTTAAATGTTAAAGTTAAACGCAGTGATCAGCCTTTAGTATCTGAGGACAAATATCACCCAGCTTTGTCTATTGTTATTAATCTTATTCCCATATGTGCCAGTAATCACAATGCCAAATCTGTGAAATATGATTTTAAAAGGTCTGATTTTTTAACTATGTGGTATTTGATTTCTGAAATTGACTGGAATTTTCTGAATACTTATGACAATGTTAATTTAGCAGTTAGTGAATTTTATAGTTATTTAAATGATGTTTTTAACCAAACTATTCCTGTAAAGACTTTTAATAAAAAAATTCCCCTTATGGTACTCCAATGAAACTATTAAACTCATTAAACATAAAAGTAAAGTTCGTAGGATGGCGTTACGCAGTGGGAATCCACTTTTCTTTGAAGAATTCTCGTGTTTAAGGTCTTCTGTTAAACTCAGTATCAGGAATGATTATGCTTCTTATTTGCAGAGTACCGAAAATGATCTGATTTCTAATCCTAAGAAGTTTTGGTCGTACTTTAAAAGTCATAACACATTGCCAAACAGTGTATTCTACAACAACAATTGTTATGATGGTGATGATAATATTGCGAATGCTTTTGCATCTTATTTTAGTTCCGTTTACAATCCTAGCACAAATTATGATAAAAATACTGGTACACTCGACAACTGTTTTGATGACATTATTAAAATTGATAGGGTTACATATATGGATGTGGTTTTGGCGATTAACAAGTTAAAATCGACTTTGACAGTTAGTGTGGATAATGTCCCTTCGTTTATTGTTAAAGGTTGTGCTGATGCCTTGATTTATCCAATTCTTATTCTATTTAATCTTTCTTTAAAAAATAACGTTTTTCCTGATGTTTGGAAGCAAACTAAAATTATTCCAGTTTTTAAAAAAGGTGATCCTAATGATTGTAAAAATTATCGTCCCATAGCAATCTTGAGTCCTTTTTCTAAAATATTTGAAATTATAATCCATAATAAAATTTTTCAACAGGTAAAACATTTTATCTCGTCAGCTCAACATGGTTTTATTCCAAAACGGTCCACTCTTACCAATTTATTTTGCTTAACTAATGACATTATGTCATCATTTGAACAGGATTATCAGCTTGATGTCATTTATACTGATTTTTCTAAGGCTTTTGACTCTATTGATTTTGGTATCCTTTTGAATAAGTTGATGGGTATGGGTTTTCATATTAATCTTATTGACTGGCTTTTTTCTTACTTAAATAATAGAATGCTTTACGTTTATTTCAATGGTGCTATGTCTCATAAATTTACCAATACATCTGGTGTACCACAAGGCTCTAATTTAGGGCCATTGCTTTTTATTCTATTTATAAATGATCTGTGCTCTATTTTGAAATTTTCTTATTATCTTTTATTTGCAGATGATTTAAAATTATATAAACAAATACGTTCTGTTATTGATGCTGCACTTTTGCAGAAGGATCTAAATAGCTTATATAATTGGTGCATTTATAATAAATTATTCCTTAATATTAAAAAATGTAGTGTTTTAACTTATTCACGTAGAACTGGTACTTTAATTTACTGTTATGAAATTAATAAATGCCTTATTTCGTCCTAGTACTGTTGTAGACTTGGGTATTACTTTTGATTCTAAACTTGATTTTTCACTTCATATTAATAACATGGTTTCTAAGGCATATAAAAAACTAGGGTTTTTAAAGCGTAAAACTATAGATTTTACCAATCAACATGCATTAAAAGTTTTATATTTTGCTCTGATACGTCCTAAGCTTGAATATTGCAGCCTCATTTGGGATCCTTATTATTTTAATAAAATTAAAATTCTTGAGCAGGTGCAGTCTAAATTCACTCGTTACTTATTGTTCAAAAGTGATCTTACTTTTTCCTATGATATTTCTGCTTCCTATTTACGCGGCATTTTTGGCATTCCAAGTTTAAAATCTAGACGGGATCTTTTTTGTGTTTTATTTTTTTACAAGATTATAAATAACATGATTGACTGTAGTGAAATTCTTAATTCTATTAAGTTCAATGTACCAAATAGATCCCTCAGGTCCAACCAATTCTTTCCCTCACCATTTCTCAAATATAATTACATTAGTAATTTCTCTTTGTATAAATTTTACAAAATATTTAATGAACTCTCTGTGCATCTTGATATTTTTGATATGTCATTTCATGTCTTCAAAGATAAATGTTCTGAACTTTTAATCTCTTAATTTTTGTTTTATTCATGTTTTATTACATGTAATTATATTATTGTAATTATTTGTGTTTTATATATATGTGTATATATTTCTGTAGTCTTGTGTCTCTTGATGTTCTTGCAACACTGTAAATGGGTTATTCTGTAGTGTGCATTTCAATAAAATAAAATAAAAATAAAAAAATAAAAATAAAAATAAAAATCATTGGAAAGCATTCATAACATAAAAAGTTAGCATAATAATTAGAAGGGATGAATAATTTTTATTATATTTTCTAAAGTTGAAATAGCTCTTCCAGAAGATAAATTCGAGTATTTTCAAAGCGAACTCTATTCATTACGTACACTTTAACAAAAATAGTTTAGTCTACAAGAAAAATGTTCAATTACACTAGATCAGGGACTGCGAGCCTATGTACGACACGCGTGTCGTAGCTGGCACGCGAGAGGATATTTTTGGCGCCCCGTTAATCGAAGTTTCAAATCAAAACTCACCTACATTTCCCTATACTCTGTACCTCATTTATATACTATCTTTGACAATAAAGTTCGGTGAATAGTCCTTTAAATTTAATGTAGATGAAATATTAACAAAAATTACCATACCATCCTTCAAAATAGTCCTCTCCCATAACTATGCACCGCTTCAATCTGCTATACATGTCCTGAGAAATTTGCAAGAAGTCTTCTTTTGGGATGGAATTCAAAAGCTTCGTCACGTTTCGTTGAATGTCAGCAATATGGTCAAATCTCAGTTTAAGGTTTGGTTTTAAGCTTTGCAAGACACCAAAAAGAAATTCATGAGGGGTGGTGCAAACTGAACATCCACCATACTCGCCAGATCTCAATCCTCCAGATTTCTTTCTATTTTCACCATTCAAACTCTCTTTGAAAGAGATTTGACCCTATTGCTGACATCCAACGAAACGTGACGAAGCTTTTGAACTCCATCTCAAAAGAAGACTTCTTGCAAATTTCTCAGGACATGTATCGAAGCGGTGCATATTTATGTGAGAAGACTATTTTGAAGGATGGTATGGTAATTTGTGTTATTTCATCTACATTAACCGAACTTTATTGTCAAAGGTAGTATTTTTAATAATACACGTGCTTAGCTGAAAATAGCTTTATGTTTTCATAAGTTCATTTGTCATACCACAGAAAAGACAGACTATCAGGCATCACAAATAAAAAAGTTATAGTAAAATTATGTCCATTTGGAATTCAATTCATTTTGGAACAACTACTGTTGCTTAAGGCCCCTGTTCTCGCTCGAGGAAACGCTCGCGAGCTAATGCTATTCCTATGGGGATGCATTTTTTCTAATAACTATTTCGCATTTTGACATTTTTGAATAATTTTCTTGCATTGGATAGCAGAGGTGCATGCCAACAGCGCACCTTCTTTACTTTTTCGATTTTGGTTGCAGATATTTTTTACAAAATAAGTTTCACTTTCAAAACCGATTTCGAAACTGAAAGTGCTTTAACCTTCCTACATTGTTCAAATTTTACTCAATCTTGATAAAAACATTTCACACCAGAATTGTTATTTAAAATATTTTAATATTATTAATTGGCTAATTTGTTTAGATCTATTATTTAACTTTCTTTATGAAAAATGTTCTGGTGCGAATCGTATAAAACAAATTATAGCTATGGGTCGATTAGACCCATTCAGGATAGGAAGGTTAAAAAAAATATCTGCAACCAAATTTGAAAAAGTAAAAAAGGTGAGCTGTCGGCATGCACCCCAGATATCCAATGCAAAAAAATTATTCAAAAATGTCAAAATGCGAAAGAGTTATTAGAAAAATTCTTCCCCCATAGGAATAGCATTAGCTCGCGAGCGTTTCCTCGAGCGAGCACCGCTTAATCCCTTAATCCCTTAAATCCCGCCTTAATCCCTTGAAGGGCGGTGGTATAAAATATATACCACCTAATTTTAATTGCGAAATGCCACATTGACACCAGAATTTTGAAATAAAAATTTTTAATTTTATCAAGTATGTAAAGAAAAACATTTATCTATTTGGAAGTAAAATTGTTTTTAAATTCAGGTGTCATTCAATCATTTCAGTATTATATGAATAGAAGAGCTTTGCCCCTCAAAGGGTTAAAGAAGTTAGCATTTGCGATACTGACAATCTTTTTTTTTTTTTTTACTTATGATTGCAAATCTCTATTTTGAGAGATGAACAATATTAAAAATTCCTTTTATATAAACTTGTTCATCGTGTATTTTATTAAAAATAATCAGTTATGAGCCCGATATCAATCATTTAGCATCCAAGATGCAACATCAGATATCACATTAATTTGCTTAATTACTTTACTCTTTTCTTATTTTAATTACTTAAACCGTCACTTGCTTAAATCACAATTCTACATAAAACGCGAATTTATTAAAGTTCCAACCAAAGTGATTAGAATTATGGTGCAAAAAATCTTAATAAATCTTGACATCTGTCACTTTTGGCTTTGATAATTGCAAATCGAAAGAAATAACAAACATTTGGGATAATGAGTTAAATGAGAATGTTACGAACTCGATAAAGAGGAAATTAACACCAAAATGTCAAGTCGTGTGTCGTTATGTAGTTTAAAAAGCTTTTAATTTTTTTTTATTAAAAGAAGGTTTTACAATGCTTATGAAATGGGAATATAAAAATTAATTATCGAAAATCAAAGAGCTAACAGTATTCCTTCACATACTTTTAGGTAATGATTTTTTTTTTTTTAATATCTTCTTTATTCATTGTAATATATTTTTTTAAATAATAATTTCCCATTTATCAGTATGTGTAAAGCAAATGTTATACAGATATAAGTCGTAATTTTTTAAAAAAATATTTTATGTTTGTCTGTTTTAAAATAAAATTACATCCAATATAAAATTATCTGCATCCTTAAAATGCAAAATCAACGCCATGTATTACATAATTTTTACAATCATTCGGCAAGTTCTTTCTATTCAAGTTTAAGCTTTTTTAGAATTTCTGTATTTATTTCGTATATATTACCTTATTTTTGTGATTATATAATTAATTAATTTTATCATGTGACAAGATGTTTTAATTAGAGTTTTCAATATGTTACATTATTCAGTTTTAATGTATATGTTTTCCATATTTACCGTTATCCAATAACAGTAAAAATAAACAATTTTGATTCATTATTATTTTTTGAGGAAATGGAGGAACGGGGATATTGTTGGCACACCATGGTCATTTGAAAAAAAATTGGCATGCAGATGTTAAAAGGTTTGCCGGCCCTGTTCTACACTTTATCGGGAGCAGTGCTGGAAAACTGACGCAGAGGTAGAGCCTATTGACACCATAAAATTTCATAGTATTTTTCAGCATAATAAAAACTCTGAAATACTGTCACTAAATAAGTCGAAACATGCTACTAATTTTAAGTGGTATTAATAGGCTCCACCTCTGCGGGCGCGATGCTAAGGGATTAACCCTTTCTGGCACAGTGTTGTTTTTACTAAACCATTTAATTTAAATTCCTAAACGCTGCATTGGCACTAGAAATTTGACAAAATATGTACTGTTTTGTATGTATGGTAAAATAGACTTTTTTCTTTTTTAGAAAATATTTTGTTAGTAAATTCCTGTGTCTATCGTTTATTTCATAGCCTTATAAGTTGGAATTTATTGGTGGAATATTCATGTTACTCGGCTAGTTTTGTTTAGAATGCTCTTAACGAAATAAAATTCAAACTCGTAACAAAAATAATAATATATTGATATAAACTGGCATGCAAAAAAATTGAAACGAGCGAAAATATATATCAGTGAGCATCCTAAAAGTTACGACCTCCTATATCTAAAATAAACAATCGACTGATATTGTTGAGTTGTTGCAAACGTGTGTGATCGCAATTGCTGTTATATTTTTACACAATAGTAAAGTTCTGACAAATACTTAATAAATGAATTCGTAATGTAAAACTATTAAATTGATCGAACGCGATTGGTAATTATTAATAAGTAGCCGCCCTTGGCGATCAGTTTGGTCTCCATTAAATGCAATACTAAGCATTGCAACACGTTACTTTTACTCTTGATTTAATTTACTTCTTCAGTCCTTCACCAAATCGAAAGGTCATTTTAGAAAAAGAAAGTTTTATTTATTTTTATAATAGCTAAGTGCAGGTGATAAATCACCAAGCATTGTTCGCGTGACATTTTTCCGTATTTCAGTAATCTCATTTAAAATATAACCCTTTCACTCATCTTTTTAAAATACATAGCTTTAATTTAAAACTGAAAAATTTATAATTCACGACTTTCACCCCTCCCTTTTTTTAATGAAAGAAAAGAAAAGTATTGTATTATACTACTATAAACCATGGCATTTAAATTCAACATCGAAACGTTGGTTTAATTAACCACGCGGAAGGTTAAATATGCTACTTAACGGGTTAAAAATGCTATTGGCGATATTTACGCTTGATTAACATAAAAACACAGATAAGTTTTGAGATTATGCCAACTTTTATGTAGGTTTATTAAAAATAATAATAATTAAAAATAGATGTCTTACATATCAAAAGGATCATCCGTAACTGCTTATGACAGTCACTTGAACGATTATAATATAGAAGAAATGTTGATAGTATATTAATATTTGACGACATTTCACCTGCGCCTGGTAATATTTAAGTGCCATAATGATTTTCTGGTAAAAAAAAAAAAAAAAAAAAAAAAAAAAAAGAGAGAGAGAGAGAGAGAGAGAGAGAGAGAGAAGTGGTTAACCCGGAATTGTTGATAACAGTCACATGACATAGGCTTTTACTATATAGATAATAACCGTTAAATTTGATAAATTTTCAAAAATTAATCATATTAACGGGTTTATTAGAATAACATATAGTGATTGGCAAAAATAACCGATTAACTCATTAAAGTCGTTTTGGCTAGATAACTTGCCATTTTACGCTAGCAAAACTTTTTAATTTGAATACTACTATTTAAGTTTAGTTAATTTCCCATTATCTAATCTCAGATTTTAAGCGATTAAAAAATTCAAATTTACAATATATGTAGATTAATTCCATGAAAAATTGTCATGTCTGTCACATACTACGATTTTTGCCTACCAGTATTCTAGAACGAAAAAAATGAGACTTATTTTATCGGAGATATCTCATCAATTGAATAGGGCGAAGTAAACTTTTCGAAAATAACGGTGGCCAACAAACATAGCGATTTTCAGCCGTGTGACAGACATGACAAGTTTTCATGGCAATAATCTGTATAAAAAACTGCCAGTGTCGAAGAATTAAAAGAGATGTAAAAGAGGCTCGTCGTTAATGGGTTAATAAAACTAACCGTAATAAATACAAATTTCTAAAGTATTAAAGATTCAATTTATGTAAAAATGATCAATTTTACCAAATATTATTAAATTCGTTTAAATTTAAAAATCGTTAGCATAATTTACAGTAATTTGAATTCTATTATTCATTAGAACTTCTTTATACTCTAATGTCCTCACAATTATACCACTATTTTTATGCAGAATAATTTTCCTTATAGTAATGACAGAAACTTTGCTATTAAAGAAAAGAAAGTAGACTTTTCAAATATTCTGGTGTGAACCGATTTTCTGGTAAAAAGGTTGCGCATCCCTGTAACACCGTTATGCGAATGCTTAAACGAGAGCCTACTAGGAAACTTTGTCCCCGCTGCCCATATTTTATGTTTATGATAAAACATTTGATCTAATTTAAGATAAGTAAACATAATACAGTTGGCTCCCATTAATTCAAAATCGGATAAATCGAATCTTCGCTTTACTCGAATCAAACATGAAGTCCCGAGAATTTCAATGGCAGAATAACATTAAACTTTTATTTAAATTCGAATTCATTTCCTATTGACCTCGTTTAATTCGAAATAGTTAGAATTGCGATTTTTTTGGGGGGGGGCTAACTTTCCCACTGATTTCAGATCCTTGAAATAACTTTCTTTCTTTCTTTTTCGTCAGAATTATTCAGATCTAATAACATACAATTTCCATGCATTTGATATCTGATGTTTTAGAACCCCGTCTGTCCATCAATGACACCTCGAACCCTTCTTCCGTTGTGCTTGTTCCTAATCCCTTAATTAGCTTATGTATTTATATATTTTTTAAATTTAATATTAATTCATATTTTAATAATACCAGCCGAAATAAATTTAAAAATATTATAACATTAATTCCTTTATGATAGTATCTAGGGTTCGCATACTCCTTATATTTTGTAAGCATTCTGCCACCACTATTAATGATAAGAAAATTTATATTTAATTTTTTAGAAACAGAATTCGCAACCAACTGCTCGATTCGCAATTTTAGTGGTAGAGCTGTGCGAACCCTGATATCACTTTAAACATTTTTTTCCGCTCATATTATCCATAATTCAAACTCTGAATAATTTGATCATTTCTTGTAGTCCCGACGAGTTTGAATTAACAAGAACCGACTGTATATATGGTAAAATGCTTATATTAAAACCATCGATTTAAATACAGTCATCTGATTGGTTTTCATTTAAACAGTCTAGAAAAGAACTAATTTTCAATTTTAAGGGCAAAAGTCACTCGACATTTTGTTTTTAAAGGTTACTTTACATAAAAAACAGCTTAATAAATCTCTTTACGCACGTTAATTAACTAAACAAAATCAGTCAAGCATAAAAAAATTCTTCAAAATGCTTCATTTTAAAAATATTGTAGCACTCTAACAGAAAGTGATATTTTCTTTTAAAAAATGTTTTAAGCTTTATATTCTAAATCATGTGTAAAACTATAAAATATTGGAAAAGATTTATGATGGCTTAGCTTTTTTTTAAAAAAGGGATAGATTTTCTTCTTTAGGAACATGGGTATGAAATCAAATATATAAATTGGATGTGATTTTTTTGCAATTTAATTTCAGAAGATTAAATACTGCCTAATTTATTTGTGAAAATCTGCTAGTAAGGACGAAGATTTCTCCACGGAATTACTGTTGACGAAATATGTATACAGTATACTATACAGTATATGTATACAGTACAGTACACAGTATACTTTACACCATAAGTATACTTTAAAAATTATTAGGAATTTAAGTCTCATATTCAATTAATAATATAATAGGTTGATATTTACTGGCAGAACAGCAAACTAAAACGTGAAAAAATAGTTACTACGAAAAGGACTGTTACGGTTTCTAATTTCTCTATATTTCTAAATCACTAAAAATTTAATTTTTCACTTTTTTTTCGGCTTTAATTTTATTTTTTACCGTTTTTCTTAGATTAAAACATAGATTTTATATGCATTGTATAACCATATGTCAGTGTTGCAAGGTTTATATTAAAATTAACTAAATCGTAGAAGTAAAATGAAACTATGATGTAGAGCTTGCGATAGGATACGTATAGCAGCTGTACGTTTAAACGACATACGTATATCCGTATAATACGTTTTTCTGCTATACGGATACCTTAAAATATACGTTTAAACTTATCGGAATACGTATAAGGCGTATAAGTTAAACGTATATTTTAGAATACGTATATTTAATGTATACGTATATTCCACGTATCGTATCTAATTTAAATATTGGACTTCATCAGTCTTATGACACTAAATGAAGAATAATTTGGAAATCGGTGGCGTTACGACAGGAATCCGTATAGTATGCCTTATATATACAAGATCAAGCAATGAAAAGCGTATATTTTTTAAAACAGTTTGCAAAAATTTTACAAAATATCAGACTCGTGATTGGCCAAACTCGTTTCACTAACAGTGAAATATCTATTTTCAAAGTAGCGAGTTATTACCGTGAACTGCAAAAGTATTTTGCAACATTGTACTTTGAATTTATTTAGATTTTTTTTTTTTATTCATCTCATGGTAATAAGCTCAGATAACCCGTTATTTTTTTGTGTGTGTAGGTAATGTATACAAATTGTATCCATTGTAAATAAAGAGCAAAATTAAACACTTTTTGAGGAAAGATTGAGAGTATAAATGTTTCAGATTTATTGTGAATTCTTGTTAAATTTAGTTTTTTCTTTTTAATTAATTAAAAATTCTTTATTCAGTTATTGTTTTACACTCAAGATTGCACCCGAGCGTAAATCTATTCTTTCCATGGAGCTAATATTTTCTAACTCTGTTAATGTATAATGAAATTTCATTTTTTTAATCTTGACATATCACCAAAACATACATAGAATCACTTTATATCAAGCATTAACTAAATCTGTAGTTTGATGAAAATCCGTACATTAATTCTAGAGATAGAGCTATTGCAGAAATCGTAAATAAAATACAGAAAAGTAGAGCCACCTGTTGAACGATTTACATACAAAACTAGGCAGCAACAATTTCTACCAGGGACTACTTGAATATATAGGGGAGACTGGGATGTATGTGAACAGTTCACATAAACATAGCTTTTTGTCATAACTGGGTTAATTTCTATAAGCAAAACTACTCTATATAGTAAACATAACTTTTTTTTATGCATGGTATCTTTTAAAAATTAACTTTACAGTTCTTCTTACTTTTCTTAATAGTTTATTGAATTTAAAGAAAAATGTTCACATGTGCCCCAACCAAAGAGCAGTTGTAAACACATAAGGAAAACATATGAACACAAGGAAAAAAATTTTTTGACTTGTTTTTATTATCTTTTTCATATATTACCTTAATCATTAGTTGTATTATTTATTAAATTCACCATAAAGAAAAATATATGTATATTTATTTAGTTTCTGAGTTAAATGTTTAAGCAAAATATTATAAAATAAAAATAAGTAGATTTGGGGGGGAGGTTAGATAATTGATAAAATATTGTTGCAATATAACAAAAAAAATAATAAAGAAGTAAACTTGAGAAAATAATTAAAGAATTTAAATTTTGCTTAGGGCTTTTTGTTTGAGGGAGATTTTAGGGAGGCGGCATTTGGATAATATTTATAGGAAAACTACCAAAAGGCGAAAGATTCTCATTCTTATATTTGCCTTATTTGGCTGTAAATTAAGCATAAAAATTGTTTTACATTTATAAGCTTCCTCCAAATTTAATTTCTTTTGCTTTTAAAAAAAGTGGGGAAGTCAATAATGAAGATTTCACGGTAGTTATAAGTTTAAAAATTGTATTTTCTCAATATATATATATCTATTTTCAAAACACCAAATAAAATAGCTGTTTTAGAAATGGAAGTAAAATAATACTACAAGTTTGCAACAAATGAAACAGAAAAATTTGCAAAGCTGTTAAACGTAATATTTTTTGCATTAATGATGCATAAAAAATAGTATTGAAAACTGTTAAATAAAATAATGTATATCATTTATTGCAATTTAGAAAACATGAAGATTATTTAAATTACCAACTAAACGTAAAGAGCTTGTTGCTTTTTATGTATTTTCTGGCAGTTGTTTTTGTAGAAGTTTCTATTACACAAAATCAACTTTATATGACAGAAATGTCTTCTATTTCAATAAAAATATAGATAATGGAGCTGGCATTATTTTCACGAAGTTAATAAAAGGAATAGAATCACTGAATGATTATTAGGCAATTTAATGACGTATCCAGATCTGCCCCAACTAGACTCTTCATAAGTGTCCCACATTCCCACAAGAGTTAAAATGACAAATCATTAGCATTTCTCAGTTTAAAAAATATCATAAATATTTATTAGTATCCATAGTATATGTTTAATAAAGAGAAAAAAGAATAAATAAATAAAATTATTCTTTTATCAAGCTGGAGATTTTACTTTTATGTACAGTAAGCAGTATTTTGGCTCCTGAGGACAAACAAAATGTCGAAGAGTTTCAAAATTTTTATCCATATGTCTATAGATGTTCCCATCTTTGATAACTTTTTGAAATAAAAAACATATAATAACTAGTGAAAAAGGGCAATGTTCTCATATGCCTCATTTTCACATGTGCCCTAGTCTCCCCATATATGTTACTTAATTCTGTGTATTAGGTCTGGAGATAGAAAATTCACAAAATCCATTTCACATGCAGACAGACAAAGTCATAGACTCATAAACTGACAGGCAGATATTTTGCAAAAACATGTTTTTCGGACTCTCTTACCCTTACAACGTGTAAACCCGTCAAAAGTATTCCCGAATCCAATACTTTCTTCTTCTAAAGATACAAGAAAATATAAAAAACTAAGTACTGCGTCGGAGATTTTTCAAAGATTAGTTTGATTCTACTCACAACTAATGTACGACATTTTATAATAAATAACTTAGTTTTTTGGGAAAAAAAACCAAAATCTATACTGAGGAAGTATTCAGATTTTTTTAAGTACCTGCATAACAAGTAGTAGTTAAGTAAACACATCGTAGTTCTTTGAACAAAGAATCGCGATGTGGATACTCTACCGGATATTTATCAATGTCTCTAATCCGCAAAAAAATATTGAAACATCAAATTTCATACATTGAATGAACAACGTTTAAACGTTTATACGTTTAACCGCTTGGATAAAATCCGTATATACGATGTACCGTATATGCTGTTTCGTGTAATACGTATAACTGCCGATGCCGAATTATACGTATAGCAAATACGTATTTCGTATGATACGTATTATACGTATACTCGTATAAACGTATAATCGGGAGCTCTAGACGAAGCCTATTGAATATCAGCAACCTCGATTATCCGGAACTATTTTTTCTGGATTCTCGAAAAATTCGTTCTGATGAAAGGTATATAAAAATTTTCGAATTTTTTTATTTTAAGGAATGCATGTAAAAGGCAATAAAAAACACAAATTTT
Source organism: Maratus speculifer (assembly GCA_964019185.1). NCBI lineage: Eukaryota > Metazoa > Arthropoda > Arachnida > Araneae > Salticidae > Maratus > Maratus speculifer. The sequence continues at coordinate 399,106,399 of OZ025295.1, forward strand.
GCATAAAGAACGAATTCGATCGGATTATTAGTTGTCGACATATTTGTAATCCTATTTTCCATATTCTTCGATTTTTCATGATCCTGTATTTCATTCAAATTTCAATTCAGAGGTATATTTTAATTGAAAATGAAACGCTTAACCCGACGCAGCAAACTGTTAGTTAATATGATTATTATTTTTGGAGTTATAAGGAAGTTTCTTTTACGTAGTTTGGTACTTCTTGAGTAGTTTGGCGTTTTATATAATTTGTTGAAATTGGTGCATCAGCAATTCATTGATAGAGTATTACTATGTGTATTAACAACATTTAAATTTAGTTTTGGAATTGAAATACATTGTATAAATAGTTTTCACATATTTTATTTTCATATGCATATAAATGATGGGTAAGTATTACGGTGCCAACCAACGACTAGTTTTTTTTCATATTTCTCATCGTCGCGTGTCATTGTCACCGTGAAATATTTTGAAATTTTCTTTTTCTTTTTATTATGATTATGGATCTTATTAGACGGATCCGAAACATGTCAATGTCATTTATTTTTAATTATTATAGTAATACCTTTCTTAAGTAAATAGAATTTTTATTAAAAAAATAAACTAATCACTGTAGAGATTCAATAGGGTTCGTGCTAGGGTAATCATCAATAACATATAAAAATTGTATATCAATCCGAGTAAATTTACAGTTAGAGCGCGGGCAGACGGCCAGACGACCAGACAAACCGAACGCGTAAACACTTCTCTACTTTATTGGAAAGAAATAAAAAAAAAATGGTTAAAAAGAAATGAACGTTAAATTGCACGTATGCGCTATTTTTTTTTTTTTACTATTATTCTGTTGCTTCTATAGTGCAATAAGTATGTTTCAGACATTCTTTAAAAGCTAATATATTTTTACTATTTTTTTTTTTTTTTTTTACTTTTATTATGAAATAAGAAAGTTTCATGCACTCTTTAACCACTTAATCGCCGCATCCGAGACATTCACGGGAACCAATCTTCACGGATTTTATTCAAAATTATCTGATTCCAACCAGTTTTATAAAATAGTGTAACTGGTTTTATTCTGGTATAATTTTACTTGCCCTTTAAACAAGATGAATATTTTTTTTTCAAAAAATTTGTGGCAATAATGAATTTGAATTTTTAAGAAGTAATTTAATGCGACCATTAAAGGGTTAAAAGGGAATATATTTTTACTATTATTTTTTTTACTTTTATATTGAAATCACTATGTTTCACGCATTCTTTAAAAGCCAATATATTTTTATTTTGACATAGCTGTTGATAAATAAACGAAATGATAAATAAACCAAATATTTATCATTATTAGAGTATTTTGTTAGCAATATATTCGAAAAACCATCAAAACCTGATAAAACTCCAACTATATAATTTCGCCCATCTAGATCGTCAAAATGTCCCACTGTGAGACGGAGTAAACGACGACTATAGGTGCTCTGTGTTCATACAATAACGAACGCACCAAAAAGTATACCGTAATTTCGGGTGTATAAGCCGCGGATCAAACAATTATTTTTGGACCCAGAAATCTTATTTAGTGATTGGAGACAAATATTTACGGCGATCTAACTAGTTACATTTGTTTCTTAAAAAATTCTGGGTCGAAAAAGAATTGTTTGACCTGCGGCTTATACACCCGAAATTACGGTAATCTTTTTTATTATTCGACTTGCTGTTGCCGAAAATGGCAAGGATTTCGGGAGTTTATCTACATTGTTATTTTGGGCACCTAAAATCAGAAAACAGTTATTATAGATCACATTTACAACATACTTTTTCCGGTAGTCAAGATTTTTATATTTTTAGTACACGCAAAGTTGATTTGTGTAGAAATCATACATAATACAGGCTAAACCGCATTAATATTTTATCAATTAGCCACTTAACTGACCAATTAAAAAAAACCTTTCAAATAATGCCTCCCATTTATAGAATTTACAGCATTTTAATTCTTTATCATCGGTTTTTCAAAACAGACATTTTTGCCTATTTGAATAAGAAATATACTCGGATTAAACAATGTGTAATTCATATAATCCTAATTTATACAAGAATGTTTAAATAATAAATTTCACTTTGTTTAAAATTTACTAAATTAAAAAAATAAATAACTTTTCGTAGCATATATATTTCCATGGACATTAGAAAATGAAAAGATAAATACAGGGACAGCAAAGGACTGCTGCTTCATGTCAACAATAACGAACAAAATCTTTGATAAAAACACACCGCTGCTGTGATTAGAACAATCCACGAGAGGAAGAAATGGTAAGAAATAATGAACTCATTTTTTATCAGTGTTATAAATAGTTTTTTTTCAGTCATGATTATTTTATAATTTTCTAGTCCATTAACATCTGGAAAATGGGATTATTTATATTAGGCTTATTATTACGAGATTTTTCGAAGTGTTTTCAGTTTTGGGTAATTTATGAGTTTAATATAAAATTATGTTTATATTTCTACAATACCTTTTCTGGTTACGTTCAGTAAAGCAGAAGAATAAAAGGATTTTTTATGGTTTGCTTATCTTTTCCGTTTCATGTAAGATTTTTTGTGTGACTTTTTAATTGCTTCAATTTATTTTTTTCACACTGTATAATCTCTCAAAGCTATTCAAATTTTCGTGTGACTAGATAATTTAAATTGTATCTTACATTTAACAGCGAAGGATATTAGCGATTTCACTGACAAACACCCTTAAACTTTTTCGGCACGGGCAAAATCTGTTAGTAAAATGAGAAATTACCGACTAACACCGGAATTCATAAACGATTTTTTTTAATTCTTTAATTTAAACTTTTTCTATAAAAGGAAAGTTTTACAACAATATTAATGATGCAGTTTGCATGATTGGAATTAAAATTAGGCATCCCAAACCGGCCACAGTGTGCCGGGAAGGGTTGAAGAAGTAGAAAAAAATATATGATGAAAACTATATGAAAAAATATATTTTGAAAGACTAAAATTTTAGATAATAAAAATATATAAATAAATAAAATTAAACATAAATAAATTCTATGTTTAAATAAATATTAATAATAAACATCATTTTTACAACGATAAGAATGTGGTTTACATAAAAACAGAGTCCTATATTACGTTCGCCAAGGATTAAAAATTAATATTCTTGTACCAATCACATAAAAGTTTTGCACGAAACTTTAGTTTTACAGTTTAATACTGCAAATTTTTACACTTTTAAACATCACACATTTTCAGTTTTTACACCGTCGTACAGAGAAAAAAATGTACTTTTAAATGCAATTTTTTTTAAGTCGTATCTCAGTTTGTTTTTAAGTTATTTATATTTTTTTGTAGTTTTTTAATACTTTTGTTTGATACTGTGGAAACAGACGTATTCCAAAACGAATTAAATATATAAAAACAGATTTAAGAAGTCAGAAATAACAGTGTATTTCACGTCTTGACAGTGCACAGAAGTTTAACAATGTTGAGATAGGCTAAAATATGTATATTGCTTTTTAGCAGAGCTAAAATGTGGGAATTGTTTTACGCAAAGGGATATGCTCTAAACGTCTAGTTTCTTTAACTTTAAAAAGTTGCGAAAAATAATATTTATGTCAAATGAAAATCACATTTCAAATTATTTTAATTGCTTATAGGCGTTAATGCCAACCTAGTGAAAAAGATTCCATGCCGGGAGCCGAACCCGGGACATCAGTATAGCGCACTGACGTTCTACCAACTAAACCACATGGAACGACAACCAGCCTGGAACTCTTTCACCATTATGTGTTGACAAGGCTACATTCGCAGCACAAGATGGAATATATTCCGTGAGCCACCGATCTGGCGCAAACACAGAACTCAAATAGAACCAGCATACGATTAATATATTAATACGTGGAAATTTTTCCAGAGAGAAAATTCGCCTTGAATACAATATGTCAAATGAAAATCACATTTCAAATTATTTTAATTGCTTATAGGCGTTAATGCCAACCTAGTGAAAAAGATTCGACTCCCGGCATGGAATCTTTTTCACTAGGTTGGCATTAACGCCTATAAGCAATTAAAATAATTTGAAATGTGATTTTCATTTGACATATTGTATTCAAGGCGAATTTTCTCTCTGGAAAAATTTCTACGTATTAATATATTAATCGTATGCTGGTTCTATTTGAGTTCTGTGTTTGCGCCAGATCGGTGGCTCACGGAATATATTCCATCTTGTGCTGCGAATGTAGCCTTGTCAACACATAATGGTGAAAGAGTTCCAGGCTGGTTGTCGTTCCATGTGGTTTAGTTGGTAGAACGTCAGTGCGCTATACTGATGTCCTGGGTTCGACTCCCGGCATGGAATCTTTTTCACTAGGTTGGCATTAACGCCTATAAGCAATTAAAATAATTTGAAATGTGATTTTCATTTGACATATTGTATTCAAGGCGAATTTTCTCTCTGGAAAAATTTCCACGTATTAATAATATTTATTTATACATTATTATTATTTTTATTATTGTAGTTCAAAGACACTTACTTAAAAGAAAATTTCACTCTAGTAGTGATATAAGAAAAAGAGTTAACAAAGAATATCATTTTTATTGTTTTCTTAATTATAATTCATCATCATCATTATTATTAATTATTATTTATAATATTCCAGTTTTGATTTTTCAACACTATCGTTTCTCGTATCTTGAAAAGCAACTCTACTTGAATCAGAAAATTGATTTTTTTTTTCATTTGAAACATCTGCCGCTGTTTTGAAATCGTAATCTTTGTTTCTTTTAAGGGGACTCTTAATACTTTAAACTTTTTTATTATTATTTAACCATTTTAAGTTAGTTTTTCAGCATAATAAATGTGAAATATTGGCATCACCATAATTATCTTTAATTTTTAGTTTTTCGGAGTTAATAACGCATGAAAAAATTAAATCTTTTGGTTCCCTATCAGATATCTCAAAACTAAAATCTTTCTCTTTACTTGAGTTACTCAACATTGAAATTTATAAAAAGTTTGTTTCATAGTTAAAACCAGTAAAACAACTGTTACAACTCGTACAATCGTCTTAAAGTTACGAATTCGGATCTCAAAAGCGAATTTATCAATTCAGAGTTTAACGCTTAAGCATCCCTTTACGCCTTCGATAGTCTTTTACAGAATTTATCTCTTATCTTCGATTTTTTAAAACAGAAATTTTTGATTAAGCTCGGATTCAATAAGTTCAGAATTTACAATAAACTTTTACTGGTGACAATAATCAATGATTCTAAGCACCTTATGAGGCACGTATACCAGTCGCTCGTCCTCAAGGGGTTAATGGATCGATGCAGTTATATTGGCAATAGGCAATTCATTCACTGTACGCCACTATTTGATCAACTAGAAGATAGCCCGTCCAAATGACGTGTTTCCATTTTTAAAAGGATGATAAAACATTACAACAACTTTGGTCAATCATAGCCACTTTAGGCTTAAACAATTTTGAAAAGTACAAAGATTGAACATGAGAGAAAAATCTAAAGAAAAAATCAATAGAAATCTGCATTTAAAATTATAACAAAACTATCTGGTGGATGGGGAGGGATTGTAATGAACAAATGGTAAATGTATAAATTTTAAAAGAATAAAGTAATGTAAAATATCAATTACAAAAGAATACATTGTGAAACTACAGCCAAAAAATATTTTAAAATACTAAGAGAAAATAATAAAAATATCCAAAATGTATAAACATTTTTCCCATTTTGGCCATTTCCAGACGAATATGAGAGGGTAGCCAAATTATTAATTGAATGGGTAAAGTAATGGCATAGAATTTGCAGCTAATGAATTTCACTCACAAAATTACAGTAATTATTTCACAAAAAACATGCAAATTAACATGAATTAATAATGCAAAACATGCACTAATAATGATATTTTAAAACATTTGTGAGTTAACTCTTTTACACCATTAGCTAATACTTAAAAGAAAATACTTTATAAGATCGAAAACAAATATCAACAATAAAGAGTAAACAATCGTGATTCGTTATGTGACAATCAAGTCATTCACGGCTGTAAAAAATAAATAAATAAAGCAACATGAATATAAAAAATTCTGACAATATTGTGTTTAAAACGCACCTTCGCTTTTCTTAAATAAAAAGTTTTAATTAAACACTCTTTTACTGCATCGTCATTACACAGCTTTTATAGAAAATGATTACTTTACAGTATTACACTGTTAAAAATTTGACCCATTTGTTGCAGCGTCACTCCACAGCTTTTATAGAACATCTCTTTTATGACCAATGAGAATCCTCCATATCACAGTAAAGTAGCCGCATTATATAAAAGCAGTGGAATGATGCTGCAGCAAATGGGTCAAATTTTTAACAGTTGCTGCAGCATCACTCCAACGCTTTTATAGAAAACGGTTACTTTGTGTTTGTTACTTACAGTGTGTTCTATAAAAACTGGGGAGTGATGATGCAGCAAAAGGGTCAAATTTTTAACAGTGTACTGCTAAAAATTTGACCCATTTACTGCAGCGTCACTCCACAGCTTTTATAGATGGTCTCTTTTATGACCAATGAGAATGCTCCAAAACACAGCAAAGTAATCATTTTCTATAACAGCGGTGGAGTGATGCTGCAGCAAATGAGTCAAATTTTTAGCAGTGTGAATATTGTGTTTGAAGTAGGGCAAAGATTTCAAAGCACAGTAAAATGTAGTGACGTCATTTACAGCTCAAACTGTAAATCTGACAAATGACAACGCTCCATTACGATTCTGGAACGTTTGCAGTGGACGAAAAAAATTAAAATCGGAAATAATTTTTCACAATGGAATTTGTCATTGGTCACAATAAGTGTTTTTTTCTCGTGGATGGGTTGACTCCGGAATCGTTATACACGGTGTGACTTTATATATATAATTAACTTAGTTTTGAAATAATGTGCTAGGGGAATTTTTTAAAAACTTTCTTTAAAAATATAGTGGTGCGAATACAATACAAAATTAGATGCATATATTTGAGACTTAAACAAACTTCGGAAGTTAAAAAAACAAAGTAAGTACTATAGAAAATTATCTAAAGTCAGATGACGTACAGCTCGTGAGAATCACTGGCGCGACAAATTATTTCATACAAGATTGCCCGTGAATGTATTGGTGCAACGATTAAAGGGCTAGACGACAGTGTTTTTAAGATTTGTACAAGACAAAGTTAAATCAAGTTGAGTCGATAACCGGGGACTCTTTCCAAAATGCTGCTTTTTCATTACGTACATTCTAATCCGCGGAATTTTTTTTTAGACATTAGTTCAATACATGACTTTAATTTCCTCGAAACATCCTTACATTTACATTAATCCAAAAAAGCATTATGGGTCATTCCATGTCAATTCAACCAGATCTTGTGACCCGACCCACAGGGATTTTGATGAAACTTTGTGTACACACTCATTCTATCATGAAATGATTCCATCAGAAATTTTTCCTTCCTAGATCTCATAGTTTGTGAGATATCGTGGGTTTAATTCTTGGGTTTTTCTCAAATCGCACATTTCTGAGTCTGTATTTTGAGATTGCAGTTCCATCTTCAAAAAATTGTTTCTCTGGACCTAAAACGTGAATCATCTTAAAAATATCACTGTAAGAATATAAAAAGATGCAGATTTTAATAAAAAAAATATTTAAAAAAAATTACTTGCAATATTTAGGATAAAAAAATTAGCCAAAGTTGAGAGTTATGGTTATTTTTCCAAATTTTTGTGACTTCACCAAAAAGGTTGTACACAAAAAGGCAAATTAAATTTCCAATTTCTTTTTGTTTTAAATAAAAGTTTATACTTTGGGCTTTCTATCTATGAAATAAAAATAATGTGTTTCGCATGGCTTATGCAAACATTTTGGGTACTTTCCAATTAGCCGGATGCATGTTTTATTTTTACATATTACATATGCAAACAAAAAGGCAAATGAAATTTCCAGTTTCTTTTTGTTTTAAATAAAAGTTTACACTTTGGGCTTTCTATCTGTGAAATAAAAACGATGTCTTTCGCATGGTTTATGCAAAAATTTTGGGTACTTTCCAATTAGCCGGATGCGTGTTTTATTTTTACATATGTACATATGTATAGATCTATATAAATGCAGATGTATTATACATGTACATATGTATGTATATATACAGCATATTGATATATATGTGTATAACACTGGTGCTCGTCTAACCGAAAAGTACCAAATTTTGCCTTGTTTTGAGAATCTGCACCAATTAAGAGGAAAACAATCTGACTAAGTTTAGCTGTGGTACTTAAATAATTACTGCAATTTCTATGGGTTATTGAATTTACTGTTATTTGATGCATGTTTTTTTAATTTGCAAAGTAAAATTTAGGCTTTGTTTTTTCTGATTAAAAAAAATCTGCCTGTAATATGTTTCCCCATTAAATTTAGTGAATGGTCCATATATTTCATTTAGTTATTTAATAATGGGTATTTTTTGCTAATCTAAAGAATCTCTTACTTTTATTTTCAATAATTAAACTCAAAACAGATTTGTTCTTTTTTTTTGTACAGTATAAAATAGATATTTTTTTCTCCTCACATTTCCATTCTTTCTTTCGAATGCTTATATATTAATTATTTGTGTTTAAAAAATGTTCAAAACCTTGTATTTCCTGTCCTTGGTTAATTTTAATCAGTTTAAATATTTATATTGGCAAGTTTAAATACACAAATGTTTAACAGAACTTAAATTTGTTTCTATAGTCTGGAAGATTTAATTGCACCTGCCTTGTATAAACACCTTCCGATAAAGGCAGGGTAATGTTCGTTAGTATGAAAGCAGACGTTTTGAAATCAATTTAATAAATTTATTGTCATTCTGTTGTTTCTTATCATAGAAGAATGATCTAACTTTTACTGTGCTACTAAATATATAATCTGATTGTTACATACTTTATAGTTTATGATATGTATAAATATTTTTTTGCTTTATTGTTTTAATATGGAGCCTGATATTAAACCTTCTACTAGTCTTCAGGCTTGCAGTAATGTAATATTAACTGGTTTAGAATGTCACAAAACTACCTATAGAAATAACAGAGAAGTAGACTACATTGATAATCTCTGTGATTCAGAAAAAGAACTTTTATTAGGTAGGACTATTGCATTTATAAAACAAAAATTAAGTGAAAACCGTTTGATTAATATATGTGAGCATCACAGAATTTCGCTCTTAATGAAATATTAATGATATAAATGTGGCGATCCATTTAAGCGGCATAAAAAGCAAGTGAAAAAAGCAATTAGGGCAGTTAATAGAGATTTATATACGGCCGAAAATGTAAACCAAAGTTGAAAGTAATGATTATTTTTCCGAAATTTTGTGACTTTATGAAAAAGTCTCTACACAAAAAGGCAAATGAAATTTCCAATTTGTTTTTGTATCAAATAACATTAAATTCAGTAACCATTACCATTAATTGCCTGTGATGACACCCATGTGGAAAATGTGTAATCAAAATAAAAGTTTTAGTTTCTCCCATCTGTATTGTAATCAGAGATTAGTGTATTCACTCTGTGTCATATGCATATTTCCTCCTTGCGCCCCAATCGAGTTTTTTTATGGGGGGAAGGATTCGGAGAACGGTTTTTTGTGCGTGCATAACATGTCCGTTTCTTGCGGTACACGTACGGTTCCAATGCTCTTTAGAGTTTTCGTATGATCTGAACATTTTGCGATGAAAAAAAATGGGTGTTGCCATGGGAAATTTTCGAGTTTCTGTAACTATAACCGTAACCGTGAGCGCCATTTTGTTGTCGTTCACAGAATCTCGAGCACATACCTCTGAATAGCTATATCTGAAATTTCATTTCGATCGGTTGAGCGTACTGGCCACTAGAGCTCCGTATATCGGCAAAGTTTTTTTATGACCACCCTGTGTATCAATATACTGTATACTGCTACAGTATACTTTCAAACATACTATACACATACATATGTACATGTATAATACACCTGTATTTACATAGATCTATACATATGTACATATGTAAAAATTTTATTTAAAAAAAAAACGAAATTGGAAATTTTATTTGTTTTTTTATGTGCATATGTAATATGCAAAAATAAAGCACTTATCCCGCTAATTGGAAAGTACCCAAAATTTTTGCATAAGCCATGCGAAAGACATCATTTTTGTTTCATAGATAGAAAGCCCAAAGTGTAAACTTTCATTAAAAAAAAAAAAAAATGGAAAATTTCATTTGCTTTTTTGTGTGCATATGTAATATATAAAAATAAAGCACTTATCCGGCTAATTGGAAAGTACCCAAAATTTTTGCATAAGTCATGCGAAACACATCATTCTTATTTCATAGATAGAAAGCCCAAAGTGTAAACTGTATTTAAAACAAAAAGAAATAGGGAATTTAATTTGCCTTTTTGTGTACAGCCTTTTTCGTGAAGTCACAAAAATTTGGAAAAATAACCATAACTCTCAACTTTGGCTGACTTTTTTTATCCTAAATATTACAAGTAAATTTTTTAAATATTTTTTATTAAAATCTGCATCTTTTTATCTTCCTACAGTGATATTTTTAAGATGATTCACGTTTTAGGTCCAGAGAAACAATTTTTTGAAGATGGAACTGCAATCTCAGAACACAGACTCAGAAATGTGAGATTTGAGAAACCCCCAAGAATTGGACCCCCCCATATCTCACAAACCATAAGGTCTAGGAAGGAAAAATTTCTGATGGAATCATTTCATGATAGAATTAGTTTGTACACAAAGTTTCATCCAAATCCCTGTCGGTCGGGTTACAAATGGGGGAAAAATTGGTTGAATTGACATGGAATGACCCTTATATTTTTTGAGTTAATCTACCAAAACATTGCACTGTAATTACGAGCGCGAATTTAATCACTTCCCTGTCTTGTAAAAAGAATTTGCTTGATTCATGACTGAAAGCTTTATGACACCGCTGATTTTTTTAAATACAAGTTCATATTATTTAATTGCAGAAATATCTAGACTAAATATTACTATTATTTACCATAAAAAAGTGGTACAACCAATATTTTCAATTTACTGTACGCAAATAAATAAATAAATAAAAATCAGTCTAGTGGTTAAAAAAGTTTTATTACAAAGAAAAACTAACAATAGAATCACTCCAACAAATTGTAAAAAATTTGCACATTATCTATTTCTTTCCATTTGCTAAATAACAAATTTTTTTTCGTACATAAAAACGGATGTCATCTCAAAGATCATTTGACACTTTATATCTTCGTCAACATTCTTTTTGCAGTACATAAATATTTTGAGATCTCAGTTATTACACAAAATGAAATTTCTCCTTTTATTTGAACGGAAATCGAAAAAGGAAAAGAAAAAATATATAAAATCGGTATTTATTAAACATTTAGTCAATTCTAAGAGTAATCATCCATACTGGTAGTCCTTTTCTCACATAACTCATTGCTATTAGGGGATTTATAGGTATCATTTTCAAAATATGCAGTTATAAATAAAAAATAGAAACATTTACATCTATCAATATGACCCGGATATTGATTTTCGAAATGAAATATCTTTTTTTTTTTCTAAAAGATAAATGTCATTAGTTTGTCTTACTGGGAATTTTTAAAAAAATACTTTATTACTTGATATTACTTAAATGAAAGAGTTAAAAAAATAGATGTATTAATTGCCGAAACGTCAGTGAAGGCTTACTTTGGAGACACGAAATTTTTTGGTTTCCGTCTGTCACTCTGTCTGTTCCGTGATAACTAACGCAAAAAACATCCGATTGGCTTGAAATTAAGTGGGTATGTTAGTGAGGCACTGGGATTAAGCTGTATAGTTTTTTGTTAGATTTGATTCATTCGTTCCGAAAATATAGAATATTTTATTTTGCGCAATAATGCTTTTCTATGGCAAATCCAATGATTTTCATTTTTTTTCCCCTTGAGAGAAAATGACACATTTCATTAATGGAATACAATGATAAATGGATACTGAAATTTACCAGTTAAATTATTCGTATTGTTTTGAAATTTTGTCTATGCATTTGTCAGATTTTAAAATTTATTACTGTAAAATTTGGAGATTTTTTATAAATGTGTTCCAATAATATAAACTAATTTGTTTTAGAGATTTACTTATTTAAAATGTATTTATTTCATTTTCTTTATTTTCTCTTAAAATCCTTATTATATTTTAATGCTATAAATTTGAAAGCGTGTACGAAAATTTAAATGAAGTCTACGTTAAAACTGATGAATTAATTAGTCTTTGTATCCTTGCGGATAAATATAACACAGCCCAGAAAAGAAAAAAGCTATGTTTTATTAATTTTATTCAAATATTTTTCTTAATAATTCCAAATTTCCTTCTTTTTCATACAGAATCAAGAGCGATTTTTTAGATAAAATTTAAACAATTTCCTTTATCGTTGCCAAAAAAAAAAAAAAAAAAAAAAAAAAAAAAAAAAAATCTGGAATAATTTTTCAACGGCAATAAGTTTCAATTGAGCAATTTCCATTCGAAAAATTAAACTAAGAAAAAATAAATATGACGTCAGAATTAAAATAAAAATAAAAATAGTACTTTGTTAAATATTAAACATGGAAATTTGTTCCGTTAATAAGAATTTTTCTGACAAAAATGGGGGCATAATTAGAAGTAAAAGAAACAAAAAATAATTATATTTTTAACAAATATTTCAATTGGTAAAATTTGACGTCATAATTGAAATAAAACAGGTATTTTATAGTTGTCGTTAAAAATACAAGAAACATGGACAGCAATAACTCATGAATAATGACGTCATTGCCGAAACTTCAGTGAAGGCTTATTTTGGGGACGCAAAATTTATTTGTTTTCCATCTCTCAGTCTGTTCTTCTGTCTATCTGTCAGTCCCCGATAACTGCCACAAAATGCAATCAAAACTTCTTTTTTTCATAAATAAAATTGTAAAACCCTAGATTACTGAGTTTACACTTTTAAAAGTTCCTGATACATTAGATTTATGTGTTTTTGATGGGCAGGTATCTAGAATTATGAGGATAATGAGAAATGCTTATTAAAACTGTCTCTTATCCTTATAAATCAAAATGTAGAAAGAAATACAAGATATACGATAACCATTAGCAGATTGATAGAAAGTTAGAAATTTACATTTAATGAGACTACGGGGGGTTCAGGGGGCCGAAGCCCCCCCTGAAGAAATCTATAGTGGTATAATAAAAAACGAAAATAATAGATCATGAATATCTCAGAATATCCTAACATAACTAAATCTTTAATTTAACGGCTTTTGATGGCTTCAAATTTCTTATTCTTATTTTATTCTTATAAATAATTACGTAATTCGAAAATTTTAAATTACAGTTTCCAGGAAGTTGAATATTACGCTAAGTGAGTTTTAAAAAAAGATGTGAAAATCTGACGTTGAGGCTCTTGATCTGCAGGCTTACTAATTATTTTAAATAAGCATAGTTAAAATATTCCTGTAGCTATCATAGTAAACACTAATATTGTAATGAAATCTATTATAACTAACACTGTCATAAAGAATAATTTTCATGCTTCCGTCGTTGACACATTTAAACTATTATTAGGAAAGAATGTATCTTTTTAAATTCTTCCCGAAATTACTATTATCAGGTAAAAGGGTAGCATGTCACTTTGAAATACACTTCCTCGAAATTTTTCATAATATTGAATCTAGTAAATCTTTTTATAGATTTTTATCTTTACAAAAATATTCGCAAAATATCAATTGTAATGACTGAGATTAAAATTGTTAACCTCACTGAAACGTCCTTTTCCAGCGTACTCAATAAAATTTCCATATATACTTTTAAAAATTCATACTCTTGGAAGAAAGATATTTTAATAAAGTTTGAGAAACGAAACGAAAAGAAAAAATCAAAAGTTACAGTGAATTGTCTACTTGAATATTCAGACTGTATATTGTGTAAAGTTTCGCAAGTTTAAAATATTTATCATTTACATATATCTTAAAGAATATGTGCTTAATCTTTTGCAGATTTAAGTTTGAAATCAATTTTCACTTTATGCGTAAAGATTACCTGATGCAGATAGATGAATTTAGCCGAGTAATAGAAATGTGAATAGTTTATGAGTGCAAGCTGAAAAGGTGTTGGTTCAGTTGAATGAGCTACAGAAACACGTAAGGAAACGACTATTCAAGATTTCTGGAAATTAAGTCACAAAACAGGGTGATTCATTGTGAAAAGAAATTGAGGAATCATTGAAGTGGAAGTATTGGATATATTTTGCATCTAAAATGGCAGTATATTGAAGGCAAAAATTGAAACAGAAATTGAATTTTAAGTTATAACTTTTATAAGCAAAGTCATAGCGGAATAATTGTTTATGTTTTTTTCTTTTCTTTTTTCTTTTTTTTTCTTTCTTTCTTTTTTTCTTTTGAAATTATTGACAATAACATGGATTACAGATTTTCGAAAGATTAAGTGTATATATTTCGGTAAAACAGTAATATAATAGTACTGTTAATATTAAAAGGTTATATTAAAGTTAATATATATATATATAAGGTAAAGTTAATATAGTTATAAAGTTAACCCTGTAATATTGATATATTACAGGGTTCGCACAACTGTACCACTAAATTTTTACAGTGTTTTCAATGTACTTCAATGAAGAAAAGTAATGCGAAAATCGCAAATTGAGGAGGTGGTTGCGAATTCTGTTTCTTAAAAATTAAATATAAATTTTCCTATCATTAATAGTGGTACCAGAGTCCTTACAAAATATAGGAGTGTGAGAACTTTAATATTACCTTTTATTATATTAACTTTACCTTTTATATATATATATATTAACTTTAATATAACCTTTTAATATTAACAGTACTATCCGAACGCCGCTGGGACGAGTAGATATTGCTTAACCCACTAGTGCCTAGCGTCCTTTTTTAGGGACGGTTATAAAAAAGGCAATAAAACACTTTTCATACACAAATTCCTCAATAAATTAAGATGAAAGTATTCGTCTTTTAAAAGTGGTGGGAAACCCAAAATTTCACTTTTAATGAAGAAAATAATTTGGCCATTAATGGCTTAATTCTTTAGTAAAAGCTTTTGGTTGCCACAAATTTTTAATTACAATTTTTGCTTTGCTTAATTATTTGACAGTATGTAAAAGGTGATGTTCGGCTACATTTTTTAGTTTATTGCGGTAAAAATATGAAAATGTTAAGAGATTAAGTTAGTCGCTTCCCTGATTTTCCCGTACGTCATACGGGCAACGTATATTTGACAATCGTGATTTATTATTTTAACCAGTAAAATTTTATTATAAATTTTGTATTATTTAACCCAAGCATTTTTTTTTTTTTTTTTTTTTTTTTTTTTTTTTTTTTTTTACTGAAAGTACCTATACTAATAAAATCCGTGCGCCTCTGTCTGTCTGTTTGTCTTCTTGAAGCCGATTACAGTTCGTAACGCGGGCGAGTTGGAAGTCGCGAGAGGAGTCTTTCGATTCGAAAAATTCCGGGAAAGTCATTTTGGGCATTTTCGAGACCGTGGGACCAAAATTAAAAAAGTCTATACTAATAAAATCCGTGCCCTCTGTCTGTCTGTCTGTTTGTCTTCTTGAAGCCGATTACAGTTCGTAACGCGGGCGAGTTGGAAGTCGCGAGAGGAGTCTTTCGATTCGAAAAATTCCGGGAAAGTCATTTTGGGCATTTTCGAGACCGTGGGACCAAAATTAAAAAAGTCTATACTAATAAAATCCGTGCCCTCTGTCTGTCTGTCTGTCTGTCTGTCTGTCTGCTTGAAGCCGATTACAGTTCGTAACGTGGGCGAGTTGGAAGTCGCGAGAGGTGTCTTTCGATTCGAAAAATTCCGGGAAAGTCATTTCGGGCATTTTCGAGACCGTGAGACCAAAATTAAAAAAGTTATGAATTAAAAACCGGTCGGGAATCGGAACGGAAAACGTCACATTTCCCAAACGGGGCTCAAACGGAGCTCTCAGGCAGAACACTGCGCCTCCTTGCGGTGATCGACTAGAACTTTTCCCCTTTGGCTGAAAGAAGAAGCAGCCGAAAACCCCTTTTTCTCCCGTCATTATGTCAAAGAATGTATAAGAGAAAAATAACTGATTAGTAAAAAATGTTAAACACGGTTTAATTAATATAATAAGTACAACTATTTAAGCACAGCAAGATATGTTCACTAAGAGGTAATAGTGTTGCTAATTAATATTTTGAGGATCTCAGATGTAACTGGCTATTCATATATTTATTCTGTATGTGAGTATTAATCATTGTAGCTTATTTTCATACTTTTTCTTTTTGGTAGCATACACGAATATTATGTAACCTAAGATTTACGCGACTAATACTAATTTCTGTTAGTACAAACGGAAAACGAGCTGCCAAAATTATTTGTCAGTTATGTTGTTTGTGATATTAATGAAATTATTTTTTTGGCGCTTTTTTTCTTAAACCATCATGCAGATAGTTTTTAAAGAAGAAAAATACTGATTACATATTCAGAATCTGCGTAAAAGTCTGTTTTTGATGAACCAAAAAATACGAGAAAATGTCTTACAAAATCAAATATTTTTAACGGGACGATGGCAACCATGGAACGTAGCGCCGGTGGACCGGCTTCGCACGGTGGGCGCGTAGCGCCCACTGTGCGAAATCACATATTTTTAACGGGATAATGGGCGCATAACAACCATAGCTCTTTAATTTACTTTTTTTTGTGCTTGAGGATTCGAACACCAAGACTTGCTTATTAAATGAATTTCTTTGCTTATTATATACTGCTTAATATCGAGGTTCGTTTGGAAAAAGTGGCCCAGCTAGCAGGCATAGCTCGCTAGTTTATCAAAAATTTTGATTAGTTTAGAGGTTAAAAAAAAAAAAAAACCTTAGAACAAACAATTTTATTTAACCCTTTAACACTCATTGGTTTCTCTACAAAACCACAAAATTTTAATTCTGATAAGCAACAACGTAACCGGAATTGTAATTTTAAAAAAATCCAATTTCTTATGTATGAGAAATTTTTTTTACTTAGTTTTAATTTATTTGTTCGCAATAGCCGGTGTCACTCATTTATTTCAACGTCTTAGCAATGAAAATGCTTTTTCCATTAACCCTTTAACCTTCCTACCCTGAATGGGTCTAATCGACCCATAGCTATAATTTGTTTTATACGATTCGAACCAGAAATGTTTTCATAAAGAAAGTTAAATAATAGAGTCAGAAAAATCTGTCAATTTAATATATTAAAATATTTAAAATAATAATTCTGGTGTGGAATGTCTTCATCAAGATTGAGTAAAATTTGAACAGGGTAGGAAGGTTAACGATCATAGCATTTTCATTGCTAAGATGTCGAAATAAATGAATGACACCGGTAATTAAGAACAAATATATTTCTAAATAAGAAAACGTGATGTTTCACTTACATAATAAAAGGGATATTTTCAGATAAAAATACTGGTGTCAGTGTTGCGTATCGGAATTAAAATTTTGTGGTTTTGTGGCGAAACCATGAACGTTAAAGGGTTAAAGGGTTATGAAATAAGCATACCTGCCATATAAAAACAGTATTTGCTATAAAATATGTTCCTAAATATATTGTTTTGTTCAATTTATATTTTAATCTTGAGAAGATTAAATTCAGTTCCGATTCAAAATTTGGTGATATGCCTCCTTAGTAACACCTATAAAACGTAATTTTCAGTCAAAATATTGATTGCTCATTTATGCAATAATATTAAATTGAACTCTTTTGTCTGTAGAATTCTACTTAAATTGGGTCTGTATTTTAATTATAAGCTATTTTATAGCTGTTTAAAGTTACAGCTATTACAGTTTTTGAATTGTGTTTTAAGGTTGTTTTTTTTTATTTTTCATAAATTTAACTTTTTCAGATTCTTACAAAACGAAAAACATTCTAAAAGAAAAAATTATGGATGAAATACCGCGTACTTTTCGATTTCTCCTCTACAAATATCTTTTGAGGACATAAACTGCACTCACGATGATCCATTAAATAGTTTTATATTTAGACATTTATAAATGACAAACCTGAGACATTTTTGCGAATTTTTCAATACATTAGTACTTTAGCCGCCCTATCATGAGAAATAGCGATGCGATTACAATGTGTGTTGTCTAAGACCTAGAGAAAATTATTCTTTTTATTATCCAATTTACAAGATGTAAGTACATTCTTTTATTTTTTAATTATCACAATTTGCGGAAATGTCAGTTTTTGACATATTTTACTATTTTACTCTTAAATTTATTTTTTCTCGGTAATTGTATAAATTTATGTATGTATATTTTCAAAGTTTTAAGGTAAACGTCATAAAAAATGGATAAAAAGAAAAAAAATCAAAAGATCACTTCGGAAAATATGTAGATACATTAAATTTTTTTTTCGATAGTATGTCAATAATTTTTGTTTTCAGAAAATGGTGTGAGGAAGAATTACTATAATTTCCCGTAATACCCAGCAGCTCAAACAATTTTCTTTCGAGCCAAAAATTTTAATATTTAGGCCGTAGCTAAGAAGGTGCTATGGGCAGCTCAACCCCCTAAAATATTTTGACCCCCCCCCCTCCCCCCTGGAAAACATTCCAAAGTCACTCAACGAATTTCTTTTTCGAAAATCCAAATGAAATTCTGTTCAAAAATCTAATTTATTTTTGAGACCCTTTCACAATTTTGCAGAATTACTAAATTGTATTTTAAATGAGTCTTTCAACACTTCTTCTTCCTATTGCTACATTGGAAGCTAACACTATGTTAATTTTATACCAGTTATACACTCAAATTTTTCATAATCTTATTCTTTTCTTAGCATAAAATGAAGCTATTACAACAATTTAATAAGAAAGATAGTACCTACAATATGAATATGCACTAATTTATTTCTCTGTGTCTGAGAAAAAGAGAGAGAGGGAGAGAAAATATATGAGCCCCCCCCCCCCTACATTCCTTTGAGCCCCCCTACTGTTCACTTCTAGCTACGGCTCTGATCGCAGCATATATTTTATCTTAAATTGCTGAATGAATTTTTTGGGCCGAAATAGAGTTTTTTGAGCTACGAGAAATTTTGGTAAAAGCATCTATGAGATTTCAACTTTTTTGCACACCAGTAAAATCTTAGAGAAAATGCTATATTTTTAAATCGGAACATTTTTGTGATTTCAAATAACAACATTTTCTCTAAGATTTTACTGGTGTCAAAAAAAAGCGGAAATCTCATCCCTATAAAAGATAGTCTCTGTGTCAGCTCTTAACCAATTAATCGTCGTGCCCGAGACATTTACGGGCTGCAACTTTTGCGACATTTAATTGTTTGATTCCCACCAATTTTATAAAAGAGTGTTGGTTTCATTCAGGTATCATATTTCTTGTCATTAAATAAGAAGAATATTCTTTCCAAAAATGTGGTGGCAATAATGGATCTGAATTTTTAAACCGTAATTTAATGCGACCATTAAGGGGTTAAGGAGACTTACCTGGTGGAGAAGAAAAAATTGGAATCCCATGTTATCATATGATGCAAATATGTATCCTTAGTGTCCGTTCGGAATTTGGAAGTTTTAACGATATCTTTTTTTCGGCATGTAGACAGGAAAATTCGTTATCCCACTATAAGCTCCAAATTTTTAAATATTTTTCAATAAAAAATTATGAGCGTATAAAGATTTTTGTACTTTTCGGAACTTTTTGAAACTTTAACACAAATTTTGAAATACTCATAATTATCTTAAAGATATTATAAGCTTACAGAGGGATAAAGAACTTTCCTATGTATTTGAATGAACAAGAAAGATAAATATTATTCCCATAAATTAACATGGGATTCTTCATTTTTCTTTTTTACCAGATAAGACCCCTTAAAATTAGGACGTCCAGCAAATATCAAATCGACACCTATCAAATGGATAAACATCGACTCAAACCATGCTTCTTTTCGTAAACATAGCTATGTTAGGTATTACTCTGTTATCCCGTCGACCGATTTTGCGAAATTATACAAATCGATAAACCAATAGCCAAATTATACATACTGACGTAATTTTTATTTTAAATAATTAAAAAAAAAACAAAGAATATTAATAAAAATACAAACAAAAAGTCGAAATAAAAATCACTTAAAGACGTTTTAAACACGTGTATCGTATTTAATGTCATTGAATTGACATTCACGATCATCCATTATTGACATTTAATCTTATAAATTAGCGATAGTATTTTGGTCGACGGGATAAAAGAGTAGTACCCTAAATTATAACTAGAGAAAACTGGGTTCAGTAAATAAGTTAAGTTGTATAAAATAAAAATTCCCGCGTTAAAGTGTTTTTATTATTTCCGGACGTGTTAACTCACAGTATTGGTGTCAGTTGAGTGCAAACTCCCTGTGTGTCTTTAACAGTCATGGTAAAGATTTGTAGCACGCTCCGAGACACTGAAAAGTATTTGTAAATATGCAGTTTGTCGGACCGTACTCAAACCAGCGTAATTATAATCAGATTGTAATGCAAATTGACGTAGTATGTTATGGATGCGAGTTTTCTACAGAATGTTCTGAATTGAAAATGAAATATGTAGCTTCGTAGCTGCCAACTTTTACTCATTTTTCCTACCACAAAAATTTTATAGTAAATATTATCTTATTTAATCGTCGAAATCTTATGATTGAACAAATGGAAAATCTCTGTACAATTCTAGTGGCAGCAAAAATGCGTGAAAGTTGGCAGCTATATAGCTTTAGTGTTTCCTTTACGATCAAAATAAACCGTTTTGCAACACACTCAGAAATACTTTCTTCAATTTTTGGAATTATTTCTGGCAGCACTGCTAATCAATTTCCGTCATTTATTTTTCAACTTCTAGGACAGAAAATATCCGTTATCTGAAACAAGGTTTGCGCACTCCTTACATATTTTAAGGACTATTTCTATTAATGATAAGAAAATTTATATTTAATTTTTAAGAAACAGAATACTCAACCATGAACTCTATTCTCAAGTTCCACAATATTTTTTCTGCAGTGGATGCTTTGAAAATACTATTGAAATTTAGTGGAGCAACTGTGCGAACCCAGTCAAAAAGCGAGTTTTTTTTTAAGATTTCTTGGAGAAACACTTTTATATCGATGAAGACTTTTATAAATGAATAAACTATGCACACCGGAAGAAGTATACTGTAAATAATATATTTGAGTATTTCTCGTTTTTTTTGCCAGTGTTGCCAGATATAGTATATTCAATACTACAGTACAGTAGTATTTTTCAGCCGAAATTAGAAGTGTAGTATTTTTTGAAGTATTTTTTTTTAAATTGGTATTTTTTTAAAAATGTGAAAGAAAACGCAAAAATTTAAAGATTTGGAGGAATTTGATATGAATCAAACTCATTATTGGATAAACTTTCATCTCCGCAACCTACTGAGCATAGTTTTTGAACCTTTAGTAACTCATGGAGGATATATCATGCAGGGCTGTAGCTAGAAGTGAACAATAGGAGGGGGGGGGACTCATGATTTCTTTTCTGTGACGCAGAAAGATAAACATTTTAGGTACTATGTTTCTTATTAAGCCGTTGTAATAATTTGATTTTATGCTAAAAATGTATATGATGATCAAAATTTTGAAAGTATAATTAGAGCAAAATTAAACATCATGTTAGCTTCAATTGTACAAATAGTATAAGGGAGTGTTGAAACACCTATTTTAGATACAGTTTAGAAATTCTGCAAAACAGTGAAAGGGTCTCAAGACTGAATTAGATTTTTGAACAGAATTTCATTTAGATTTTCGGAACATAAATTCATTTAGTGACCTTGGAATCTTTTCTGGAGGGGGGGGGGGGTCAAAATAGTTTAGGGGGTCTGAGCCGCCCATAGTGACCCTTAGCTATGACCCTGATACCATGTTTACTAGATTGGTTTTTATTGCTTCTACATCAAAATGTTTTTAGTTGAATATAGTATACTATAAGGAAAGGGCAGCTGGCGTTACTATGGACGAATTACTGTGGATCAGGAAGAAAAACCTGTCCGTTCTCTAACGACTGACACTGTACGGATGAGCTCCGGGAATTTGATTAGTCTAACTTTGCCAATGTATAAGTAAGTATGATGCGATTGGGCTACGTCGTCAAGATAATTCTTACAATGATCGCTATGACAAAAGATATAGTGGTGGATTGGTTGATAGAAGTGTTTGTTTGTAAACATGCCCTTTCCTCATATTTAAAATGACATTTAGTTAAAACATTTTACGTCAACATCAAAGCATTGTTTTTAACTTATACATGTAAAAAATCACATCAATAATTTTTTAACCAATTACGAATAACGTACACTTTTTTTATAACAATGATTTTAATAATACTAATAAACTGCAGTAGATGGCGCTAAGGTCAACTTTGTAGTGTAGTATTTTGTAGTATTTTTTCAGAGGTAGCTGTAATATTTTTCGTTTTAAAAAACCGGCAACACATCTTGGCCGACAGAATGGCCTTTTCACATTAACTGTTTATGGAACTTTGCCGTTGTTTCTGACGATGGCGGGAAGAAAAAATAATGCTTATTGTGTGCTGTGTCAAGATGCAGTCACAGCAGTGCATAGCATCTATAGTCGTCGTCTGTTTGTCCCCGTATAACAGCGTAAAAACTGCTCAACCGAATGGTATGAAATTTCACTGACAACACAGCCTGTCAGAGGTAAAGTACTATTGTCACTAAAATATTAAATGGACTAATAGGCATCACGAGATATGAACGAATTTATTTCAAATTATGTAAGAGCATTTCTTTACTTACCTTAAGAAAGCAAACTTTTATTCCAAAATACTGGTACCATTGTAACCATCGTCTGGACTAGTTCGGTTAAGACAGAATTGACATTTTAGTCTAGACGTACTAGATTAGATTCCTGGCTTGGAATATTTTGGAATACGTCGCATTGATTTCAAGCTATGTTTAATAGAATTATTATTAATACTTAATTGTAACAGTCCTGATTTGACAATAAACAACTTAAAAGTTTCATTAAAAATTAATTTAAAAATGTAAATTAAAAATTAAATTAAAAATTTTAAATTATAAATTAATCAAGTACTGAAAGTTTGAATAATTGCAATATTGTATAAATACTATGTACTCAGTGAAATAGAATTATTTCGAGTTTCATATTTATAACCAAATATGCTTGCTTTTAAATAAAAATACAGTAAAACCTCCATAGCGGACACTCCCGAATAACGGACACCTCTATTTAGCGGACAGTTTTCTAATAGCCACTCCCAAAATCTAACTTTTTGTATGTTTAACCTCTGAATAACGGACATTCCGAATAGCGGACAGTAATTTTGACGATAAAAGATGAAAAATTATTTTTAACGAGAAAAAAAGTACAACGCCTCTAAATTTATGAGGGTAAAGTGTCACGAATTTTGTGATCACAGATAAATGTAGACGGTAGACTGGAAATGCAAGTTCTCACTCAAAGCATTTGAAATTCAATAATTTTAAAATAGTGTTTCCCCCCCAAACATAACCCCAAGCACAACGTGAAACATATGCAAGCTCCGTGATCAATATACAATTTTAAATCCTGGTGTAGAAAACTTTTGTTACGTTATATTCTTTTAAAGTTAAATTGTATGAATACACTTGAGAACTGTCTAAAATTAGTTAATGCTGTCCATGCTATAATTTTGATTTCCTCAGCTGTAAAAAACATAAAACCGGAAAGCGCATGACAATGTTCCATAAAAGAAGGCTTTACATTAAAAGAAAATGAAACATACATTTCCGACACAAATGAAGAATTAAGCGAAATAAGTGAATAAAAAAATATATCAGAAGTAAAGAAACTGCAAACATTTTTATCAATATTGATGATGACTTACTGAAGAAGAATCAATTGCTATACACTGTAAAAAAAAAAAAAAAATATGTACAGTTACTAAGATTTTTTTTGCAGATTTGTATTTCAAAAACATTTCATGTAATGGTAACAGAAAAACTCATGTAACCTTCCTCGGTTACACTAAATTTTGATGTTATCGTTACATGAAAAGATCTTGGAATACAAATCTACTAGAAAAATTTTAGTAAATTTATAGATTTTTTTTTTGTTTTTACAGCATATGGGCATTTCCATGCGAATTTGTTAGTCTGTTACACAACTGAAAATCGCTATGCTTGTTGGCCACCGTTATTTTCGAAAAGTTTGCTTCGCCTTATTCAATTGATGATATATCTTCGATAAACTAAGTCATATTTTCTCGTTTTAAAATACTGGTAGCTAAAAATCGTAGTATGTAACAGACAAACAAGTTCGCATGGAAATGCCCATATACAATTATACTGCTTCAAAATTTTCGACAAAAGTACTTTTAGTAATGATGAAAGGATACTGAAACTGAAGGTGTTTCCTGCAATATCGAGAATTTTCAAAAAGCAGCAAAATACAATGAGCATTTTTACAGGTGTTTTTTTTTTTTTTTTTTTTTTTGGTAAATAAAAGATAGTTTAGAAGGATTAAAATTACTGACAGAGATAGAACTTCACATTGGAAAACAAATTACATGCAATCGCAAGCAAAGCAAACTTTTATAACATATTTTTTTCATATGAACAGTGGATAAAGGTATGCACCGCTTTATTTCAGTTTTATTGTTTGATAAAATAATTTTAAATTCTGATTAATGTAAAACAGAGGTTTTAGGACATATAAAAGTCCTTTAATGAAACATTAAGAATTTCTTAGAATTTTTTAATGTCTCATGTTTTCCCAATAGCGACCACCTCCGAATAGCGGACAATTTCTGCGATCCCGAGGTGTCCGTTATTTAGAGGTTTTACTGTATTAAATGATTGGGTTTTTGTATTTTTACTTATTACAAACTTTAAGTTTTTGGAAATTAGGAACAGTAATTAGAAATATTTAAACCACGCAAGCGATAAAATTTATCGGTAATTTTATTTTTATCACTCTAACTGGTGAACATAAGGTTTTTTATTTCCAGTTAACAATGTATAATAAACATTTTATAATTACTAGAATTTTATTTTACTTTTTTCGCATTATTTAATTATTAAGATATAAATATGAAAAGCTTTCTTTTATAATTTCTAAATGAATGGTTTAATTTCTTTTTCTTTTTCCTTCTGCTATCTTCAATAAAAGAAACTATTGTAATCAAAATTTTTTTCGACTTCCGGTTTACAACGGATTTACACGTTTTAGGGGTCAGAGATTAAAAACAAATTTGTCAAAAATTCAAAACAAGTTTCAAGACAAAAAACATGTTTTTACAAAATGTCTGTCTATCCATGTGTCTGTGTGTCCGTATGTAGCCATTCTATCATCAAAAAGTGTATGAAGATATACATAGAACTGAACCAAATTTTTTGTGTATATTTTTAGATGTAGGAAGCAGGTATTCCTTCAAATTTGAAACATTTCGCCGTAATAGCAATTTTTGTTCCATTTTCAATATTGTAGCGACTAAAAATACTTGAAGTTATGCATAGAATTGAATCAATTTTTTTTCGCAAGTTGGTTCTCCTTGAATTTGAAATAAATCCGGCAGAAGGGGGTGCTGCAATAACGATTTTTGTACCATGTTATATATTGTACCATTAAAAAGTGTATAAATTTATGCAAAGAATTGAACAAAATTTCTTGTGTATAATTATTTTAGGGTATGACCAGCACATCCTCCATGAATTTGAAAAGAATATGCCTATCGTTCTATTGTCTATCGGAAGGGATTTCGCGTCCTTCTAATCCGGATATGTAAAAACCTAATGATAACAGAAAAAGGGAAAACTATTGATTTTAATCGGTATCATGATCCACGTTAATCTACTTTTATTCCGATTATTTGACTGAAAAAAAATTTAAAATAAAAATGAAAGTTGTATAGTATTGAATTAATAATATTAAAGTATTAACGTGTATAACTACTTTTTGAAATATTAAATGTACGGATGAGACAGAAGAAAGTTTTGGGATTGGCACATCCAACTTGTTTTCACGTAAAATAATGACAAGCTTTTCATATACAGTGGCGGTCAAAAGTTTCCGGCCAGCAAAAATTTTTCAATTAATTTGTAAGTATACCCATATGAAAAAGAATTTCAAAGTGATACTTATACATTTTATTGACATAATAGCCAGGTACTTATTTATGTAATAACATATAAATATCAATAAATTTATTTGACAAAATTAAGCACAGCGCATGTTTTCATAAGTTTCCGGCCACTTTCGCAAGTTTGGAAAAAATGGCATTGTAATAGAAAATTACAGTGATCAACAACATTTACAATTACCCTAATTTCCTGCGTATAATCCGCGGATCAAACAATCATTTTTCGACCCAGAAATTTTATTAAATAAAATATAACTTTGCAGATCGCCGTAAATATTTGCCTTCATTTACGAAATAAAATTTCTGGGTCGAAAAAGAATTGTTTGATCCGCGGATTATAGGCAGGAAATTAGGGTAATATTTTATCAGAATATCTTTAATAATAAGTACTGCGGCAAGGCAATGTGACATTCATACAACAGGGCTCCCAAATGGTCCGCGAACTGAACATCAGTATTTTTTAACAGAAAATTTCGTAATACGTTTGAGCTACAATCAACTTCCAAACGTGGTTTCTTGACAATTTGCAAGAAAAATCTAAAAAGAAAATTTCTCTAAAAAAATTCTGATGTTCAGTTCGGGGACCATTTGGGAGCCCTGATACAATCACCGGTTAAAGATCGCCTATGATACGTTTTTTTATTTTTTCTTGCATTTTTTTGGAAATTTCGGCTGAGTTGAAATATTTATAGCTCTACACACGTTTGACAACTTCTTTCCAATGATTTTCTATTGGATTCATGTCGGTCAATTGAGCTGGCCATTTCAAAAGCGAAATTGTTTGGGCGAAAGTCATTGTTTGTCAAGGATTGAAAACAATCTTTAAATCGTTATCATGTTAAAATAAATAGTTGAGACCAGAATTTTTCCTCTAATAAAGCAGCAAATAATCTTGCAAGATATCCTTATGCATTGCATCATTCATCTTGCCGTAGATTTTAAATAACGGACCTACACTTTTTTAAGAAAATACTCCCCACAGCACAACGTGTCCTCCGCCAAACTTCATTCTAGGAATAACATAGGTCAAACCATACCTTTTGTTGTTCGATTATCGGACGCAGTGTCTGCCATCATTTCCAAAAAAGTTTTAAATTCGATTGATGGAAAAATAGTACTTTAGTCCATTTTTCACTTGACCAGATTTTGTGTTTTTTGGAAAACACCAGTCGGGTGCTTTAATTTTTTTTTTTAACCATTTGAAAAATGGTTGTTGTTTTCGGGAGAATGGACCCGATGATGTTACCACTTTTGAATGATGTTACCACTTTTGAATGATGTTACCACTTTTGAATTTAAATTAAATTCTTTATTTTTAGAAGAATTTTTATTTGAATTTAAATTAAATTCTTTACTTTTAGAAGAATTTTTATTTGAATAGTAAATTAAAATGGTTAAAATCATTGTAATAAAGGAGAAAACTAACAAATTTAAAAATGGGTAGACGGAAATTAACAGATACGGAAAAAGCCGAAGCCAAAGAAATGAATGAACGTGAATATCGCATTCAATGATATTAAACACAATACGCGTACTTAAACAATCATAAAGTGATTTTTATTTCTTCTTTTGCTATTTAAAATAAAAATTTAGTCAACATGTATAAGTTGCTTATTAGTTTGGCGATTCGTATCATTTGGCGAAATTGGTCGACGGGATAACTGAGTAATACTGTATTTGGTTTGGCGCAAAAACGTCTTTCAATGCAGAAAATGATAAAATCAAAAGATTATTGAGCCGCTGAAAACCAATTACGTGTTGAAAGGCGATCACGAAAAAGGAAGCAATTTAATGCCGAACCGATTAATTGTAAAACATCATGTCGCCAGGGCGACCAATCCACTAGCCATGGCGTTTTACTATCGGTCGGTTCTAACCAGGAAAATTTGAGTGCCAATAGTGATTCTAACAAGCCGGAAAATGTTATAGCTATTACTCTTGATTTTCCACCACCTAAAAAGAAAACTAAAAAGCAATCGGCTTGGGAAAAACTGGGAAAAAACTTTTTTGATTCGATGTCTGATGGACCCATTCACAGATGCATGTGCTGCGATCGATTTTGGTTTAAAACCTCCATCACCAAAATTCTGCTCTGTAAAATCAAACAATATATGCCAAAGTCTTACAAGTATAACAGTATATGCCAAAGCTGTATTTTAATAATGATTACTTTTGCACCAACAATGTTAAATAGTTTGAAATGTTTCTTTCGTCGCCAACTTTTATGCTTGGCGACAATAGAGTGATATAACTTAAACGAACCGTACCTTCAAATTGCAGCATGTATAAAGTCATTTATAGTAGTGGCACGGATAATACACAATAAAACAACTGGTATTTAGCTTAAAATGATAGATGAATGTATCGAGTGAAACATTTTTCAAATGGTTGGGGTAATTTCTTAAATTACAATTTTTTTATTTTTTTATTTATTTTTTTTTTTTTCTTTTTTTTTTTTTACCCACGATAAATTTTTGAACACTGACTCTTCCATAAATTTCTGCATCACGTCAGTAATTTGACACGGTGGATCTACTTATACGGCAACCAGGGCCTGATTACTAACGGGGCACTCTCCCACCAGGAAAAAGAAATAAAGAATTTTTCCTTATTCATGACAGTAATTTTGTATGAAAAGGGCGTTTAAAGAAGACGAAAATTTCTATAATTTTTTTCTGGTGAGAGAGTGCCCCGTTAGTATTCAGGCTCTGACGGCAACTACTACGGCAATATTTTCATTCCGTAAGTCGCGGGATATTGCAATGGAATTTTTATGCGGGTTATCAATTTGATTTTCTCCTGATAATTCTGTCTACAAAAATAATCCTTTTCCGGTGTCTCCCGGACCTCAGAAAGTCTTTAAGGCCATGGCCATTTTTATACAATTTTTAAATATCATTCACAGTTGATTTACCAATCAATAACTTTGCCGCAATATCTCGAGAAGTTTGGCCTTTTAGCGACAAACTAATCACTCGTTTGCGAACAATAATTGTTGAACTTTTCAATTTTGAATTCAAACTATGCTATACACATTGATTCATTCACAAACACGACAAAAATATACACTTTACCGACTGAAAAAAATAAAGAAATGATGAGTGGCCGGTAACTTTTGCACACGCGAACTTCGAATTCTACCCCTTTACATGAAGCGTTTCCAGTATCCAATCAAAATGATCACGTCGTCAGAGGTCACTCACATATTCCTAACTTTTGCAGCAATTGTGCATCTTCTTCGCTGAAAACTTCTGGTAAATAAATCAGAGAAACTAACTGGCCGGAAACTTTTCACCGCCTCTGTATGTACGTATGAAAAGCATCTTTTTCGGAGTCGTTCCCAGAGAAAGCGAGGCCAGGTGCGAAAATTCTTGCGAGGACTTTCCCTTCTAGTCTTGTATCGAGAGGAACTACGTTGCCGCTATTTTTTCCACCTTGTGTGCCCGGCTCATGACGAGTTAATGCTAAACGTTATTGGCATGTTATTCAAACTACAAAACATAACTTGAATAATTTGGTATATTTGGTAATTAATAATCTTTGGTTATAATAATTTGTATGAACAATTGCATAAAAATATAAATTTTCATTTCCTTTATGCCTACACTAAGTAGGGATCGGGCAGACTTGAAACAGAAAATTTTGGCATCAAACTTCTTGATTCTCAGAAAGCAAATACATTAACTAGAATGAAAAAAATTCAAAACGAAAATAAACTAATCATCTATTCCTTACGATTCCTAATCAGTGGATACCAATTCAAAACGGGCTCTATCATTTCCTAAAAACGTGAAGCTCATAAATCTGGAAAAGAAAGAGGGGGATCACTTAAACCTCATAACTAAAACATAGTCACATCTTTTCACTAATTAACAACATTGTAAAATAATAAAATCACAATTTTTACATGAAATTTAAATTTCAGAAAGATTTTATTTTAAAATGTTATAGCTTTAAATGACTTTTTTAAGCGGAAATTTCATACAATTTTTAAAAAAGAGAAAATACAATCGAAATTTTGGCTGTAAATACGAACGATTTTTTTAATGTAAATGATTTTTTTATGCAATTGATACATGCATATTCATTTAAAATTAAAAATCTTCGCATGTTTTTCTTATTTTTTTTTTTTACATTTTAAGAAATACATTCTTATAAAGACGATTGTAAGATATACATCACACATGAAAAAACTTAAAAAGAGTTTAGTCTTCTGAAAAACTGGGATATTTGGTGTGCCATGCGATGAGTGCCTGGGACATACCACATAATCTTTAAAAATCAGGACGTCCAGCCTAAATAGGGACACGTCGCAAAACTAATGAGAGTGACTCAACAGCATTACATGCATTTGAAAGTTTGGAAAATACAAAAAAGACAGTGGCAGACAAAAATAAATTATCTAAGACAGTTTAAATACGACATATATGAACTGTGATAACTGTGTGTGTGCTTTGACAAAAAAGTTGAAACAGTGTGATATGAAATATATATATATATAGATGGATAGATATATGAACACTGGGAATGAACTATATAGTCTGAATATCTACATTTGAAATAAAAGACGATAATGATGATTTTTGGAATGCACGGCTATGTCAGAAAGAAGAGAAATACAATAATTTAAAACAGAAAAAAGTAAAAGTTTCTTTGCTAATTTTTGTCAGATTAAGATAATGCAAAATGTAAGTAAATCTATGTCTTTGTGTGGCCAAACAATGCGGCGATTAAATATAATATTATTTATCGAAATTTCCATCACGAAATAAGAGATCATTAATTATGTAACATTTGGTGAAATTGATTATTCCATTTTCATATTAATTGTGTAAAATGAAAAAATATAATATTTACCTCGTACTAAACACAATTCCCGATTGAGAGAAACAATCACTATCATATCAAAACAATAAAAATATAAATAAATAAATTTTCTCACAAGTTTGAGTAGTAACTGAAAAATCCGGAGAAATGAATACTTGAGCTCATGGCAGCAGTAAAAAATATTGAATGTTTAATTCAAGTGTTAGATACTAAAATTAATTTCTTATTGTTGCATCAGCTTCAACTACTTTATAAACGCTAATGTATCTGCAAAGAAAGAATGACGTTACGATAGGAGGGGAGGCACAGATCTGCTATGCTGTCGAGACCTGCAGGATGGCGCCTATAGTTTTCTTTTGTTCTGTTTTTCTACTTATTCTATCTGTTTTTCTGTTTTTCTATTTTTTTATTCTGTTTTTCTGTTTCCATCTACCATCTCCTATGACAATGCCGCAACATGTGCAGCAGTTGAAGCATAACAACCTCTACAGATTGGGTACAGATTAGACGATTTCAAGCAATATTTTCTGTTTTCGATTGTCTGCGCCTAGCTTTTTATTGAAAAAAAGATATTGAATTTTTTAAATAAATATTTGTAAATATCTAAATTTTATCGCGAAATAAATAACTTACTGTAAAACAACGGCTAAATATTTTAATAATTTTTATTTAATTGAAACTATTTATTTTAATCCGAACGCGATGCCCTGTGCTGTCCGCACCTGTCGCATACCGCTAAGGACGGCTCTGATCTTGATATTGTTCGGAACAACTAACAAAAAAATATAGATCAGTTCAATTTATTTAATCGATAATTTCATGCAAACATATTAATTTTAATATTTTCTCATTATTGTTTCACGTTAAATTTTACTAATATAAAAAATTTAAAAATAAAATAAAACAATATTCATCTACCATCTCCTCCTGAAATAAAATATGACATTTTAGAAATAAACTATCTCTAATAATAACACAGAAACGAACACGAAAGCTCTTCTTGTTGAAAATAAATATGTACCACATTTTTAAAAATCTCCTTTCGGAGTGAGCCATGAGGAAAAGGTAGCTTTCATATATATATATATATTACAAATTTTAATTTTTTTTTCACCAAAACTAACCTTTATACTATTTTAATTTTCTTATAATAATATTCCGTACTTACTTCAAATTATTAAATTAAAATCTTGTTTCTAGATCTAATCTGTTAATCTTTATGCAGACGATATAAATTCTTAATTCGCCTTAAAAAACATTATTCCAGTATGCGTGAATTTAAAAAGATGGCTCTAAATTAAAAATATCCTTAATTAAACTTTATTTCTTAATATTCCAAATAAAACTCATTTCTTCTATGTTTTTATCAACCCTTTTTAAGAAAGACTTATTAAATTTATTCCAAAACCATACCTTTCAAAAAATATCATTATTTTATTTTATCTATTTATTTATTTTCCCTCCGTCAACCTTTGATAGTGTGCATATCAATAAATTCATTTCTTTTCTTTTTCTCTTAAAATTAATCATCTATAAAAATCGTCTGCCTAAGAAATTCTGAGTCGATTATAAATTGGTTAAATAATTTTTTTTTTAAATAAAATTATCGTCTGTGGCAAATAGTCTCGTAGCTGGACAAGAGTTCTGTTTACATAAAATAATGATGGTTTGAGGTTAGAGAATGTTCTAGAATTTTCTTTTTAGATTTAGAAGAGGAAGCTCGAGAGGTGGTAAGAGAGATGAGAAGAAGGATTCTTGGGTGCGCTCTTGCATGAGTACGACTTGATGTAGTAAAGCATGGAATATTTTTTGGATGTTTCGGTAAAATATCGTCTGCAACAGGGGCTTTTCCCTCTATTGTAGCTACAGTTTAATAAAATGAACTTGCAGCAGCCAAGGAGTGATTATTTTGACCTTCTACATTTATTTATTTATTTATTTTCTCGCTGGCCATGACTTTTGTGCGGAGAAAGGGAAACCTGGCGATGATGTTTCTTCCCCCCTAACTTTAAATCGTCACATATATATTTCTTTTTAGCTCACAGGCTATCATAGCCTGAGAGCTTATGTGCCCGTCCGTTCTGTATGTATGTTCGTATGTACGTAACGCGATAACTCATGATAAAAATATCGGATCCACTTGAAATTTTGTATATAGGTATATCCTGATAAGGCGCTTCCCTGATTAGTTTTTGGAGTTCATTCGATATGTATAACAGCGGGAACGGGGGGCTCATGCCCCTCCCCTTAATTAATTTAATGGGTTTTTCATGCAGAATTAACAGTTTTCGTTCAAAATTTAGATATAGGATCATTTTGATGAGGCAATTTCGTGACTTTTATTAGGTGTTCATTGAATAAGTATAAATAGGGGGAACAGGGGTTCTAATGCCCCCCCCCGTTAGTTGATATAAATGGGATTTTCATGCAGAATTAAGTTTCCGTTCAAAATTTAGATTAGGATCATTCTGATGAGGCGATTCCGTGACAGTTATTAGGTGTTCATTGAATAAGTATAAGTAGGGGGAACAGGGGTTCTAATGCCCCCCCCCGTTAGTTGATATAAATGGGATTTTCATGCAGAATTAAGTTTTCGTTCAAAATTTAGATTAGGATCATTCTGATGAGGCGATTCCGTGACAGTTATTAGGTGTTCATTGAATAAGTATAAATAGGGGGAACAGGGGTCCTATTGCCCCCCCCCGTTAGTTGATATAAATGGGATTTTCATGCAGAATTAAGTTTTCGTTCAAAATTTAGATTAGGATCATTCTGATGAGGCGATTCCGTGACTGTTATTAGGTGTTCATTGAATAAGTATAAATAGGGGGAACAGGGGTTCTAATGACCCCCCCCCGTTAGTTCATATAAATGGGATT
The DNA here is from genome assembly GCA_964019185.1 of Maratus speculifer. Lineage (NCBI taxonomy): Eukaryota > Metazoa > Arthropoda > Arachnida > Araneae > Salticidae > Maratus > Maratus speculifer. The sequence continues at coordinate 399,140,308 of OZ025295.1, forward strand.
TTCATGCAGAATTAAGTTTTCGTTCAAAATTTAGATTAGGATCATTCTGATGAGGCGATTTTGTGACTGTTATTAGGTGTTCATTGAATAAGTATAAATAGGGGGAACAGGGGCTCTAATGCCCCCCCCCCGTTAGTTGATATAAATGGGATTTTCATGCAGAATTAAGTTTTCGTTCAAAATTTAGATTAGGATCATTCTGATGAGGCGATTCCGTGACTGTTATTAGGTGTTCATTGAATAAGTATAAATAGGGGGAACAGGGGTTCTAATGCCCCCCCCCTTAATTTATATAAATGGGTTTTTCAAGCAGAATTTTTAGATTTCGTTCAAATCTCTGAATAGTTTTGGAAGTTTAATGGTTAAGTATAAAAGAGGGGGATAACTCTTTTTAAATTATATAAATACTAAATGGGTATTTATTAAGAATTATCTAATTTGCTCTGAATTTTGGATATAGATTTTTTATATGATAAAGCATGTCTTTGATAGTATAGGAGGTTTAATGATTAAGTATAAAAAAAGAGGAAAGGGGAGAGCTGTTTCCCCTTCTTAATTTTTTTTTTTTTTGAACGGAATTAACCCTTGAAAATATAAGGCTTTAATGTGCAATTAGTATTTGTAGCCTGTGAGCTCAATGACATCAGTTTAACTGGGCAGTATTCTTTATTTTTTTTTCAAAATAACGTATGTGAAAAAACAGAAACCCAATCATTTTCTGTAATTTCTGTATTTTCAAGTAATCAAATCCATCGATCTGAATACAGCCAAAAAAGAAAAATAAGATTCAGCCTTGGAGACCTCATTAATCTTAATAACACACATTTTGCTAATATTCTTATTAGAGTTCACTGAAGTAACTTTAAAAAAAACCTTTTCTCAAAAACTTCTGTTAGATTTCTTTTGTTTATCTAGATATTATAACTTTTTAATTAAAGATTAAATTAATATTAGAATCGTAAATAGTTTTAGCAGGATGGGTTGTGTACTTCGTTATATTCTTGTCCGTGATTATTGACTAATATAAATCACATGAGTAGATTTTATTTTTGAAAAAAATTTAAAATATCCAGACTAGCAGTCACAGGGTCTTTCATTTAATCCCAAGCACATACTGAGAGTGCGTGCAGTTTTTATTTTGCCCCCCATTTTTTTCCAAAAAACTATTCTTGATAATCTGCAGACAAATGTAGGAAATGTTTCCGTCAGTTAACTCAACGATTACATTACGTAAAATAATTGTGAAAAACGTAAGAACGGTACGTACACAGTGTATTTCATACACTTGCTTGTCCCGAAAAACATTAATTATTAAAATAATCTTTTAGGCAATATTGATACTTAATAATAAGAATCGTTGGAACCCTGTGAAACTACCTAAGAAATTAAGGCTCTCTTTCATGAAATTTTTTATAAAATTTATTGAAACCGTAAAAATTAATTAACAAAATATATTTATTTTTAAAACTAACTTCTTCATGCAACTTTTAAAAGAGACATTTTATCTTTCATCACGTAACTAGGCATCCTCGTCCGGAGGCTTAGATCAATGCCAAAAACAGAAAATTGTATACTGTGCCAGAGATCTGCACGGGCCATACTTCTCAAGACTCAGGCCGGACCGGGATCGGGCCTTAATTTTTTTCCCGGAGTATTGGAACGGACGAAACTCATTTTTGACCATACGAGGCTGAGAGTGGTTTCATTCTTCATAGTCTTCACGGACGAAAATAATCAGTTCCTGTTGAATCATCCCGTATGAAAATCCTTTTCTCGACGTGGCCAAGTCTGTTCGTAAATAAGTAGAATTTGGCTTGGTTGAAAATTTTTTATAAAAAAGGCATAAACTTTTAGGCCGTCATTATTCTAGAATTAAACATTAGAATTTATTCTTTTTAAAGAATCGTAGGTTACTACGCTTAATAAAATAGATTTAAACACATAAAAAAATATGATTATGACGGAATTTTCTTTTAAACTGAAAACTGCAAATTTCTTTTAAACTGTTCATCCATGCAAAATGAATACAATAATACGCTAGAGAAAAATACATTGAACATTTACGCATCCGCTAAGAAAATGACATATTTTTTTTTTCTTTCCAATGCGATTCCGTCTTACAAAACTTTACTTTTACCATATACCATTTTTTAGATTTTTATGTTTCCATTACATACCATATGTATTGATAATAATAATGATAACTGAAATATTTATATACAACAAACAAAGGTTCACAAAAAGCATAAATATCGCAGCCCACGGCACTTCTGCATAAATAGAGATTCTAAACACACACACAAGAAAAATCAATTTGGAAATTGCACGTGAAGCGTAGCAAATGAGGTGTGTTTGTACGATAATGGAGTACTTCGGATATAGTATAGTCGTCGAAATCTTTTTTTTGTGTGTGTGTGTTCCTGTAAATATACAGGATGAAAGTTTTATTACACCTCAGCAACGTATATCATATTCACAAAATGAATTTAGTATAATTAATATACGCCTCAAACAATGTCTTCCCGTATAGCATTATGCAGTGGAATACATTTGTGTGGCATTGAAATTTAATATTAAATATTGTTTGCATCACAGATTGTACAGAATGTATATTTTAATATATATCAGGGTGGCGAGTGGTCAGGGAAAAATATATTCTGAAAAACTGTTTAACACCAGTATTTTGTTAAACAGAAATTCGCCTTCTTTAATCCTTTTTTATTACTTGAAATATTTTCCATAAAAAAATACTGGTATTTTCCTCTTTTTCTGGTTGTATTTTTCCCTGACCACTCGCCACCCTGTATATATACTTCATAGGTTGATATCAATTCTATTACATTCGAAAAAATTTAACATCATTATAATGTACTTAAAACTATTTATTCTTATTAATCGTAATGTAATGGAGGACTTTTGATTGTTCCTTTAATTAATCTATACATGGCTATTTCCATGAGTACTTGTAGTGTAAGTCACAGGCTACGATTTTTGGCTACCAGTATTTTAGTACGAAAAAATGTGATTTATTTTATCGGCACATTCTCATTTATTGAATAAGGCTAAGCAGACTTTTCGAAAATAACGGTGGCAAACAAGCATACCAATTATAAGGTAATGTGACTTACACTACAAAACCCATGGAACTAGCCACATCTGATTTTCTTAAAATTTAAAATGACTCTACAAAATTACGCTAAAATTATATATTTTAAATATTGTGCGATTTAGTTGGGCAGTTTTTGCTTTGTTATATGCGGGTAGACAGACGGACAGACGGACTGACAGACTAAACGATGAATATAATAACGGACGCATTTAAAATTATTCAGATCTTGATGTAATAGTACATGGAATTTCGGATACAGTATAGGAGTCAAAATCTTTTGGGTGTCCCTGTAAATAGTATCTGCTTTCTTTTATGCAGGAAATAACTTGTAGTATTCCTCAGCAACATATATCAATCTCGTAAAATTTTAAATAGTTAATTACAATTAAAATGCGCACCAAACAATGTTCTCCCTATACCATTATGCAATGGAATTCTTTTGTAAGGCCTTGTAAATCAATAAAAAATGTTATTTGCACCATTTATTATGCAAAATGTATATTATAATATGTACTTCATAGATGCATATCAATTTTATTATGTTCGAGTGAGTGTAACGTCATTGAAATGCATTTGAAACATTTTCCTTCATTGATCGTAATGTAACGGAATACTTTTGATTGTCCCTGTAATTGATCTATGCATTCGATTTTCAGAAAATTTAAAATGGCTCAAAAAATTATGCAGTAATTATATATTTTAAATTTCAAACGATTAAAATGCATTTGAAACTTTTTTTCCCATTGACCATGTATCCCATGTAACGGAACACTTTTGATTGCCCTGTAATTGATCTATGCATCCGATTTTCATAAAATTTCAAATGACTCGACAAAATAATGTAATAATAATACATACAAAATTTCAAACGATTCGGTTGGGTATTTTGAGTTGTTATATGCGGGTGGACGGACAGACAGACAGACAGACAGACAGACTGAACGAGAACTATAGTTGCTACATAATTCTTAATATTCACATAATTAAGAATGCACCTAAAAAGACTAAGATAAGTTTCATTTGGTCTAAACTTTTCCATAAGGGTAAAGGTCAATGTTTGGTAGAAATTCACTCGGGCCGAAATTTTAACTGTCGGACCAGGCATGGCCGAATTTTTTCTTTCCATGGATCGGGCCGGGCTCGAGCCTGGAAATTTCAGCCCGTGCAAACCGCTATACTGTGTAGCTTTCATTTTGCGTGCTGGAATTTCCCGCCGTTTTTCTTAATTATTTAACGTTTATTGGTTTCTTTAAAAAAAAACTACAAAATTTTAATTCCGATATGCAACAACGACACCGGAATTTTAATTTTAAAAATCCATTTTACTATGTAGGTGAAAAATCACTTTTCTTTAATCAGAAATGTATTTGTTCGCAATTACCGGTGTCTTAATTTATTTCAACGTCATAGCACTGAAAATGCTTTGTCCGTTAAAGGGTTAATGTCAGGTAAAATGTATATGTAGTTGATTAAATCTTTCTTTAATCTGAATTATCTGGTATCTCTATTGAATTATTAATAAAATGTTAGAAATTTTTTGCTTAATATTTTATTTATCGTGATCACAGAATGCATATTTTAGTGCACCTCGTAAATGTATATAAATTTTAATATTTTTGTCAGGGTTTTAAAATTTTTAGATTTCATTTGAAACGATTTTTTCCCATAGGCCGTAATGTTACCAGGGTTCTCACAGTTCTACCACTAAATTTTCAGAATATTTTCAAAGTGTTTCACTGCAGAAAAATATCTTAAATTCTGTGAATGAAGGTGGGGATTACGAAAGTTTTGGTTTAAAAATTAAATGTAAATTTTCTTATTATTAATAGCGGTGCCAGAGTCCTTGGAAATTCCAAGGAGTGTGCGAACCTTGGTTACGGTAAACATTTGACTGCCCCTACAAATAAACTAATCGTGTTTAAGCCTTCACTTGAAACAGGGTTCCGTACTTGAGTAAACTTCAATAACTTCCAAAAATTTCTGGGCATTCCGAGTGTATTTACAGGTGTTAGAGCGCAGACAGACTTACAGACATTTCAAATATTTAAGCACTTTTCAACTTTCTTGGAAAGTGCTAAAAATAATATTAATAAAGCATTTAGTAACTTCTCTTTCAAATAACATAAACAAAATACCTAAAACAGTTTTTAATAGATAAAAGCTGACACGGACTTTAGTTCATAAAGTTCAAAAATCAGTATGGAAATAAAAAAAAAAATTGTAAAACAGGACTTACGGCATTGTGTACGATTTAACATGAAAACTGACTATTTTATGCAATGATTGACTGTACCGTAATTTCCGGTGTATAAGCCGCGGTTCAAATAATTGTTTTTGGACCCAGAAATCTTATTTTGTGAATGAAGACAAATATTTACGGCGATCTGACTAGTTATATTTATTTCCTAAAAAAATCTTTGTCGAAAAAGAATTGTTTGATCCGCGGCTTATACACCGGAAATTACGGTAAATAATACTAAAGATTATATGATTGACTGCATTTTACAATGAAGTTGCTAACAATAAATACGATAACTCATTATTTAATTACAAATAATTATGTACATTAGTAAGAACATTTACTTTAAAAAAAATACTATTTCCACTTTCTTTTACTTGACGATCCGTACTTTTCACCTACATCTACAAAGCAGAAAGTAGACGTATGGGATTAGTGATTGTTTTTATTACTACCAATATTATAAAATATAAGTTTTTTTAATAGTAAATGTTTGATACCTTGCAGCATGACTATCTCCCCTTCCATTGGATCCACTGGTTGATTGGATCCATTTTGTAATAGCAAATGAGCATTTTAATAACAGATATGCTCATTTTTATTTATTTTTTAGTTATGACTGAAACTAGAATATAAAGGTACAAGATAAAGGTACTGAATAAAAGTATTCAATTATGTTTCCATCTATTAGTATAAATTGCTGAAAGAGAAATTTGAACCTGCTAGGCATTTTTGCGAAACTAAATTTTCTCACTATATAGTATATTATATAAAAACCGAAAGATCAAATACAGGGCTCTTCAACAGTATTGGAATATATATTTGGCTATATGCAGTAGCCTTATTCCCTTAAATAATGAAGTTTTGTTAAAGATTTCATGAAGTGTTAGAAAGTGCTTCATAATCTATGCTTAACGCATGATTTTTCTTTCTTGTTAATTATTTTTTAGTTATGAAGTAAACGAAGAACATCAGATTATAAAATATAGTCAATAATATTATATTTAATATTGCTAAGTGGTCAAAATTTGCATAGAATGGTTCTTTTTCACGTTTCATCGACGTACAGAACCGTAATTACCGTTTTTCAGAATGTTTTGCTTTTCACACCCGTTTTTGCGACACTGTCATGGCTAAACGATTGATCACAGAAAAAAAACTTGATATACATAAAATTTAAGAAATTTTGTCCTTTTTAATTTATTCACTGAGGACAGAGTTGGGCAAAATACATCGAAAAATCATTTTCGATACAAAATACAAAATACATTAGTTTTAGAACCTAAAATACAAAATACAAAATACTTTTCGAATTGAAAAAGTTCAAAATACAAAATACATGTATTTTCAAAATACATTTAAAATACAAAATAAATTTGAAAAATTAAAAAAAAAGTGTTTAAGGTAAGCGGTTTGAACGAGCCATGTCCAGCACAGTTAGCTGGCCAATTTTAATACATGACACTTGGGTCGGGCCTGACCGGATCTGTTTTTCAGTCGTTCCGGGCATGTTTGGGCCGGATAAGAGATTTATTTTTTGAAGGATAAACTCAGATGGGCCTCGTCATCACTCTTTCGAGTCCCGGGCTTTACTTTTTTCTGAAGATTCGGGCCGGGACTGACTTATTTCTTCCAGATCGGACCAGGATTGAACTCCATTCTTCCTAGAGCACTAGTTGCACTAGTCAAAAATATTTGCATAGAGCTACGACCAGGGCCTGATTACTAACGGGGCACTCTCCCACCAGGAAAAAGAAATAAAGAATTTTTCCTTATTCATGACAGTAATCTTGTATGAAAAGGGCGTTTAAAGAAGACGAAAATTTCTATAAATTTTTTTCTGGTGAGAGAGTGCCCCGTTAGTAATCAGGCTCTGGCTACGACCCAGCTCGTACGAAAATCATTAACTCATCCTGTCTCGGCCAGCCTATGGGAAAAATCAGTGAAATCTGGCCCGACCCAACAAATTTTTTTTCCAAAAAATGTACGTACTTTTAAATTGTTATAATTTTACCATTAAAAATTTTATTTTTTATGAATAGTAAATATATTTGTGGATAATAAAAATAAACCACAGCAAACAACTCTGAAAATGAATATGTTTGTAAATCCCGTCTTAAACGGGAAATGTATTGATTCATGCAAAATAAATTTAATAACAAGAAAAGAATATGATACATTTAGTACAAACTGTGTTCCTGCTAAGAAATACACCTGTCTATAGTGTATTTTTTCTCCTATCCTGTGCGAATCCGTCTTAGAAGATTTTAATGCATGGCATTTTTCAGACCACAGAATGCCATTTGCTATTAAGGCTGCTCTCATCTGTTCTGCTCAACAAGTGCAAAGGGCTTTGCACATTTACAAATTCCTTTTTTAACGGAAATATGTAAAATTGAAAGGCCTGATTCTGGAAGCGATTTGGAATCGAATTGAATTTTACATTTTGGATCAATAAATTATCTATTGATCTATAAGTGATTTTGCTCATGTGACAAGCACGATTTTCACCCCAGTTTGAGTGGTTCTTCTTTTTTCGCTAGGAAATTCGGTTCAAAACGCCCACTTTGAAACTGTTTTCTGAAATATCTATTGTGTTTGCAAAAATGGGAAAATGAGTGCGATTAGATAATTTTTGAAGAACAACACCTGCTTGTTTCAACCATTTCCAAACAAAAATAAACATTAGAACATATGTCATAAAGTTGCTCTTTTACATTTAAGAACAGCCTTAATTATCACAAAAATATTTGCATGAAAATAAAGATTAATTTCAAAACTAAACATCGCAATCCAAATTGCTTTTTTTTTTTTTTTTTTTTTTTTTTAAGTTTATAAACATGAAAAAAAATGAAATAAGTATTTTTGATCAGAATTATAAGAGGATTTTAAACACATCGACACAGAAATTTATGTTTTCTGTAAATTTAGTTAGGTGTTTTTATAGCTGTTAGGTGTTTTTATAGCACTAGTTAAATTGTTTCAAATCATAAATTATCAAAGTAAAGAAGATCAAGAAAAAATATGTAAAGAAAGCTAATCAATCTATTTCAGAATACGCTTTATAAAATAAACGAAGAATGCTTGCAGGTAAAATGTTAAAATGCATACAAAAATATAAAATTTTTCTTGGGTATAATTCAGCTTCATTTTAAGCATAGGAGTAAAGTGTTATCAAAACAGTCTATAAATTTAAATTATGTTTGGAAATTACAATTGACCTTCAAAAGAAAAAAAAATCTCAAATTGAGAATTACTTAACTTTGTTTTAGGGAATTTATAATTAAGGATCGACAAAGCATGTTTTTAAGGCCGAAACCGAATTTCGGTGCTTGGTAGTAATAATTAATAATAATAATACATAACAGAATATGAAGTTTGATGACATTTAGTGCATTAGTTCTTGCTAAAATCCTGCAAATCCTGGAAAATGTAGCATAGCAGAGCTGCCTGTCGTACGATTTGCACCAACACTTATTTAGCCACGACTTATATTTACGTCCAACTAAATCTGAAATTTGTTGAAAATCCGTGTATTACTACTTGAGGTAGAGCTAGAGCAGAAATCGTGAAAAATGTAACATAGCAGCGTCACCACTGTAGCGCAATTCACACCAAAACATAATCGGCAACAACTTATGTCAACGTCTAAACTGAATCTAAAATTTGATGAAAATCCGAACATTAGTTCTTGAGATAGAGTTTCTGCGGAAATCGTGAAAGACACAGCATAACAAGGTCAACTTTTGGAGGAGTTACACCATTACCTAATGTCTAAAATAACTTATTTAAATGTCTAATTGAATATAAAGTTTTATTAAGGGTGTATTCTGATCAAAACTGCTTATTTTCAGATTTATTTTCAAATTCATTTTTATTCTGAAATGCACCAAACTTTCAAAATCTCTTATTTAGAAACTACACAAGGTGCCGTGATTGTCTATTTTTTGATAAATATAGAAAATGTTGCTAAAAAATGTTGTCAAAAACAGCCTTTTGGACCAAATTTTCCGAAGCGGGAGATTTTCGAACGAAAAAAAGGGTCATGCTGAGAAAATAATTGCTTATAAATCAAATTCTAATTTAGTCAGCGAAAAATGACATCCCACGGCACTTTGTACATGACTCCAAAAATTCTATCAGAAAGTTTCATATTTCTACTTTAAAAAATGAACCTGAAAATGTATCGGAAAATTTCGAGCTGTTGAAGGTAGAAAATCATTTTTTCGAATATACCCTTAAATTCTGGGCATTAATTATTAAGGTAGAGCGCCTACAAAATTTGCATCATACACTGATAAATTCACAAATAAACATTTCCTAAAAACAATCAATGGTCAGGATCATTAAAAATATAACTCCGTCGAAAACCTGAACTCGAATTTTTACACGAATTCAGTACCTTTTTCTTGTAAAGATATAGAAAAGTAAAAAGAGTGAGTGATTAAAAATCGAAGTGTCAGTTCAATAGTTAATCTAAGACATATACATAAGGGCATTTCCATACGAACTTGTTTGTCTGTTACGCAACTGAAAATCGCTAATGCTTGTTGGCCACCGTTATTTTCAAAAAGTTTGTTTCGCCTTATTCAATTGACGGTATATCTTCGATAAACTAAGTCGCATTTTCTCGCTTTAAAATACTGGTATTTAAAAAATCGTAGTACGTAACAGACAAACAAGTTCTCATGGAATTGCCCATAAACACATATATGAAAAAAAATGTATAGCCTCTTTCATTAAAAGTTAGTTAGGTATATAACTACCCGCGCTCGGGGCGATCACCCCTTTCATCCCCCCCCTCCTTTCTCATGGCGCCGTCAAAAACACTTTAAATATTCACAATGTAATTTTCCATCATTTATACTGTAAAGATGTATTTAAACATAAGCAAGCTATATTTGTAATAATGATTGCAAATTAAAAATTACTATTTTTATTTAAAGATGAATACACTGCTTTTTCTGAAAGAATAATTTATTGCTATTTGTTTTTGATTAATCTGCAAGTTAAATGTTAAACATTTTGTAAATCTCTGTACGATGAACATTGATATAGGTTGATACATAAATAATCTTGGGATACTCACGATACATAAATAACTACACAGTTAATAATGTATAAATTTTCATGCTTATAAATCTGTACAAAATACAAAATAATGTTTCATTAATATTTTGTAAATTTTAGTCTAAACAAATACATGCTCTTGCTAAAACATTATTGAAAATCATAAATATTCTTTTAAAGGGGGGAGAATTTTGTAATTAACCAAATTAACATTCTCATCGATATTTAAAACTTTCCTCTGTGAAAATTTCGTTTACAATCGAAACTCAAAATAATCAAACTTTCGTACAGCAGTTTTCGTTTTGGTTCGACACCAGTTTATATTTTCATTGTGCTATTTTATTTTAAACTGTACAAACTGAAACATAAAATCTGTAAAAAAAAATAATTGCGAAGTCACGCTAGATAAACAATAATGTTTTGATCAATGTATAACAGAACAAAATTAAAAATCTTACCATTAAATATGTTTTAAAGGTGATTGTTGCTACAAAAGTTCCACTTATAATGATAGATCTTGTTTCACACATTTTTCATGCTACTTTGTCATACTACAACTGCCGTTATTATCAACAGAAATTATTTAAAAAAAAATCCCATATAGTTATAGCGCAGCGTGTTCTGTCGCAATTCAATAATTTCATTGATACATTATCATTTGAAGCTGAAAAAAAACCAGCCATTCTTTCTCAAGACAAACATTAAATTACGTTTCCTTCCACTATTACATTACTTTTTTTTCTATGGTTCTTTAAAATCACTAGACACAGCAAAAATATAAATATTTCTTCCTGTTTATCACGCAATAGTTTTTGTTGTGCTCATATCAACGTTACAATTATAAAACCTAGAACTTAAGAATTGTAACAGTTCAGCAAAAATGACTAAGCAATGCAGAAGCATCCATTCTAATCCTTATCGTATCAGTAGCTCTAAAAGTATGTTTGCATTAACTTTGAGAAACGAACCCTATAAGACAAAACAAAGCAGACAGGCTTGCTTTATTATTTTATGAATTTTACATCTGCGGTTTTAACAGAGCAGCTGGAAACCTACATAAATGTATTTTGAAAATGAAATGTATTTTCAAAATACAAAATACTTGAAAAAATCATTTCAAAATACATTACGAAAATACTTTCGTTTAGTCAGGTTAAAATACAAAATACAAAATACAAATGTATTTTGAAAATGTATTTCAAATACATGTATTTTCGATACTGCCCATCTCTGACTGAAGTCTTTTATGCAAAATGCATAATTTTGAAGTTATTTAGAGAAAACAAAGAAATGTCACGTTTTTTACACGTTTTTTGCCAAAAAAAAACGTGTTTCCTGGGATAGATTTCGTTGGATTACATCAGATTCCCGTTCAGCGACCCATAAAAGATAAAGGCACCAAATTTCGAAACTACACCAAAACTTGCATTTATTTTCGACCAAATGCCTGGATTATAAAATAAATTAAAATAAATAGGTTCTCTTGAAAGCATTTCCCAAGTTTGGATAAGCGAATGAAGAAAATCATTGGTTGTTACGTAATTTTCAGACAGATGAGAGGTTATTTAGAAAGCAATAATTAATCATTTGAACAACTATTAATGATGGTTAGTCTTTATTATGTACGATTTCCACAATCCACACAAATCAATTTTGTGCTACAAAATATAAAAATACCGGAAATAGTATGGTATAAATTTGAAACAGAATAAGTGTTTGCCTAGGCTCGATAATTTATATCTTGTTTATATGGATCTAATCAAAAAATCTTGCTGTTTTTGATGACAGCAAGTCAAATAGTGAAAAGATGTATTTTTAAAATTTGATCCAAATGGCAGTGGGTCTCTTAATGCACAGTGTTGCCAGTGGGTTACTTTTTTTAAATTCAGATTTCTCGATTGGCACCACTTTTTTTAAACGGTGAATTACCTTTTTTTTTGCCTTAATTATCATGACATTGAATGAGGGATATTTTATCATTTGTAAAAAGTGGTGCCAATCAAGAATCTGAATTTTAAAAAAGTAGCCCATCTGGCAACACTGTTAATGTACATACACGATAATTCTTTTTTTATTATTGATCAATTTCTTATGAACGTTGTTGGTGTGTCTTGAGCAACCTCCCCTCCGCGATGACTGACAGAAAGCTTGTAGCTAAGTTTTTGTAAATTATTAAAAATACTTAATTTCAAGTACAAAAAACTATAAAAACATTCCACCATTAATCTCTTTACCATTTCTATGAACGAAAAAATACTTCAATATTAATAAATTTTGTTTTTATGCATTTTCAAACACGTTTTTCTAAAAATTTTAACCAACTGACTTCCGATCATTCTGCCCACTCGTACAAAATACTTTAGATCGAGTGTCCGGCTAATTTGTGATATTTTATTAAGCTTTACATTCCATTCAGATTTAACATTGTTTGTTTCTAATAGTTTAATTGATAACACTCATAATTATAGAGAAATTTGTTCTTAGATAGATTTTTAAATAATATATTGGGTCCTGGAAATTCCAGACCAAACAATTCTTAGGTTTCAGTATTTTCTTATAGAAAATCTATCTTTAAATAATGTGAAGCCACGCTAACTAGATTAATATATATGTGTATGTACTGATACTTCACCTGGACTATAACGGTACCCGTGCAAACCCTGTGTAGGTAATATATTATAATCGTCAATATATATAATTTATGCATCGATTTCATCTTAATTTTAGATTTACTAATAAATTAAGTTTTTTTGGATTCTTATTTGCTTCTTTGCTATCGAGTAATTTAGATATATAACAGAAATCTTAAAAACGGTAATCATAATGTGCATTATTAAAAAAATAACATCATAAGCATTATGTACATCAGACGTAGACGTAAGATGAAATTATAAAATGAAGTTATTGGTTACGGCAGACAGAGATAAATTATTTTTTTTCTGTCAAAAGACATACACATATATCACAATATATATTTTCAAATTTGTTCGATCAATTTCAAGGTAAATGCCTTTTTATCAACCAGTACATAATACCAATATCCAAATAATTACGAATGTCCATAAGTTTTACATGTAATTCGATTTTCAATAGGCATGTGGTTCATTCGTTAATTCATTAATAAAAATACTATTTTCATGTACAATAATTCCTTAACACTCGCGAGTTTTGATTATTTGAATGCACGGAAAAAAAACTAACCTCTTCATACCTGAGGTACACAAACGTGTACCCCCTTTTTTTCTTCATAATAACTGAACTGTTCGAAATTTTTGCATTTTTACAGCTGAATGTTTTTTGCTTTAAAACAAAACCAATAAATGTCAACACGGATTAACCCTTTAACGTTCATTGGTTTCTTTACGAAACCACATAAATTTAATTCGATATGGAACAACGACACCGGAATTTTAATTAAAAAAAAACTATTTTATCATGTTTGTGAAAAATTACGTTTTCGTATTTACAAATATGTTTATTTGCAGTTACCGGTGTCAGTCATTTATTTCAACATCTTAGCAATGAAAATGCTTTGATCGTTAAAGGGTGATAATTACATCATAAAATAATTATTATTTTCATCCGAGTTTCGAAAATTCCTTCAAGACATTGTGGCCTAGAAAGTAAGAAATATTCATGATTATTTAATTTAAATGCTTTACAATAAAAAATGTTTAAAGGATTTGCTGTTCATTTACGTGTTTAAAGACTTGACTTTAATTTTGTTCTTGCGTAAATTTATATTACTGATTATGAAACCGGTGTTTTAAGAGGATTAGTACTTTTATATCCATGTTTGTAAACCTAAATTACCAGTCCCCTAAAGTACTGATTTCATAAAAATGACTCTTTCTGTCATTTATGGTGTCATTTCGATTATGCAAAAGCAATAAATATATATTTGTAGAGTTATTTTATGCTCAGGTCTGAAGAGGTTAAAAACGAACTTTGTTTCTTTATTTGTCTTGCTGTCTCTTAACAGCAAGATATAATGAAAAATATTGAACAACAAATATGACACAGATTGAAATATTTAATATTTAATGTATTTTACATTTATATATAGATTTTCCGGTTTATATTAAAATATACATTTTATAATTTTCAGTACATAAAATTGATTTGTGTGGAAATCGTAAATGTTATATAGGGTAGCTTACACTAACAGCTGATCAATTTAAGATATATTTTTAAAATTTCTAAATGTCCTCTTGTCTGCTTCTCTCGCTGAAAATTATGTAACAACCAGTGATTTCCTTCATTTTCTTGTCTTATGAAACGTGATATAGGGAACACTATTATTACCTATTTTTAGCGATAAATTGGTTGTAGAACGATTGCATTTTAATCTACTAATCGAGTTTTAAACAATTCTGGAATTTCAGCCGTAAGCTCGGTAATGTGAATTTCTGTGCTGCAGCCTACCGGCCAATTATATTTACATCCATATTTATCGACTAAAAAACGCGGAACACTGTTGCATAGCTGCCAAATCTTCCGATTTTTTGGCCCGGAAAAATTTAATAGAAATTTTTGACTTATTTAATCGACAGATTACGATGATTTGAAATGGTAAAGTTTTTTATAAAATTTTTCCGGGATGAAAAGCGGAAGAGGTTGGCAGATATGCTGTTGATTGCAATTCCTTAATATGAAAATTTTTAAGTGGTTTTCGAGAAGTTTTCTCATGCAATAGAGTGAATGGTGTTATTATTTAAGACATCGGCTTTAATTTAAAGGTTACAAATGTAACAAATGAATAGAATTTTTCAAAATTAATAAAAATTTGAAAAATATCAAGTAAAAAATCTTCCATATTTAAATTTTACTTTTATAGACGCTATTAATTTATAACGCTATTACGCTATTACTTTTCGATTTAAATATATCCTTATTAAAATCCTTATTCCTTATTTAAATTATCCTCTTTTCATCCACAATTATCGTCCTAGTATATTAATACTGGAACGCCCGAAAGAGTCGATTGACGCTTACCATCCGGTTAAATTTCAATTCGAAATAGAAAATTTTTCTTAAAATAATTTAAAGTTAATCCACTCAGATTTGCGTTAAATAAAAAAAAAAACAATTGTAAATAAAAATTTCGGTGAGAAATATTACTGTTAAACTTGAGCAAAATTTTCGGGTGTTCTTGTGTTAAGTCGCATTCATCACACAGATACAATATCACTTATTAGAAATATATATATAACATGTTTATCCATTTATATATATAACATGTTTATTTTTTATTCAACTTTTGTTATTTTTATTTTACATAAACATGAATTTAATTACATCAGTACAATATTATTTATTAGAAATATATGTAATACATTTATCCGCTAATAGTTTTTGATACTTTTATTTTACACAAACATGAAATTAAAAAATAAATAATCCCACTTTATTTTGATAATATTTTTTCTTTATGCTTTATGATTCGTGTGGGTCTTGAAATTTTCAGACCGCAAAATTTTTCGGCACCAGTATTTTTTTAACAATATTTTCTATTTTAATTTTAGGTGTAATTTTACCTATATGAACTAGATTTACTTTTTTTGGTTGTAGTTAAATCATACTCGTTAAAATTACTGATGTAAGAAAAATACTGATATTTTACTTGGAAAATAAAGATTCATTCTTACAAATACTGTGCATGTCAAGTTTTTAGTATGATTATTAGCGCTGTTGCCTAAAAGTTCAATTTAAATTAGTTTATTAATTTACAACAGATACATTCCTTAATTATATGCGTAGATTATTTCGTATTACGTTAATTCGTTCTAAAATTATTTCAATATGCATTAAATTCCATTCGCAGTCAATCCGTTATATTATGTTTAATGCATTTTTAAAGAGACATCAGAAAATCTTCAAAAAACAGTTAACCTCATTATTCAATGCAAATTAAACTAATTTATAATTGCCTGATTACGTTTTTATAGAAAATTTTAAAACATATCTGTATTTATTAATGTGATCTTAAAAGACGGACTTGCGGAAAATCTCTTAATGCTAAAATACTTAGTTATAAATAATGTCTTCTTTGAAAAAAATCTCACAGTTATTATAAAAAAGACGCTGTTTGCCCTCAACATTTTTTTGTTCGTTGAATAATTTTTTATTGGGACCCAAATTGTTCAATGTATATTTTTCAAACTCTCAAATAATGCCTATTTTTCATATATTTTACATCTTTTATCACCGGTTTTTAAAAACATGTAAATTCAAAACATAACTAACACATAACATAGACAATAAAAATTTACTGGTGAGAATAATAAATCATGATTTGAATAAGGATCCACGAACGTGGTACGGACAAACCATGTTTGGCAAACATACGTTGCCGCACAGTCAAATTAGGGAAGTGGTTAATATGTAATGTGAATTCTATAGAAAGATGAAGAAAGATATAGAGACATTCCCATTAACATGTTAATACCGCCAAATAATCTTTGCAGTGATAATTTTGGAAGACTTTTAAATGATTTTAAAAGAAGAACAAAAAATTGACGTGAAGGATAAGCTCACCGAAGCTCATCAAAAAGATGCTAATTGGCTGAAAACTGCAACAACAAAATATTTTAAAAACTAATTCGAGGTCAATAAGAAAATGAATAAAAAAGAGTGTAAGAGTTTTTAAAAATACTTATTATCGTTGAATTAGGGGACCGAACCCGAGCTTCCAGAATTAAAGAGCATGCGTGAAAACCCCTTTCTTTTCTTTTTTAATTGAAAATTGTAATAAATATTTTATATATGATAAATTTTAAGATTGCCCACCTACACCAAAAAAGCATCCTTACATGAAAAAAAAATCAATTAGGCAATCAATTAAAGATTCGAAGTTTATCAGAAGAAAAATCGTATTAGTCGCATACTATGTGTTATTATATCATATATATTATAAAGCAGTAAGCTCTGAAACTTCGGCTCGAGTGTTTTCAAAAACTACCCGATGGATCTTTTTTCAGATTACATCATTCGATAGGAAAATTTTTTGCGGAAGTTTGTGATTCAAATAAGCAGGGATAACTCAAATTTTTGGTAATGAATTTCGTATTTTTCGGTTATTTTTGACGAAAGGGTTGCCAGTAGTTATTTTTTGGCAAAAGTATCATTAACAAAAAATTAAAAAATATATATCTGTTAGAAATCTTACAAACATCTTGCAAATTAAAGCAGAAAATAATTACTGATAATAATAATAGTAATAATAATAATAATAAAGAAAACAGTTTAATGAGGAGTAATATTTAAAAAAATATTTATCTTAAAAATAAAAGAAATATCTATAATGCTTAAAAAATAACCTAATTTGAAATATTACAGTTGATACACATTTGGCGATATATCCCTTGCGTTCCTTGAAAATTAATTTTAAATTATATTATTTTCCTTTTTATTAATTTCTCCCTATTTTTTATCGAATTTCCGTATCATATGACTTACAGCAGTAAAAAGAATATCTAATTGTAAAAGTTACTGTAAGTTTTGAGTTACATATTTGTTTGTTTCCGAATGTTATTTTACTTTTGTGGCCAAAGAATGTGATTTTAAGCCAAAAATGCATATGTCTGACATGTTGATGGTCGCAATTATGTTGTCTTTTCAAGTGAAGATAATTTTTGGAGAATATTTTAAAATTCAATTGTGAATTATATAGATATGGGTTAATGTTTTAAAAATTGGAACCATACATTTAAATTTTAGCTTAAGTGTGAATTTCTGCAACACATATATATTGTAAAATAATATCATTCTTTTTCAAAAGTTTTCACCGTAGTTTTGAAGAATGCGGTCAACGAATATAATCCCTATATTTTAGCAAATATTTTTTACTGTTTATTTAAATTTTCTTGCGCCATTTTGTCAAATTCACTTACGGGATAAACTACAGTTTTAAAATTAGAAACTGAAAAAGGAAATCTATGCAATTCAAAGGAAATTTATGCAAGTATGCGTTATTGCTATTGATAATTTCAACGTTTTGAAATAAAAATTGCTTGCTAAAAAAAGGGCACAGATCATATATGCACCACATTGGCGCAGTTGCAAGAAAACGTCCATTTTATGCCTCATAGGATCGGATATTGTTCATTCATTAAAAAACTGTTTATTTTTTTTAAAAAATGATATAAATGATGAAAACGATGATTTCGCAAAAATCTTATTAAAAAAATCGAGCCAAACGTGGTAACTGCATGGCATCTGTGCTAAACAATTTTACAAGTCTTTTTAAACTAGCCATTTTTTCTTCGATTTTCTTAATATTTTTCCTGTGTTAGGTAATATTTAAAAAAATTGAACTAATCTTCGATAATTGAGCACCGCCAAATGGCATATTTACTATAGTATAGAAAGTTTGTGGGCACTGATATCATATGTGCTCCGAGGTAATTAATAGACTCTATATTGGCGTTATTTTGCCTCACATGTTAACCCGACTATTATTATTTATTTAGAAATAAAGTGTTTATTTACTTCCATTCTCTTCTTTAAAACTTTATAAATTGTTTTTTTCTATCCTTATTAATTAAACTTTTTTTATTAATTGTTATTACTTTTTAAATAATAGAAAATAATTTATATATATATATATATATATATATATATATAACTGGTATTAGAAAACGATGTTTTCGCCAAATTAGATCAAAAAAGTTATCGCTTTAAACTCGGCGCGTATATGACGTCTGTGCCGTTTTCTTTATGTATTAAGCAGATTTCTAGATAATCACTCCATTATAGAAAATTAGTTGGATTTTTTGAGATTATTAAATTTATGATTTTTAATTATGGAACAAACGAAGAAAAGGGAATTTAATATTGGTGGGAATTCAGAATTAACGACTACATGATGTTATTTTTTTAAATGTCGAAATAGCAATTTTTTTAATTGATTATGGTTTTTATTGTTTAAAATTTTTCCATTTTTATATACGCACCACCTTGACTCGATTTTTTTGACGTCAGTTACAAGAACGCCGCGTTTCAAATACAGTGGTGGTCAAAATTATAAGAACAAGGCGAAAAATCGCCAAATCTTGACTACATTTGGCTGGAAACTTATGCAAATTTAATGGCTGAAAAACAATGAAAAATGAAGAATATTTTTATAAGTTTTCATGGAAATATGTGGAAAATTCATAATTTATAAAATATATTATGAATTTATACAGTCTCTGATATGGACAAAATTATAAGAACAACGATATTTATGTGTTCTAAAAAGTAAAATTTGCATATTTTTTGCTCTGCACACGGAACTTCAAGACGAGATAAATGCGTACTATGTGTTTGGGATCGTGATATTCTGTTTTTCAGTCATGCCGTTGGGTACGAAGCTTTCGGAGTTTGAAAAAGGGAAAGTGGTTGCATTTAAAATTTCAGATTTTCCTGTACGCCAAATTGCGACAAAGCTTAATAGATCAAGAACGGTTATTTACAATTATCTTAAAAATCCCGGTAAATATGGACGGCAAAGACATACAGGTAGGCCATCTTCTGTTTCTATACGGGAGAAAAGAATGATAATAAGGCAAGCTTGCTCCAAAAAACAAACGTCAACAGAAATAAAACGCGAATTGATCTTAAAATACAGTGCTCGAACTGTTCGACGAGTTTTACAGAAAGAAAAAAATGTTCTCTATGGTAAACATATGTCACGACCGTCTCTTACAAAAGCTCATAAGAGACTGAGGACGGAGTTTGCCAAAAAATACATTACTATGGGGAAAAAGTGGAATGATGTTGTCTTTTCCGATGAGAAAAAGTTTAATTTGGATGGACCAGATGGTTTTCGCCACTTCTGGTATGATCTCCGTAGAGAAAATTTTTTTTCTCAAAGCGTGCTTTTGGGGGTGGCTCAGTAATGGTCTGGGGAGCTTTCGCAGCTGGTGGAACTACTCCAATAGTTTTCGTGCAGGGTAAAATAAAATCTGAGAGTTATATTGATGTATTGAGCGATAATCTTTTACTGGAAGCACCGTTAATAACGAGTGGAGACTATTTTTTCCAGCAAGACAATGCCTCAGTACATGTTTCCCAAACGTCAAAATCGTGGTTTGATGCTAATTTTGTGAAACTAATTGATTGGCCGGCCAGAAGCCCAGATCTGAATCCAATGGAAAATCTGTGGGGTATTCTGGTACACGAAATATACAAAAACGGTACGCAATATAAAAACAAGCAAGAGCTCATGTCCTCCATCGAAAACGCCTGGTCAAAAATTTCCAAGAATGTTCTTAATTAACTGTCTAATTCCATGACGTCAAGACTTTTAAAAGTAATTGAGAAGAAGGGGAAAATTATTAATTATTAGTGTGTTTTAGGCAAAAAACATTCACTGTTTTTATAATTTTGTCCAATTTTTGATCAATGATATAGTTTGTTAACTATCGCAAAACATTCGTATTTTGCATTTTTCAATGTTTTGAATTTTAAAATGATATCTAGCATAAAAAAGTATTTTATGTATAAATTTCACTTTATTTAGTTCATAAATAAATTTTTTCTGTGAAATTTTCCATTGTTCTTATAATTCTGACCACCACTGTACCAATTACATACTATATTATTTGTACTTATCTTCTATTATTTAAAAAAAAAAAAGTATTGATAAATAAATGAAGTATAATTAATAATTATAGAACAAAACAATTTATATAGCTTTAAAAAATAAAAGGAAAGTAAAGAAGCAGTTTAATAGTAAATAAACAACAAAAACCGGATTACCGCGTGATCCATCGTACCTCGCGCCAACGTGGTATGTACATGACATCTGTACCTAAATATTATTAGCAATATTATTGTTTATATAATTTGCTTACATTATTTAGTACCATTTGACTATCAAATCGACCAAAAAACTGTTACAAGTATAAGATTTAATGTCAATAATCGTAAATGTCACATCTTTTGACATTACATGTTACACCTGCTTGTTACGTCATTGACTACTTTTTAATTTGACATTTGTATTTCTATTAATATCTTAATAATTTATTGATTCTTTGGTAATTTAAAATAAAAATTAGTCCATTTGTATAATTTAGTGAATAGTTTAGTAATATGTACAATTTGGCGAAATTTATTGATGGAATAATCATGTAGTACCCATTACTAGTTAACATTCTATCTGGATATTTAAGTTGATAGAACTGGCGTACTCATCAAGTCTTCGCTAAGGCATATTCCAAGCAGTCGTTATATTATATATTTTTCATCCGCAGTTATTTTGCTAACATTAAAAAAGTGCAGGAAAAATCTTTATAATGACAATGATGTAAAATATATTTGTAATTAATTTATTATCCCTGCTAATTAACAAAAAGTATTGTTAGAAAAATAAATACACTTTGAAATTGGTTAAGGAAAAAATATAAGTGAAATCCCAACACTAGAAAATTTTGTTTTTGATGATTATGCAGCAATCTTAGTTAACGTTGAGCCCTATCGATAGAATTATGTCAAAAATTAACTATTAGATACAAGTTCATTACCCCGTTAAACAAAAAACTATCGCCAAGCTATATGATTAAATGCCATTAATAGATGATCGCAAATTTCACAATCATTTGACAATAAATACGAAATAAGTCTGGTATATTTGTAACAAATCGTTTCAAGCACTTCTAATGTTTGACGCCAAAAATCATAATGGAATCGATTCAGAAAACAGAAATAATTTATTGAATGAAAGCTAAAGGTTTATTTTTATACAAAATTTCGTCATCGAGATTATTCCTTTTTCAATAGCTACATGTTTGCAACTGGTTTATAAAATGAAGAGAGAGTAAGCTTGATGTCATTTTAATTTTATTCAAATAATTCAGTTTTAAAATACTCTTTTTATGCTTCTTTGTTATAATAAACATACAAGTTAAACCCTCTTCTTTATTTGTAAATAATTCTTTACTTTTTTACTCTATGTACTCTGCGGGAATAGACCAAGGTATATGGGAAATTGAATAGACCTGCCACAAGAGGACGTTTATTAAAAAAATGTAATGTAACATCTAATGAGATGGTATTTAGGATACCAGAGCTACACATAGCGCAAGTTCAGATGCCGGGAGTTTAACAACTAATAAATGTTATTGTACGATCCCAAATTTAATAGAGTTTGATAATCAATCTTAGTGATCGTTGCAATACTCTCTAATGTAATAATGTGATGACTAGAGAACATTTTGATTGCTGTTGTCATAACGGTTTCATTTTCATACCAAACTCTACTATAAATGATCAAATAAAAGTGATGGTTCTTAATTGCCGAAATAATGTCTATGGCATACAGTAGTACAATATCGCAATGGCATTGGCTTCGTTTTCAGCAATACGACATTCTAGCTGATGGTCTATATCGCTTTAAAATAAAATTTATAAAAATTTAAAAATCACCTTTTTGTTTGAGTCAAGGTTCTTTTGGGAAAATGGACCAGCGCAGCGGGCATAGGCTGCCAGTTTAAAATAAAAATTATGTCCGTTTGTACAATTTGGCTAAGTGGGTTGACGGGCTATATATTGTCTTTATCATTAGGTAACACCCCTCCCCCTGTATATATACCTGTCAAAGTCAAAGTCAAACCACATAGAGCTGTCGACCAACTATGAGGCTTTCTGTACTCTACTGGTCTTACTATTTTTTAAAAAGGTCACATATTTATATCCAAATTTTACATATAATTATGCATGTAAGCCAACAAAAAATGTACAACTACGTAGATGCATTATTAGTTTCGTAAGGATATTTTTAATTCATATAAGGATCCAATCATCATTTAATGTGACTATTTCTAATACAGACACGCATTATGAAAATTATACTTGCTGTTGTCTATTGTTTCAATTCATGTCGTTATTTTATCTATGCGATCATTTCTCTTGAATGAAATTGCTAACCAAATATAATAAACTAATCTGATGAATTTTTTTTTTTTTTTTTTTTTTTTTTTAACCCAATAAAGAATTATAATACATTTTTTATATTTTAATGCATTACACTTATTTAAAGATTGTAAGTATTAAAGATATAAATTCTCTTTGAGTAAGTTGACGTGTTAATACAGTTCAAAAAACCATAAAAACATCCTCTGACGGTTTTCCTCTGACGGTTACAGATGAGCAATCAAATAATTCTGTGTAAAAATAACACATAAAAATAACAACTACATAAAATCCAACAATCGTTAGTAGATAAAATTTATCTTTTCTTGTACAATTACTTCTAAACAAAGCATAACACAAAATTTTGAAATAAACAACTTTTTAAAACTAAATTAATTAAAGTAACTAAACTAATTATTTGATCACTTGCTAAAATGAGACTTACATTCCTAAAACTAAATATATGAAACTAATTTCCTGAAAGATTGTTATTGCAGCAAAATTTTAGAATTACATTAATTTGCAGCGAAACAATTTTAAAGCGAACATGTTTTTGAAAGGAAAACTCTTAATTGAAGATTTCGGGGTCTAAGAAATGATTCTTTAACAGTTTGTGACAGCTGGAAACTACTGTGTATTCATTTTTGTGACTCTGCATGCAGCTTCATAGAAAGGATTGATTACTGGCAATTTTCTGTAGCCATTCCGAATTGCTACGCAGAAAGTCTGAACCGTTATTTTCAATTTACGTAGTGATACTGAATTTCTGATTTAAATAATATAATATTGCTATCAAAATATTATGGTACAAATTTGGAATTTCTGAAAAAAGTATTCGCGAGATTTTTGAAAACCTGTCTGATAACGACATAATGTACGCATGCACTAGAATGAAACAAATTATTGTCTATCAACCAAGAATTCGTCTCAAAATCCAAGAGTGGACCGCACAAAATCCTAAGTCATCGAGCACAAGAAAAAATCCTTTATTTTATGGAAGAGTAGTAATAGAGAAATCTAATCGTCTATGTCTTACGGAAGCGAAGTGATGCATAAGCCAAAAATTAATATCACTATTGGTACACTACTACGTTTAACATTGTGTTTGCCATACAATCAAAAGTATGAAAACACGGTAAACTGAGTGCAGGAAAACTCAATGCCTACGACTCAACCACCAGTGGTATTCATTTTTGGCTTATGCGCCATTTCGCTTCCAGCAGTGGATGATTAGGTTTCCCGATTACTACCCTTCCATAAAATAAATGATTTTTTCTTCTGCTCGATGATTTTGGGTTTTGTATTGTCGGCTTAAGGACTATCAGTTTAAGGAACTACATCCTGTATTTCCTCATAGCTGGCCAATTGTACCCTCCTAAACTTACGTTGTCTGTTTGACATTTTTGGTCTTTACACCGTTTGTAAAATTATGGGACATTCACATTGAAATTACACAAATCTACAAAAGAAAAAAAAGCTACACGAGATATTTTTGGCTAATTTTGAAAGCTGAATTTTAAAATATCCTTCATTTTTCTCTATCATGTATTGTATTTTAAAACATGAAAATTTACAATAGAAAATAACAACTGCAATGAAAAAAAGCAATATTTTATTAAAAATTACTGTATAAACACTCCAATGCCCATGGTAGCATATATGCTATCATCAGTATTTCTATTTTATTGGATTTTTTAATTCGAAAATTTCAAATTTACACCAGAATTTTTCAATAACAATGTTTGCTTCCTTCAATAAAAACCTTCCTCCAGTCAAACTCTATTTGAATAAAGCAACATTTGTTATTGAAAAATTTTGGTCGAATTTCAAATTTTCTGCCGTACAGAATTTGTATAGTTTATTCTACCCAGAGAATAAGGGAACTAAAAGTTAATTTTTTATTTTTTCCGTTGCTTACATTTTGGAAGATGTTGTGTGAATCTTGATAGATGTCTGCGTGTAATTGTTTTATTTCCCAAATTTCTCGCATTTCTTATTTATATTTATCTTTTGGGCCACCCTTAGCAATATGAAGCTAAAATTGAAAAAAGTATTGGGTGTGGACTCAAGAAAAGGTCACCAGATTTCAGGATGAAAAGAGAATTTTTACGCTTATTTAACTATAAATACAATCCTTGCAAAAAATTCTGACATCAAAAATTTTGTGAGTATTTTTTCGATTTTAGTAAATAAAAATTTATTAAGAAGCAGTCAGTATACAAGGTGACCAGTGGTCAAGGAAAACAGTGTCAAATTCCGGTTTTTAGGTAGATTTCGTAAGAAATACAACCTATTGCAATCGCACCGGTTTATCTATCTATCTATCTATCTATCTATATACAGGGTGTCCTAAACAAATGGTATATACGCTAGGAGATGATAGAACACATCAAGACGAGTAATAGTAAATAGGAAACCAAGGGTCCCAAACGTTTTCCAAAGGAGATAGCCGCCATTAAAGTTTGGGGACCAAAATTTCAAATACACACAAAAAACGGAAAAATTGGTCGATTGATTTGCGGTTTTCACTAAAATTATTCTTTATGTTGGTATTTTCTTGAAAATAAATTATAAAGATAAATTTCGAAAAATGCCGATAGAGGGCGCTTTAGACTTTGAAGTATTGAAAAACTATTTTTTGCCGTGATTTTTTGCATCTCATTAAATGGTTTCGTAAGCTTAGACTTAAATTTAAATTTTGAGCTCAAAATCTGAATAGTTGGACGCGGTTAAGTAACACAAACTTAACTGTGTTCAGAGGGTTTAAATTTCAAATGATTATGAAAAACATAAAAATTGGTCGATTGATTTGCGGTTTTCACTAAAACTATTCTTTATGTCGGTATTTTATTGAAAATGAATTATAAAGATAAATTTCAAAAAATGCCGATAGAGGGCGCTTTAGTCTTTGGATTAACGAAATAATCCATCCCAATACTATTTTTTGACGTTATTTTTTGCATCTCATTAAATGGTTTCAAATGATAATAAAAAAACGGAAAAATTGGTCGATTCGTTTGCGGTTTAAAATAAAACTATTCTTTAAGTTAGTATATTCTTGAAAATGAATTTTAAAGATCAATTTCTAAAAATTCCGTTAGTGGGCGCCTTAAACTTCAGAGTAACCAACAACAAATTTTAACCGTTATTTTTTGTATCTAAATAAATGCTTTCCAAAACTTGTTAAATGTTTTCGAAATCTTAGATTTAAACTTAAATTTTGAACTCAAATTCTGAAACGTTGGGAGGGGCTTAGAAGCGCAGACTGAAGTGTGTCCAGGAGTTGAAATTTAACCCCCCCCCCTCGAACACAGTTCACTTTTGCGCTACTTAAACACTCGCAACGACTCAGAATTTGATCTCAAAATTTAAATCTAAGCATTTGAAAGCATTTAATGAGATTTAAAAAAATAACGGTTAAAAATAGTGTTACGCTACTCCAATGTCTAAGGCGCCTTCTATCGGCATTTTGTGAAATTATCTTTAAAATTTAGTTTCAAGAAAACACCGATTTAAAGAGTAGTTTTAGCAAAAACCGCAAACGAATCGACTATTATAATTTTCCGTTTCGTTTGAAATTTAAACCGTCTGAACACAGTTCAGTTTGTGCTAATTAACCACTCCCAACTATTCAGATTTTGAGCTCAAAATTTAAGTTTAAATCTAAGATTTCGAAAACATTTAACAAGTTTTGGAAAGCATTTATTTAGATACAAAAAATAACGGTTAAAATTTGTTGTTGGTTACTCTGAAGTTTAAGGCGCCCTCTAACGGAATTTTTAGAAATTGATCTTTAAAATTCATTTTCAAGAATATACTAACTTAAAGAGTAGTTTTATTTTAAACCGCAAACGAATCGACCAATTTTTCCGTTTTTTTATTATCATTTGAAATTTGAACCCTCTGAACACAATTCAGTTTTTGCTACTTAACTACTCCCTACTATTCAGATTTTGAGCTCAAAATTTAAGTTTAAGTCTAAGTTTACGAAAGCATTTAATCAGATGCAAAAAATAACGTAAAAAGTAGTTGTTCGTTGCTCCAAAGTTTAAAGCGCCCTCTATCGACATTTTTTGAAATTTATCATTGCAATTCATTTTCAATAAAATAACGACATAAAGAATATTTTTAGTGAAAACCGCAAATCAATCGACCAATTTTTCCGTTTTTTATAATGATTTGAAATTTAAACCCTCTGAACACAGTTAAGTTTGTGCTACTTAACGCGTCCAACTATTCAGATTTTGAGCTCAAAATTTAAGTTTTAGTCTAAGCTTACGAAACCATTTAATGAGATGCAAAAAATCACGGCAAAAAATAGTTTTTCATTACTTCAAAGTCTAAAGCGCCCTCTATCGGCATTTTTCAAAATTTATCTTTATAATTTATTTTCAAGAAAATACCAACATAAAGAATAATTTTAGTTAAAACCGCAAATCAATCGACCGATTTTTCCGTTTTTTATGTGTATTTGAAATTTTGGACCCCAAACTTTAATGGCGGCTCTCTCCTTTGGAAAACGTTCGGGACCCTTGGTTTCCTATTTACTATTACTCGTCTTGATGTGTTCTATCATCCCCTAGCGTATATACCATTTGTTTAGAGACACCCTGTATATATATATATCACTTTTTTATGGACACGATAACTTCTATAACTCTCCACCAATCTCTACCAAACTCGTACATAAAATCAATGGGGATAAAATCTCGGCTAAGTTCGTTAATGGGCAAAATTGGACCAAGGGGGTCGAAATAGGGAGCGTTTTTGTGAAAACAGAGAAAAGCCCATAACTTCTTAATGAAAATAGATATCGAATCAGTTTAAAGTTTATATTACTTCTAAATAACGGGCCAAAAGTTTATGCATGACAGATTTTTGATAAAGTTAAAAATGGGCTCAAGGGGCGAAAAAATAGAGGTTTTGGGAGAAAAAAACCCTAACATTGTCGATTCTCAAGATATCCAATCCATCTAAATTTTTTATAAATATTCTCAAAATTATCTAAAACTTTTGTATTTGCAAGTTTTTGATAGGACTAACTCTTACCGGTAAAAAAAAAATTAAAAACGAAAATAAAAAGGGCTTTCGAAAAAGAAAAAAATCCATAATTGTCAATTCTTAAACTATCAAATCCAATTAAATTTATTTTACATCTTCTCAATAATATCTGCAACTTTTATATTGACAAGTTTTTCATAGGATCAATTGTTATAGCAGAAATAAATTAAACAAAAATTGGAGTTGGAGAAAAAACTTCTAATCCAAACTGAATCGTTTTATAAAATAATTTTTTATTTTAAACGCATCCAAATGGCAGATCCTCTTATTTAGGAACTATATTATCTGAAACATTGGCCAGATTTTTGATAAAGACAGAATGTATTTCAAAAAAGGCTGCCAAAAAGGGTATTTTGAACAGAATTTCCCGAAGTGACAGTGATAGGAAATTTGAAGAAGTATTCAAATAACAAATTGCGTTTTTCCTGACTAATTTTTAAATCCATTTTTACTCTCAAACGCATTCAATTTACAAGTCCTCTTATTTAGGAACTGTACAATATGACGCATTGGTCAATTTTTTGATAAAGACAGAATATACTTCAAAAAAGGCTGCCAAAAAAGGGTATTTTGAGCAGAATTTCCCGAAGTGACAGTGATAGGAAATTTGAAGAAGTATTCAAATAACAAATTGCGTTTTTCTTGACTCATTTTTAAATCCATTTTTACTCTCAAACGCATCCAATTTACAAGTCCTCTTATTTTGGAATTGTATAATGTGACGCGTTGGTCAATTTTTTGATAAAGACAGAATATATTTCAAAAAAGACTGCCAAAAAGGGTATTTTGAATAGAATTTCGAGAAGTTGTGATTGAAAATTTAAGGAAGCAATGAAATAACAAATTGCGTTTTTTCTGACGCATATTTAAATTTATTTCAGTTTTGCTCTCAAACGCAACCAATTGACAGGTTGTCTTATATAGGAGCTGTATAATGTCCCGTATTGGTCAGTTTTTTGATACAGGCTGAATATATTTTTAAAAATGCTGTCGAATTGGGCACTTTGCGCAAAATTTCCCGAAGCTATCATGATTAAGAATTGAGGTTATATTCAAAATTGGTTATTTTATAACTCATTTTTAAATTCAATTTTGCTCTCAAACGCATTCAATTGAGAGTCTTTTGTTATTTAGGAACTATATAATGTGCCGTATTAGTTGATTTTTTTTAATAAAGTCAGAATTATTTCAAAATAGGTTGTCAAAACGGGCATTTGATCCGAATTTAGCTTAAGATGATTCTGATAAAACCAGTTCTTACAGAAAAATGAAATAAAATTTTTTTCAAAAGAGGACAAATAAAGTTGTTAAACTGGGTTTATCTGTAATCAAATTTATTTTTTTTGTTGTTGAAATGAGCACTCTTCGAAATCTACCTCCGCCTATAGGACAAGCCGACAGGGATTTTTGTTAAAGGGAAATTTGCTTTTCTTGAACCCCTTGATATTGTTTCAAATATTTTATATTAGAAGGTACTGGTTGAACTCTTGTCTTAACTTTACATAAATAACAGAAAACCATAAAAAGAATAGTTTTTTTAAAATATCAACATCATCAATTAAAATAAAAAAGAAAAGATAACGGATAATTCCAGTACAACATAAATATAATGAGAATTAGACGATGTAGAATAATTCATATTACACAGACATTTTTCCTGTATTTTTAACTTTTTCTGAAGCTGATAGATAAATTTATTCTTTAATCTTTAACTGAATATTAAATTGATATTCTCAAAACATTATGAGAAATGGGTTTGCCGATATCCTAAATCTTAAGATCTGTACCTAATTATCTTGAAAATTATTATTATAGAGAAGTTTAAAAGTTTCATTAAATCGCGGAGCGAAAATTTTAGAAGCGAGTAATTTTTTAAATAGAAACTGGACTTATTAATGGGTATTTCTGAAATTTAAGTAATGATTCTGTGCAAGGAAGAAACTTCCTCGTATCCATTTTGTTTCTTATTTTGCAGACGTCTTGGTCGAAAAGATAAATGAATTGGTTGTGTCGGGGAATCGGTTGTGTTTTCTTCATTGCAATTACAGTGAATTTAATGGTTACCCTAATTCAATCATATCTCGATTATGAATTATGCATTCTCGTAAAAATAGTATAGCAAATTAAAAATTTCTATCCTTAGTCCATTTAAAACTTTTAGGAATGTTTAAAAATGACACATAAAGTGTTCATTTGTATTTTTATGTACATTCATAATTATTGACGTATGAAGCACTTACTTTACTCGTCGTCTGGTTCGTCAGTCTGTTCACTGAGATTAGCGCAAAAACCAACCCAACCGAATAGTTTTAAACTTAATATACCTGACCGTTGTCCAATTTAATGATTATCGAATCAAAACTTTAAGAGATATTAAACTAGAGAAAACTGGGTTCAGTAAATAAGTTAAGTTGTATAAAATAAAAATTCCGCGTTAAAATGTTTTTATTATTTCCGGACGTGTTAACTCACAGTATTGTTGTCAGTTCAGTGTCACTCCCTGTGTGTCTTTAACAGTCGTGGTAAAGATTTGTAGCACGCTCCGAGATACTGAAAAGTATTTGTAAATATGCAGTTTGTCGGACCGTACTCAAACTAGCGTAATTATAATCAGATATTAATGCAAATTGACGTAGTATGTTATGGATGCGAGTTTACTACATAATGTTCTGAATTGAAAATGAAATATGTAGGTTCATAGCTGCCAACTTTTACTCATTTTTCCTACCACAAAAATTTTATAGTGAATATTATGTTATTTAATCTTCGAAATCTTATGATTGAACAAATGAAAAATCTCTGTACAATTTTAGTGGTAGCAAAAATGCGTGAAAGTTGGCAGCTATATAGCTTTAATGTTTCCTTTACAATCAAAATAAAACCGTTACCCCACACTCTAAGAAATACTTTTTTCAATTTTTGGAATTATTTCTGGCAGCACTGCTAATCAATTTCCGTCATTTATTTTTCAACTTCTAGGACAGAAAATATCCGTTATCTGAAACAAGGTTTGCGCACTCCTTACATATTTTAAGGACTCATTCTATTAATGATAAGAAAATTTATGTTTAATTTTTAAGAAACAGAATACTCAACCATAAACTCTATTCTCAAGTTCCACAATATTTTTTCTGAAGTGGATGCTTTGAAAATACTATTGAAATTTAGTGGAGCAACAGCTCGAACCCAGTCAAAACGTGAGTTTTTTTAAGATTTCTTGGAGAAACACTTTTATATCGATGAAGACTTTTATAAAGGTATAAATTATGCAAGCCGGTAAAAGTATACTGTAAATAATATATTTCAATATTTCTCGTTTTCTTGACCAGTGTTTCCAGATGTAGTATTTTCAATACTACAGTACAGTAGTATTTTTTCAGCCGAAATTAGAAGTGTAATATTTTTTGTAGTACAGTAGACTCCCTCAAATTCGCACTCCTAAAATCCGCAACTCTCTAAAATCCGCACATATTTTACGGATGTAAACAATGAAACATTCAGTTGAGATGTAGGTGCAAAAATTGATTTTTTCAGTTTTATATCAATTCCATATATTTTTTAATTTATAATTTTTGTTAAAGTTATTGAATTCATGTTTTTTCACGAAGAAAGAATAATTTATTTCTGAAAAAATATGCTAATATCATTGGTAATCACAATCTTATCAAATATATTTATGTATTAATCAAGCTTTTTTAGTTATTAAGTCTGGCTAAACATGAAATAAAAGTTTCATTATTTTATGATCCTGATGTGAATTAGTAATGTACCTTTATGAGGCAAGTTTCATTGAATAAT
This sequence comes from Maratus speculifer, assembly GCA_964019185.1. Taxonomy (NCBI): domain Eukaryota; kingdom Metazoa; phylum Arthropoda; class Arachnida; order Araneae; family Salticidae; genus Maratus; species Maratus speculifer. The sequence continues at coordinate 399,172,482 of OZ025295.1, forward strand.
TTAGGAAAAACGCATTTCCTCTTTTATAATGAATATTTAATTGTACATTATTGATTATTAACTTTACCTTTCCTTTTAGTATTTTAATCATTTAAAAAAATATCCAAATTTTTATTACTTTAGTTTATTACTTTTTTTAATATTTAAATATATTGTATGCATTCATTATACTTTTGATTTCATTATTAATTACATTCAAATTATTTTTTAAAAAATGTAAACAAAGCCATGACCAGAAATCCGCAAAATTCTAAAATCCGCAAAATCTCTGGTCCTAAGCTGTGCGGATTTGAGGGAGTCTACTGTATTTTGTTTTAAATTGGTTTTTTTTTTTAATGTGATAGAAAACGCAAAAATTTAAAGATTTGGAGGAATTTGATATGAATCAAACTCATTATTGGATAAACTTTCATCTCCGTAACCTACTGAGCATAGTTTTTGAACCTTTAGTAACTCATGGAGGATATATCATGCAGGGCCGTAGCTAGAAGTGAACAATAGGAGGGAGGGGGGACTCATAATTTCTTTTCTGTGACGCAAAAAAATAAACATTTTAGGTACTATGTTTCTTAATAAGCTGTTGTAATAATTTGATTTTATGCTAAAAATGTATATGATGATCAAAATTTTGAATGTATAACTGGAGCAAAATTAAACATCATGTTAGCTTCAATTGTACAAATAGTATAAGGGAGTGTTGAAATACCTATTTTAGATACATTTTAGAAATTCTGCAAAACAGTGAAAGGGTCTCAAGACTAAATTAGATTTTTGAACAGAATTTCATTTAGATTTTCGGAACATAAATTCATTTAGTGACCTTGGACTCTTTTCCGGAGGGGGGGGGGGAATCAAAATAGTTTAGGGGGTCTGAGCCGCCCATAGTGACTCTTAGCTATGGTCCTAATACCACGTTTACTAGATTCGTTTTTATTGCTTCTACATCAAAATGTTTTTAGTTGAATATATACTATAAGGAAAGGGCAGCTGGCGTCACTGTGGACGAATTATTGTGGATCAGTAAGAAAAACCTGTCCGTTCTCTAACGACTGACACTGTACGGATGAGCTCCGGGAATTTGATTAGTCTAACTTTGCCAATGTATAAGTAAGTATGATGCGATTGGGCTACGTCGTCAAGATAATTCTTACAATGATCGCTATGCCAAAAAATATAGTGGTGGATTGGTTGATAGAAGTGTTTGTTTGTAAACATGCCCTTTTCTTATATTTAAAATGACATTTAGTTAAAACATTTCACGTCAACATCAAAGCATTGTTTTTAACTTATACATGTAAAAAATCATATCAACCATTTTTTAACCAATTACGAATAACGTACACTTTTTCTATAAGAATGATTTTAATAATACTAATAAACTCCAATAGATGGCGCTAAGGTCAACTTTGTAGCGTACGTGTAGTATTTTTTCAGAGGTAGCTGTAGTATTTTTCGTTTTAAAAAACCGGCAACACATCTTGGCCGACGGAATGGCCTTTTCACATAAACTGTTTATGGAACTTTGCCGTTGTTTCTGACGATGGCGGGAAGAAAAAATAATACTTATTGTGTGCTGTGTCAAGGTGCAGTCACAGCAGTGCATAGCATTTACAGTCGTCGTCTGGCCCATCTGTTTGTCCCCGTCCCTCCCCACGGGATTGCACTACAGCCCTAAAGCATATGCTGGGCTTCCCGTGGAGGTTATTCCCTGTTTGTCCCCGTATAACAGCGTAAAAATTGCTCAACCGAATGGTATGAAATTTCACTGACAACACAACCTGTCAGAGGTAGAGTACTATTGTCACTAAAATATTAAATGGACTAATTGGCATCAGAATATATGAACGAATTTATTTCAAATTATGTAAGAGCATTTCTTTACTTACCTTATGAAAGCACGCTTTTATTCCAAAATACTGGTACCATTGTAATCATCGTCTGGACTAGTTCGGTTAAGACAGAATCGACATTTTAGTCTAGACGTACTAGATTAGATTCCTGGCTTGGAATATTTTGGAATACGTCGTATTGATTTCAAGCTATGTTTAATATAATTATTATTAATCCATTAACGCCCAGCGCCCTCTTTTGAGGACGGTTACAAAAACATCACGAAAAAAGTTTTACCAACAGTAAAGAGGAAGATAAATATATACTTTCTTTCACGAGACAGAATCCTCGATAAATTTAGATAAAAGTTTATTTGATTTTAAAAGTGGTGGGAAATACACAATTTAAATTTTAGCGAAGAAAATAATGGGTTAATGGGTTAATACTTAATTGTAACAGTCCTGATTTGACAATAAACAACTTAAAAGTTTCATTAAAAATGCTTAATTTTTAATTTTAAATTAATCAAATACTGAAAGTTTGAAGAATTACAATATTGTATAAATACTACGTACTCAATAAAATAGAATTATTTCGAGTTTCATATTTATAACCAAATATGCTTGCTTTTAAATAAAAATACAGTAAAACCTTCATAGCGGACACTCCCGAATAACGGACACCTCTATTTAGTGGACAGTTTTCTAATCCCCACTCCCAAAATCTAACTTTTTGTATTTTTAACCTTTGAATAACGGACATTCCGAATAGCGGACAGTAATTTTGACGATAAAAGATGAAAAATTATTTTTAACGAGAAAAAAAGTAAAACGCCTCTATATTTATGAGAGTAATGTGTCACAAATTTTGTAATCACAGATAAATGTAGACGGTAGACTGGAAATGCAAGTTCTCATCCAGAGCATTTGAAATTCAATAATTTTAAAATAGTGTTTTCCCCCCAAACATAATCCCAAGCACAACGTAAAACATATGCAAGCCCCTTGATCAATATACAATTTTAAATCCTGGTGTAGAAAGCTTTTGTTACGTTACATTCTTTTAAAGTTAGATTGTATGAATACACTTGAGAACTGTCTAAAATTAGTTAATGCTGTCCATGCTATAATTTTGATTTCCTCAGCTGTAAAAAACATAAAACCGGAAAGCGCATGACAATGTTCCATAACAGCAGGCTTTACATTAAAAGAAAATGAATTCCCAACACAAATGAAAAATTAAGCGAAATAAGTGAAGAAACTGCAAAAATCTTTATTAATATTGATTATAACTTACTGAAGAAGAATCAATTGCTATACACTATTAAAAAATATGTACAGTTACTTGCAGATTTGTATTCCAAAAACATTTCATGTAATGGTTACAGAAAAACTCATGTAGCCTTCCTCGGTTACACTAAATTTTGATGTTATCGTTACATGAAAAGATCTTGGAATACAAATCTACTAGAAAAATTTTAGTAAATTTATAGATTTTTTTTTGTTTTTACAGCATATACAATTATACTGCTTCAGAATTTTCGACAAAAATACTTTTAGTATTGATGAAAGGATACTGAAACTGAAGGTGTTTCCTGCAATATCGAGAATTTTCAAAAAGCGACAAAATACAATGAGCAGTTTCCCAGTTTTTTTTTTGGTAAATAAAAGATAGTTTAGAAGGATTAAAATTACTGACAGAGTTAGAACTTCACATTGAAAAAAAATTACATTTTTTATATGAACAGTGGATAAAGGTATGCACCGCTTTATTTCAGTTTTATCGTCTAATAAAATAATCTTAAATTCTGATTAATGTAAAATAGAGGTTTTAGGACATATAAAAGTCCTTTAATGAAACATTAAGAATTTCTTAGCAATTTTTAATGTCTCATGTTCTCCCAATAGCGGACACCTCCGAATAGCGGTCAATTTCCGCGATCCCGAGGTGTCCGTTATTTAGAGGTTTTACTGTATTAAATGATTGGGTTTTTGTATTTTTACTTATTACAAACTTGGAAATTATGAACAGTAATTAGAAATATTTAAGCCAAGCAAGCGATAAAATTTATCGGTAATTTTATTTTTATCACTCTAACTGGTGAACATAAGGTTTTTTATTTCCAGTTAACAATGTATAATAAACATTTTATAATTACTAGAATTTTATTTTACTTTTTTCGCATTATTTAATTATTAAGATATAAATATGAAAAGGTTTTCTTTATAGTTTCTAAATGAATGGTTTAATTTATTTTTATTTTTCCTTCTGCTATCTTCAATAAAAGAAACTATTCTAATCAAAATTTTTTTCGACTTCCGGTTTACAACGGATTTACACGTTTTAGGGGTCACAGATTCAAAACAAATTTGTCAAAGATTCAAAACAAGTTTCAAGACAAAAAACATGTTTTTACAAAATGTCTGTCTGTCCATGTGTCTGTGTGTCCGTATGTAGGCATTCTATCATCAAAAAGTGTGTGAAGATATGCATAGAATTGAACCAAATTTTTTGTGTATGTTTTTATATGTAGGAAGCAGGTCCTCCCTCAAATTTGAAACATTTCGCCGTAAGGGGGCGCTGCAATAGCAATTTTTGTGCTATCTGCAATATTGTACCGACTAAAAATACATGAAGTTATGCATAGAATTGAATCAAATTTTTTTTCGCAAGTTGGTTCTCCTTGAATTTGAAATAAATCCGGCAGAAGGGGGTGCTGCAATAACGATTTTTGTGCCATTTTCTATAGTGTACCATTGAAAAGTGTATAAATTTATGCAAAGAGTTGAACAAAATTTCTTGTGTATGATTATTTTAGGGTATGACCAGCAGATCCTCCATGAATTTGAAAAGCATATGCCTATCGTTCTATTGTCTATCGGAAGGGATTTCGCGTCCTTCTAATCCGGCTATTCGTAAACACCTAATGATTACAGAAAAAGGGAAAACTATTGATTTTAATAGGTATCATAATCCACGTTAACCTACTTTTACTCCGATTATTTGACTGAAAAAAAAAATTTAAAATAAAAATGAAAGTTGGTATAGTATTGAATTAATAATATTAAAGTACTAACATGTATAACTGCTTTTTGAAATATTAAATGTACGGATGAGATAGAAGAAAGTTTTGGGATTGGCATATCCAACTTGTTTTCACGTAAAAAAGTGACAAGATTTTCATATATGTACATATGAAAAGCATTTTTTTCAGAGTCGTCCCTAGAGAAAGCGAGGCCGGATGCGAGAATTTTTGCGAGGACTTTCCCTTCTAGTCTTGTATCGAGAGGAACTACGTTGCCGCTATTTTTTCCACCTTGTGCGCCCGGCTCATGACGAGTTATTGTTAAAAGTTGTTGGCATGTTATTCAAACTGCAAAACAAAACTTGAATAACAAGTGCATATCTTTGGCTATAATAAATAATTTGTATGAACAATTGAATAAAAATATAAATTTTCATTTCCTGAAAACTTTATGCTTTTACTAAGCAGGGATCGCGCAGACTTGAACCAGAAAATTTTGGCACCAAACTTCTTGATTCTCAGAAAGCAAATACATTAACTAGGATGAAAAAATTCAAAATGAAAATAAAGTAATTACCTTTTCTTTACGATTCCTAATCAGTGGACACCAATTCAAAACGGACTCTATCATTTCCTAAAAATATGAAGCTCATAAAACTGGAAAAGAAAGAGGGGGATCACTTAAACCTCACAACTAAAACATAGTCACATCTTTTCACTAATTAACAACATTGCAAATTAAAAAAATTCACAATTTTTACATGAATTTTAAATTTTAGAAAGATTTTATTTTAAAATGTTATAGCTTTAAATGACTTTTTTAAGCGGAGATTTCATACAACTTTTAAAAAAGAGAAAATGCAATCGAAATTTTGATTGTAAATACGAACGATTTTTTTAAAGCAAATGATTTTTTGATGCAATTGATACATGCATATTCTTTTAAAATTAAAAATCTTCGCATGTTTTTCTTAATTTTTTTTTACATTTTAAGAATTGAAGACAATTGTAAGATATACATCACACATGAAAAAACTTAAAAAGAGTTTAGTCTTCTGAAAAACTGGGATATTTGGTGTGTCATGCAATGAGTGGCCGGAACATACCACATAATCTTTAAAAATCAGGACGTCCAGCCTAAATAGGGACACGTCGCAAAACTAATGAGAGTGACTCACCCGCATTACATGCATTTGAAAGTTTGGAAAATACAAAAAAGACAGCATCAGACAAAAAAAATTATCTAAGACAGTTTAAATACGACATATATGAACTGTGATATCTGTGTGTGTGCTTTCACAAAAAAGTTGAAGCAGTGTGATATGAAAAAAATATATAGATTGATAGATACATGAACACTGGAATGATATTTTTATTTGAACTATATAGTCTGAATATCTATATTTCAAATAAAAGACGATAATGATGATTTTTGGAATGCACGTGTTTGATATGTCAGAAAGGAGAGAAATACAATAATTTAAAACAGAAAAAAATAAAAGTTTTTTTGCTAATTTTTGTCAGATTAAGATAATGCAAAATAGATTTAAGTAAATACATGACTTTGTGTGGCCAAACAATGCAGCGATGAAATAGAATATCATTTATCGAAATTTCCATCACGAAATAAGAGATTATTAATTATGCAACATTTGGTGAAATTGATTATTCCATTTTCATATTAATTGTGTAAAATGAAAGAATATATTTACCTCGTACTAAACACGATTTCTGATTGAGAGAAACAGTCACTATCATATCGAAACAATAAAAATATAAATAAATAAACATTCTCACAAATTTGAGTAGTAATTGAAAAATCCAGACAAATGAATATTTGAGCTCATGGCAGCAGTAAAAAATATTGTCCGGAAAAATGAATATTTGAGCTCATGGCAGCAGTAAAAAATATTGAATATTTTATTCAAGTGTTAGATACTAAAATTAATTTCTTATTGTTGCATCAGCTTCAACTACTTTATAAACGCTAATGTATCTGCAAAGAAAGAATGGTGTTATGATAGAAGGGGAGGTGCTATACTGTCGGGACCTGCAGAATGACGGCTATCTGTTTTGTTCTGTTTTTCTATTTAAAAATTGTTTTTCAATATAATCTGTGACAATGTCGCAACATGTGCAGCAGTTGAGGCATAACAACTTCTACAGAATGGGTACAGGTTAGACGATTTCAAGGAATTATTTCTGATTTGGATTGTCTGCACCTAACTTTTCATTGAAAAAAGTTATTGGATTTTATAAATAAATGTTTGTAAATATCTAAATTTTATCGCGAAAGAAATAACTTACTGTGAAACAACTGCTAAATATTTTAATAATTTTTATTAATTTGAAACTATTTATTTTAATCCGAAAGCGATGCCCTGTGCTGTCCGCACCTGTCGCTTACCCCTAAGGACGGCTCTGATCTTGATATTGTCCGGAACAACTAACAAAAAAATATAGATCAGTTAAATTTATTTAATCGATAATTTCATGCAAACATATTAATTTTAATATTTTCTAATTATTGTTGCACGTTAAATTTTACTGATATAAAATATTAAAAATAAAATAAAACAATATTCATCTACCAACTCCTCCTGAAATAAAATATGACATTTTAGAAATAAACTATCTCTAATAATAACACAGAAAGGAACACGAAAGCTCTTCTTGTTGAAAATAAACATGTAGCTTTCATATATATATATATATATATATATATATATATATATTTTAGATAAATTAAATATTGAACTTTATAGAAATATTGATACCTTCAATTTAAATTTTAAACAATTAAATGATGAAATAAAAAACTTACAAAATAAATTTATCATAACATATGTCGATAAATCTCCTAACAACTATGCTTTCATATGTAAACATTATTACTCTACATTATTAAATCAAGCAATAAATTCTAGTTCAAATTTCATTAAAACAGATATTGATACTATTATTAAAAATAGACATATAGCTCAATATTATAAATTACTAAAATTAAAAAATCATAATTATAACTATCCTTACATTGTGGTTATTCCAAAATTCCATAAAATTCCTATAAAGTTTCGTACTATAACTATTGGGTGTAATACTTATAACAATAATGCAGGTAAAGAATTATTAACAATACTTACAAAAATGCTAGATATTGCAAAAACTAATAATAAATTCTATAGTATAAAAAATAGTTTACATCTTGTAAATAATATCAAAAATTTACAAAACATTAAGTACATGAAAACCTATGACTTTAATGATTTATTTAATACAATTGATATTGCAGATATGTTCAGGATTATAAATCTATTATTCAAGGAATATAGGAATTCTCTAAACATACATGTATCTTTATCTTACTTCAAATCTTTAACCAAATTTATTCTTTATCATAATTATATATTATTTAATAATACAATATTCAAACAAATAGTCGGTCTTCCACAAGGTGGGATAGTATCATCCATCTGTGCTGATCTCTACTTACATTATTATGAACGTAATACTTCTATTGTTAATTGTTTACTATACAGGTATCTTGATGATATAATGATTTTATATTCTAAAAAGTCATCTAACTATTCGCTACCTATCAAATACCACAAAAATTTAAAATACAGTTATAATGATATGCATAATAATACAATTAACTTTCTTGATCTTAATATTACGCTTTCTGATAATAAAATTCTATTTGATATTTATGACAAACGTAATTACTTTCCTTTTAAAGTAAACCTCTTTACTCATTATAATTCTTGCCTACATAAATCTGTCTATGTCAATATATTACTTAATTTTGCCCATAGAATTAAAAATATTTGTTCACATAATTTTAAAATGCATAATTTAAAAACTGTACAAGAAACTGCTATAAGATATGGTTATCCTTTACATTTGGTTAAAAAAATATTATCTGTATAAACATTTATTTAGTATTAACTGTCTATTTTCTCTTCATCCTATAGTCTTTAATATATATAATAAGTTATTACATGATCTTAAAAATAATTAACACATTGCGTAAAAAAATGTTTAAAAAAATTATAAAAAATAAAAATAATACAAAAAAAAAAAAAAATACAAAATACAAAAAAAAAAAAAATGAATTATAGGATGGTTGGGTGGGTTAGATGTTAGATTACGGAGGAGGGCGGTGTTGTCTGGATAATACGCAATGGTTAATTATTATATATTTAATTAAAAAAAAAAACATTACACATAGTATTAAAGTTTATGTTTACCTAAAAACTAATCTCTATAAATAAAAGGAATTCTGAGGATAATTAATTAATTAATTGAGGCACAGGGGAAAGCAAATCTTGGCAATGCGCCAACTCGGTCCAGAGGAAGCAAATCTTGGCAATGCGCCAACTCGGTCCAGAGGAAGCAAATCTTGGCAATGCGCCAACTCGGTCCAGAGGTATAAAAGCAAGATAGAAAAAAACGCGCAGGTCTGTGCATTCAAGTACAACCACCCATATGTATATGCTGAAAGTTTGTTCTGACGCTCACCCGACGCACGTGGAGTGCCGATGGTCCGGGGAGAGTCACCGGGGGATCCGTCGCCAGCTGAGAGAGAAGCGTAGAGTCACCGGGGGATCCGTCGCCAGCTGAGAGAGAAGCGTACCATACACATAAATCTCTATAAATAAAAGGAATTCTGAGGATAATTAATTAATTAATTGAGGCACAGGGGAAAGCAAATCTTGGCAATGCGCCAACTCGGTCCAGAGGAAGCAAATCTTGGCAATGCGCCAACTCGGTCCAGAGGAAGCAAATCTTGGCAATGCGCCAACTCGGTCCAGAGGTATAAAAGCAAGATAGAAAAAAACGCGCAGGTCTGTGCATTCAAGTACAACCACCCATATGTATATGCTGAAAGTTTGTTCTGACGCTCACCCGACGCACGTGGAGTGCCGATGGTCCGGGGAGAGTCACCGGGGGATCCGTCGCCAGCTGAGAGAGAAGCGTAGAGTCACCGGGGGATCCGTCGCCAGCTGAGAGAGAAGCGTACCATACACATAAATTATTAAATAAACCTTCAAATTAATCCCGGCGAAGCGGGCTGGGTATGCTAGTATGCATAACTTAAAAATGATCAAGTTATTGAGATAAGCTGTGGTTGTCTATTGTATTTGTCTTAAAGAAATTATTTATAAAATATTAGAATAGAAATTATTCTTGGAAATTCTTAGCTAATAAATAATTTATTTTTTTCCTATAATAGAGGGCAGCACCATAAGCATATAATTTAATTAATATATTAATCCTTTAGATGGCAGCACTAAAATAATTTTTCCGCTAGAAGTTGTAGTAATATATTCTAGTTAATTAATTAATATAGTAATATTAATAATTGATTAAAAATAAAAATATAATATTTCTAATAGTAGCATCTATTTTTTTTTCTAAATATATTATTAATTATATAGTATAATATATGTTTTACTAATTTTTATAATTATTGTTACTACTTTATTTTATTATCTATGTGATTTATACTATGACCATAACCATGACTGTTAGTAAGTCACATGTAGTTTGTATCTGATTGCACTACAAATCTTGCTAGGATATAGGTAATGGTAAATATCTTAGTATATATATCCTTTTTTTTATGGAATAATTTATTATTGTTATTTTGTCATATTGATTTTATTTTCTTCTATGTGTATCTTTCTACTAATTTGTCATCTGAATAGCTTCCAGCCAGTCGGGTGTATTGTGAGTCGAATTCTTAGCTTTCAGCACGACTCATAACAGAAACTGGTTGGATGTTTTTGCTTTTTTGTTAAACTATACACCCCTGATGACGTAGTTTAATGAAAAAGCCTTCTACTGCCTTTTTATCCATTTATTTTTCATTATTTTAGTAATCTGCCTTCTATTTCACTTCAAACTTCAACTGTTTTCAATAAGATGATTGTAAAAATATTGGTTTCATTGGTTTATTGTATGGTAATATATGAATTACTCTGGTTATATAATGTCCATTTATCCACATATTTCTTAGTAATTTGGTAATCTGCCTTCTATTTCTCTTCAAACTTCAACTGTTTTAAATAATACTAGCTGCGCCCGTCAAAATTCGACGAAAGAGAATATGTTACATTAGCATGTTACATTTTAAGACTATGAATAAAAGAAAACTGTACAGAAGAAAATGTCAGTTTTATTCAGTTTTTTCTAGAAATTTTCATACTGATTAAACGATGGGATTTTTCTTTTCTTTTTCAGTTTCTTAAAAATATTTCCTTTATATAACACATTAGTTATTGAGCTACTTTTTAAAACTGTTTGCATCTTCAAATTTTTAAAAGAACGTACTCACAACATCGTGACATTTAACTGGTCGAGGTTAATTATTATCTCATATAAATACCAATATTCTTATATAAATACAGTATTTTTTTGTGCTTTATTAATCATCATACAAAAACACAACATGAAATGACATTGACGTCTTCTAAATGTAAAGGAAAGAGTTGTGTCTGATGGCATTAAATTGATTCTAGAGATAAAAATCCTTTGTTCAACTCAACAATCTATTAAAAAGTAAACAATAATTGAAGCAATAAATAAACATAAATAATAACTACGAAAATAAATATAAATATCACAATAAATCGTAAATATTAACATTTAACGCAGTATTCAAAAACAAAGTTTACATATAATTCGCGGGAGGAAAATATCGCTCCAATGTGGTCCTAATATGGCATCAGTGCCAATCTTTTAATACGGTTTCCACAATCTTAAACGTTATTTAAATGTCAAGACGCTTCGGGAATTTTATACAATACCGCAGACAGTGAATTAAAAATTATTTGCAGAGTTTATTATTTCTTTGTTTAAATGTTATTTATCAACTGCACCATAATTACAGTATCAACACAAAATTTTTATTAGAATATAAACATGGTGTTACTAAACTGCATAACCGACCCTGTACACATTTAAAATGAAATTTAAAAATTCAAGAAATTTATTTATTGGTTTTAGTCTTTTCTTTTAACTATGGCATCACTTGATAAATCGAAATCGTTAATCCTTTCCAAATTTATAATACGATGTGGTTTCTGAATGATATTATTTTCCTCATTGGAAATATTTTGCTATAGATATTTTTTTTTATCACAGATTATTTTCTGTTAATTTACTTATGCAGAATACTAAATATTATTTCTCACTAAATGCTAATTATTCTAACGCAGCTATTGCATAATTATACGCAATCATTTTATGGAACATATTTAGTCTTTCTGTTCGAGGTTATAAAAATAACCATTTTACCAATTTGATGTTACATGAATACATTTTATTGTACTTATATCATGCAGACGACTACATAAAATTTCGTTTATACTTAAAAGATTATAAATAGTTTAGCATTTCTTTTTCTAACTATTAATCCGTAAAGAAATGAACTTTATTCTTCCTTTCGGTTCGAGGTTATAAAATTCAACGTTTTAACAACTGTGACGTCACAGGAATATTGTACATTATGATTAAATATTACGAAAATCATTAACTTTTTTTTTTTTTTAAATGCTATGACGTTCCACTAATTAAATCAAGCTTCTGATTGGAGGAAAAATATAAAGCAAAATAAATTTTTATTATAGCGAGAAAAGATTCACCTTGTTGCCACTGTTTTGAAGAAATTTCATGAAAATGCTTTTAAAATTAAAAATAAAATATAAAAATTGAAATAAATTAAAAAATAGCTAAAATGGGCACATCTACAAATGAACAGCTTTCATTTAAAAAAATAATTATCAAAATTGGTTAAGTAGAAAGCTCAGGGCTGATGACTAAAAAAACAGCCAGGTGTTTTAAATATATAGATAGATGAATGTAAAAATACTGGTTTCATTGGTTCTTATATTGGTATTGTCTGAATAACTTTGGATGTATTTATAAAAGTATTTATATATATATATATATATATATATATATATATATATATATATATATATTTCTTTTTTTCAAAATAACGTATGTGAAAAAACAGAAACCCAATCATTTTCTTTGTGGAGTCCAAGTAATCAAACCCATCGATCTGAATACAGCCAAAAAAGAAAAATAAGATTTAGCCTTGGAGACCTCATTAATCTAATAACACACATTCTTTTAAAATTCTATTACGATTCACTGAAGTAACTTTAAAAAACCCTTTTCTCAAAAACTTCTATTAAATTATTTTTGTTTATCTAAATGTTATAACTTTTTGCTTAAAGATTAAATTAATATTAGAATCGTAAATAGGTTTAGCAGGATGAGACGTGAGATTGACTTATATAAATCACATGAGTAGATTTTATTTTTGAAACAAATTAAAAATATCCAGACTAGCAGTCACAGGCTCTTTCATTTAATCCCAAGAACATACTGAGAGTGCGTATGGTTTTTATTTTGCCCCTATTTTTTCCGTCAATTAACTCAACAATTAGATTACGTACAATAATTGTGAAAAACATAAGAACGGTACGTACACAGTGTATTTCATACACTTGCTTGTCCCGAAAAACATTATTTATTAAAATAATCTTTTAGGCAATAATGGTACTTAATAATAAGAATCGTTGGAACCCTGTGAAACTACCAAAGAAATAAAGGTTCTCTTTCATGAAATTTTTTATAAAATTTATTGAAACCGTAAACATTAATTAACAAAATATATTTATTTTAAAACTGACTTCTTTCATGCACCTTTTAAAAAAGACATTTTATCTTTATTCACGTAACTAGGCATCCTCGTTCGGAGGCTTAGATCAGTGCCAACAACAGAAAATCGTATACTGTGCCAGGGATCTGCACGATCCATACTTCTCAAGACTCAGGCCGGACCGGGACCGGGCCTTAATTTTTTTCCTGGAGTATCTGACAGGGCGTAACTCATTTTTGACCATACGAAGCTGAGAGTGGTTTCATTCTTCATAGTCTTCAAGGACCAAAATAATCAGTTCCTGTTGAATCATTCCGTATGAAAATCCTTTTCTCGACGTGGCCAAGTCTTCCATAAATCAATAGAATTTGGCTTGGTTAAAAAAAATTTGTAAAAAAGGCATAAACTTTTAAGCCATCATTATTCTACAATCAAACATTGGAATTTGTTCTTCTTAAAGAATCGTAGGTTACTAAGCTTAATAAAATAGATTTAAACGCATAAAAAATATGATTATGACGGAATTTTCTTTTAAACTGAAAACTGCAAATTTCTTTTAAATTGTTCATCAATGCAAAATGAATACAATAATACGCGAGAGAAGAATACATTGAACATTTACATCCCCTAAGAAAATGAGATATTTTTTTTCTTTCCATTGCGATTCCGTCTTAGGAAACTTTACTTTTACCGTATACCATTTTTTTAGATTTTTATGTTTCCATTACATGTCATATGTATTAATAATACTATTGACAATTGAAACATTTATATACAACAAACAAAGGTTCATAAAAATCATAAATATCGCAGCCCACGACACTTCTGCATAAATTGAGATTATAAACACGCACACACACACAAAAAAACAAATTGAAAACTGCACGTGAAGCGTAGCAAATGAGGTGTGTTTGTACGATAATGGAGTACTTGGGATATAGTATAGTGGACGAAATCTTTTTTTTGTGTTCCTGTATATATACAGGAAGAAAGTTTTATTACACCTCAGCAACGTATATCATATTCATAAAATGTGAAATAGTTTCATATAATTAATATACGCCTGAAACAAAGTCTTCCCGTATAGCATTTTGTAGTGGAATCAGTAGCGGCTCCTCAGGGAGTGCTGCATCAGATTTCGCACAACACTAAACCTTAACAGAATCTTTCATATTATTTATTCTATAATTTTCTTGATTAAATAAAACTGAAATTATCATACAGTTTTAGTGGTGTGAATAAATTGATGCAGCACCTCCTGAAGAGCCGCTACTGAGTGGAATACTTTTGTGTGGCCCTGAAATTTAATAATCAATCTTGTTTGCATCCCATATTGTACAAAATGTATATTTTAATATATATATACTTCATAGGCTGATATCAATTCTATTATTTTCGAAAGAATTTAACATCATTATAATGTACTTAAAACTATTTATTCTTATTAATCGTAATGTAATAGAGGACTTTTGATTGTTCCTTTTGATTGTTTTCTTAAAATTTAAAATGACTCTACAAAATTACGCTAAAATTATATATTTTAAATATTGTGCTGTTTAGTTGGGCAGTTTTTGCTTTGTTATATGCGGGCATATACACGGTATATACACGGTACATACTTTGGTATATACACGGACGGACGGACGGACGGACAGACTGAACGACAAATATAATGACGGACGCATTTAAATTTTTTCAGATCTTGATGTAATAGTACATGGAATTTCGGATACAGTATAGAAGCCAAAATCTTTTGTGTGTTCCTGTAAACACTATCTGCTTTCTTTTATACAGGAAGTAATATTCCTCAGCAACATACATCAATCTCGTAAAATTTTAAATAGTTAATTAGAAGTAAAATGCGCACCAAACAATGTTCTCCCTATACAATTATGCAATGGAATACTTTTGTAAGGCCTTGTAAATCAATAACAAATATTCTTTGCATCATTTATTATGCAAAATGTATATTATAATATGTACTTGATAGATGCATATCAATTTTACTATGTTCGAGTGAGTATACGTCATTGAAATGCGTTTGATACATTTTCCGCCATTGATCGTAATGTAACGGAATACTTTTGTACGGATACTTATGTAACGGAATACTCCCTGTAATTGATCTATGCATTCTATTGGGTTGGAAACTAAGTTCCCGCCGTTTGTTTAAAGACAATTTTTCTACCGGAATCTATACTCTGTTTTTTTGATCGACCTAATTCATGTTAAAATGCTGATTGTTAAAATGTAATGCCAGCGATAAAGTAGCAAGTGGGTTGGCAACGAAGTTCCCGCTGTGTTTTTAAATACGTTTTTGTTCTGCCAAATTTACATTTTTTTTTGATCGAGTTAATTTATGTTAAATTTCAGATCATTAACTCTTTGCATTCGTATGTCCAGTTTGACTCGACATCATCTTTCTTTGCAAAATTTGTTTTTGGCACCAGTAATAAAGGAAAATAAAATTTGCCTTATTTAATTACAGCATTTTTGAAATTGTGTACTTGAAGGAAACTTTTTTTTAAAAGTGGTGTAAACCAAATAAAATTTGTGTAAGTGACACCCGAGTCGAAAGGGTTTAAATGGAATGTCAACTATGGAATGCCAACTGGGTTGGCAACTAAGTTTCCGCCGTTTTTTAAAAATTATTTCAAAGTTTATTTTTCAATAAAAAATAACAAATAATTAATCAACAATGTATTCTCCCTTGTTGTTTACAACTTCTTCCTAACGTTCAACAAGATTTTCAAACCTCGTTGGTAGAAATCCCCTGGTTTCGACTCGAAAAATTCATCCAACCAAGCTTTCAAGTCTGCATCAGTATTGAACGAAACTCCGCGCATAGCGTTTGATAGAGATCGAAAGAGATGGAAATCCGTTGGTGCCAAATCAGGAGAGTACGGCGGGTGCGGCAGTACTTCCCAGCCATGCGTTTGAATGGCTTCCTTGGTCATATTGACGATATGAGGGCGGGCGTTGTTGTGCAGCAAAAGGACTCCATGCTGCCGATTAGGTCTTTTCTCTTGAATAGCTACGTTGAGTCGTTCCATTTGTCGAACATAGAGTTCCGCGTTGACTGTTTGGTTCCGTTCAAGCAGTTCGTAATGGATAATGCCTTCCCAGTCCCACCATACGCACAACATCGTTTTACGTGGGTGAAGATCTTGTTTTACACGCGGTGTTGGTAATTTACCAGGGCTGAGCCATTCCTTGCGTTGCTTCGTATTAATGTACAGGCACCATTTTTCATCGCCAGTAACGATTCGGTAAAGAAATCGTTGCTTGTTTCCATGAGTTGAGCGGTGACGAGCAAGCAAACCAGCGGAGATTGCGGCTCGTTGATTCTTGTTGTTGTCACTTAAAACATGCGGAACCCATGCTCCAAACTTCTGAACTTTTCCCATTGAGTGAAGATGCTTCACTATAGCAGTGTGGGAGAATTTAATTTTCTTTGCCAGTTCTCATGTCGTTTGACGCGAATTTTCATGCAAATGTTGGTTTAATCGCTCCTCATCGAACTCAACTGGACGGCCAGAACGAGGTGCGTCTTTGATGCCAAAATTTCCATTTTTGAACTTGGCATACCAATCATGGGCGGTTCTTTCAGCTATCGCACCCTCGCCATACACAGCACAAATGTCACGAGCAGCTTTTGCGGCCTTACAACCTTGATTGAAAGCAAAGAGAAGAAGGTGTCGAAAATGTTCCTTTTTCTCAACTTGACACTCCATTTTATAGATCTAGTATCCAAAAAACAAAATATAGATTCTGGTAGAAAACTTCTATTTAAAAAAACTGCGGGAACTTAGTTTCCAACCCAATAAATTCATATTTAACCCTTTAAGCGGCGCCTTTCGTAGTCGTCAAACGGTTAGTTTTACTGTTCCAATTGCGAACTTGCACCAGTAAATTTTTAGTACAATTTCGATCTCAAGATATACGTGAAAAACAACTCTTGATTATTTTCTAATAAATTTGTTCTTAAATTGCGGTATGAATCAATTATTTAAATAAACAGAAATACCTTGCCCCTGAAAGGGTTAACTGGTATACTGTATCACACATTGGTTAGATGATTTATCTTGAAATTTTATTGTCGCAAACCTCTAATATATATTATATATATATTAGAGGGTGCAAAAAGCTCTGCGAAAGCAGTCTCTGATCATTAAATTTATTTATTTATTTATTTTTCGCCTAATATTTCGAGTAAAATTCTTGCTAAAATCTATTGATTTTTCACCGGAGAAATCTTTTAGTGAGGTGAGATAATCCTCTTAAGCATATTTATTTGCATCTTTGTAAAGGTATATTAGGTTGTCCCGAAAGTTTCTTCATTTTTTGACCAAAAATAACCCAAGTAAATTTCGAAAACGGCGAGATTTATTGAAAAACATCTGTACTATTCTGTTCTACTAATCTTCTTCTACTTTTTCAGGAATCTTATAGAGCCTTCTTTTCAAAATTGTTTTGATTTTATTCCAAAATACTTACCGAGGTGATTTTTTATGTCATTCAAACAGTTAACCCTTTCCGGCACACTGGGTCAGGTCTGGGATACCTAATTTTAATTCTAAACTTGCAGTTGGCACCAGTAATATTTTAGTAAAATTTTGAACTTATAATAAAAGCTTAAACTAGGGGTTTCAAAATGTCTAAAAAATTCGTTTCTGAATTCCGGTGTCAGATTATAATTTCTCATTTTACTAGCAAATTTTGTCCGTACCGAAAAAGGTTAATTGTTTTGGTGAAGAGAATTTTCGATAGAATAGGGCAAATTTTAATAGAATAGAACAATGTCCGAGTGCATCAGAATAGCTCAGCTGAACGCAAGGATTTAGATTTCCCTCTCAAAAATAACCCCAAAATTTATTTTGCAAGTCTGTGCTATTTTTTAATTCAACTGACACCACTTTCTTAAAATAAAAATCTTTCATTCACACTTTGACAATTTTTGTAAAAGAAAAGCATTATAAATTGTGTTATCTATAGGGGGAACTGGGGCACATTGATACTTGGGGCACATTGATACACCCCCTGTACAGCACACAGGGTCATTACAGGAAATTTCACAACGGCTTCAAAAGGTGATACTAGTGAAATTAACCACATACAGAAAGTTTTGGAATGATTCAATAGTGTGATGGAATGGGATGGGTGATTAATTGTTTTTGTAGGTCAAAAGTAAATTTGAGTTGTACAGAATACCCTCCCTGGCAAGTAACGCGAATGTTTATCTGTTCCTCATTCTTTATTGTTAGATAAATTATGATGTGTTGGATTTGCGACTCATTTTATTTAAAATGGCTGTATGGGGCACAATGATACAGTCTTTGTCGGGGCACATTGATACAACCTAAATCCTTTTCTAGTTCATTTTTTCATTACCTTTTATTTTTATTTTTACCATACACTCCTTAATTCAATCATTTTTCGTCAAAAATTTCTACTATTAGTTTTTATTGAAGTGAAATAGCTCTAATTTCTTTATATTAGAACATTTTATAGTATTTTTGCAAACAGAAAACGTACAAACTTATACACTATCCAATGCTAGTAGAATTAACTAAAGAATTGGAAGGCAGCCTTACAAATCTCAAATTTATATCGATTCTCCAGAGAAAAAAGTATTATCGACATGAGAAATTTTAAGTAAGAGAAACAAGATGCAGAATAGTACAGGATAATTAAATTATAAACATAATTTTTAATAAAATTATCCTTTATTTTCTGTTTGTAAACCGATTTATAAACAGAAAACTTGGTAATTCTTCCCCTTTCCTAACATAAAAGACAATTCTGGGGTTAAAGTGCCAGATATGACAAAGTTACCACAGCCAACAAACAGACAAGGAACAGCCAGAATATCAGATCATTATACGTTTCATTTTGATTCCTTTAATATCGCTTACAAATAAACTGTGGGCGATTTTAATGTCTATAAATATATATAAAATAGTTTGCTAACTATTTTTCTATGAAAAATATGCATTGGTGTTATTTTGTCTCCATTTTTCCCAGACGTGTCAAAGTGTATCAATCTGCCCCGGGGATGGGGCACATTGATACAAATTACTTTTTTTGATTTTTTAAAAATTACATGCAAAAATAATATATAAAACGACGATTGTATATTTTTATAACACACTACACAGGTTTTGCTGACATCACATAGAAAAATAACTTGAAATTTCTGCTTTCTAGACGCCAAAAATTTTTTTTGAAAAAAGCTGTATCAATGTCCCCCAGTTCCCCCTACTAATAAAAGAACAAAACGCTCTGTCTGTCTGTGTGTGTGTCTGTGTGTGTGTCTGTGTGTCTGCGATGGCTAGCAAAATATACAGCACGTACGAAGCTAAACATTTTTTTTTCAGAGTAGCCCAATGTCTCTCCTGATGCACCTGAAGCTCAGACTTTCAAAATTCTATTTATTAACTGAGTAATTAATTCAATTCCAAAGCTCACTCTCATAAAAAATCGCCTTTTTTCGCTTTTTTCCCCTTTCATTTTCTTATGGTTGATTGGTTACATAAAATTTTCGCAGAAATAATTAAAAAAGCTGGCACAGACCTTTAAAATTCATAGACTGGCAAACTGTCAGTTTAAATGAGGATATTTTTTTTTATCACAGCTGCTGTAAACCATGGAGAAAAAGATAGGTGGAGGCGAAGTAAACCGAAAAAAGGTTTGCAATATTAAACCATTTATCGCTGAAATTTTAATGTCTCAAACAAAAGCACGAGGAAGGAATTTTGCATTAATAAAACGAATTGAAAGAAATGAATTACAGCTGAAGCATATTTTACGAAGAAATAATAATTTCTTTAAATGTTTTTTTTTCTATTATATTATTTAGGTTAAAGTTAAATTGCATTTATGTTATGGTTAGAATAAGGATATGTTGCAATAAAGTGAAGGCTATGTTACATTTCTGTTATATTTAATTTACGGTAGGGTACTGTTAAGTCGTTGTTAGGTTACAGACAGGTTCTGGTTACGGTACAAAAGTTTAAGGTTAGGAATTTATACACAGAGTGAACATTATGCAAGATTTGATTAAAAATAACACTTACTTTTGTTAAATAGCTCTGAAATTATAATACTATATACCAATCTTTTAGCTACCATCGTGTATCGATCTCATTCATGGTATAGTCGGATTTAAGTGTGATATAATTAGTTTGAAATTCAAAATATTTCACTTGGGATTTGCATGTGAAAATAATTAGTTACGTGACTTAACAGTGAATTTTACGGGTAAATATCAACTTTTTAACACGAAAATTATGCAATCGTTGGATACATATTCCCTCCCGCGTTTTTCATTGCTCATTTTGAGTATTTTTAGAGCTTAATATTAGTTGTTGTTTTTAAAACCGATTTTTCACACAGTCAATGGCTATGTATTTCAGACAATGCATTTCTGCATGTAACGAGTTAATGATAAAATCATACAAATTTCAAGTTCGTTTAATATTGTTAATACGGACCCGGGCAAAGCCGGGCGCGTCAGTTAGTTAAAAATATTGGTTCCAATAGAATATTAAAAAAATGAAAAAACACCGTAAACACTGGCGATAATTGATAAAAAAAATAACAATTTCTAAAATAACCATAAAATGAAAAATAAAGTAGGACGCGTTTCGAGCTACAACCTTAACAGCTCGTCATCAGCTAAACCAACACGTGTCCGTAAGGAGACAGAGTCGAGATGAGTTTTAGTTTATTTATAAAAAAAATAGTTGCTAGTGGCCGACCTGACAATGAAAAATTGCGAGCAGATTTATAAATCACATTTTCAGCATTAATAAGATCCTTTTTGATAAGGTTGGTCCCCCTGGACGAATGTTGAATACTTTATAACAAACAGAGACGCAACAATCCTGATCCATTTTAGATAAAGGTCGCATTTCTTACAGATGAAAGTTTTGGTCTCTATTTGGTGAAATTGAATCTACTACGCCCAACCTCCACCTAAAAAACAATCAATTGTGAAAATTACTTCTGGGAACTAGACGAATTGAAGATAGAAATACCCATGAAACACACCGAAATAGCAAACAAACGATGTGTTACCTTCCATTATGGCGACTCCATTCCTCATGTATTTTTGACAGTCAGAAACAAATTCCTTGCATTCGGTTGAGATATCCTGACCCACCCTCTGTACTTTCCGCACCTTGCTCCTTCCGACTTCTTTTTGTTCTTTTCTTTTAATAATTTTGCTTATTCAAAAAGAAAAAAAATAATTTTTTGAATGAAACAAAATGAACCCTCGGTCTGTATTGAGGCACCAAATCAAAAAAGTTCGGGAAAGAAGGTATTATTAGACTACCGGAAAGATAAAAAAAAAAAAGGTTTGTTCAACAGATTAGTTCAAGCGTTCTTCAACAAAATATTGCCTTTATCAAAATATCCAAAGTTTATTTTTTGCAAAACAACGGAAGAAACTTTCGAACATCCTAATACATTATTTCCATGGTATCACAGAAATATATTTCTGTGCATAAATTTAATAATAATAAAAAAAACCAATTAAAATAATAACAACAAATTAAATAACTATAATTAAAAATCAATAAATTTAATTATAGGTATTATTTTTGAAATATTTAACTTATGAGTTTTACTGATGAATTTCCTGTATTTTTAGCGCGAGAAAAAATCCTATCACTGAAATCCTTCGTAATTCTAAAAATCTTTATAGTTTTATGTAGTACATTTTAAGGAATATCTTTTCTCGCTATTCTAAGAAAAAGTAACTAACACTGTCAACGCCGCTGAAAGTGAATTTTTTGTGATCTGGGGAATAGCTTCGGAAATATTAAGAAAAATACTGCTCACAAAAATATGAAAATTGGTGATTTTATAAAGAAATGTTTGATAAATATACTGATGCAGACAGTTTTTAAACCGAAGAATGATTTAAAAAAATATTTAATGTTACATTTGCTCAAATTCATTATATTAAAATAGTTTTATAGGAGCAAAAACTGTATATAGAAGTCGAAACATATATAATTAGAAGAATTAAGATTAAAAGTTCACGGTGGGCAGACTGCATTTATTTTTTTAATTTGACTCATTCCTGGGAATTTATTTCCATTTTAAATTCAAATTTTGACAATTTCAAAAGCTTTTTTTTTTTAATATTTCTTAAAAAAGGATAAATATTTTAACCTCTTGAGTGGGAATCAACAATGTCTCTGTAATATTTTATTATCACCGGAATAATCGAAAAATTTTCTTTTAAATTAAGCAAAGGCAGTTATTTATTATTATTATTATTTATTTTTTTAAGGATTTTATCTCCAAAGTTAAAATTATAAAAGTTTGTTAAAAGTTTGTGGTGCAAATCTGGGTTACATTAGGTTGGATAAAATGCATAAATATTTAAAAGCAACCGTCACAAAAAAAACCCTTTCAAATAAAATTTAAATAATTAAAAGTTAAAAGAGAGAAATATTGAAAGTTACGTCATAAAACTATATTTACATGTGAATATCAGAATAGAAAGAAAATATTTAAATAATGAATTCATTAAAATGCGCTAACCGCCTTAAGTATAAAGAATTACGTCATTTGTAAAATAGCCAAACAATAATATTGTAAACAGTTTTAATTTAAAAATAGATTTACGTGAGACATTTTACATCTCTTAGAAACTAATGTTGCCAATTCTAAGGAGGCAGAAATAAAAACAAATATTTCTTTTTTAACAATAAAAGAATCTTCATGAGAATATCATAAACAGAAAGAAAATTTTTAAATAATAAATAAATTCATTAATGTGCGCTATAAGCCGCGCGTAAAAGGAATGATAACATATTTAAAATGACCAAATGATATTTCAAGACAGTTAAAATAAAAGAAATATATTTAGATGAGACATAATATACTTATGAAAATGTTACGTAATTAGGGATTGATAAAAGAATTTTGATGATGAAGTAATTTTTTATATTTTTCATGCCTCATTATTTTTTAATGTAACTGTGTATCCACTCTCTTCTTTCAGACAGGAGATTACAGAACTTTTGAAAAATCTTCCGTAACTGAGTAATAACCCCCCCCCCCCCAAAAAAAAAAAAAAAAAATTGACGTATAAATTATCTTGTTGCAAGAGTTTTTCAGATTTAAAGAAACTTCTTCGAGGAGGATCTAATTGCCAAAGATGAGCCAATTTTATAATTGGTGTTTACTTAGGAATTTGTCGTTTTCATTTAATCGGTTTTCACACAGACACACTTAATGCAGCAACGTGAGAAATTTGACCCTAATGTATCTAGTTATGATTTTTAGCAATAAAATTTGCTATATATATTTTTTTTGTTTAAGAGGGATTAAATGTTACTAACAATAAATTTATTTTATCTTGGCTGTGATGTGTCTCAATATCCTTGGTTAAAATTTTTAAACTTCAAACCGGTTAGATATATTCACAAAAGACTTCCATATCCTATTCCGATTGTTATGGCCAGCTTATTTTTGCAATGAATATTTTAATGTGGTTGTTGCGATTTTTATCACTTGGGATTGCTTTTTTTTTATTACTTCAAAGCTGCTGGTGGATAATTAACATATTTTAATACAACTTTTAAAAATTAAATTTTAAATTTTTTTTTTTAATTTATAATTTTCGGAGATTTTTTTAACTTATCTATGTATATTCCCACACAACACACGTTATCTATAAGACGTCGACTTATAGTATGAATACGTCTATAATCTCCATAATGTTATTTAGATGTGCATATCAGTAAATAAACAGACGTCGATCTGACATTCCAATTTAGATTTCTATCAGACGTCTGTGACTTGCAAAAGACGATCTGTGGCTTTCACTCTTTTTAACATCTAAAGGAAATCCTTTACTCCATGTCCTTAGGAAATACTCAAGATTGCATCCAATGGATTTGCGAATAACGCGCATTATGCATCTCTTATGGAAAAAATACTCTTGCTTGGAGGTCTTATAGATGTAGTCTTGTAGACTATCTGGATATAATCAACGTCTGAAGGAACTCAGAGAGATCACACATGTTATTTCTAATAGACGTAAAAAGAGAGTATCGTGGATATTTTTAGATAACCTATAGATGTTTTGGCCGTCTTGTATTTACAGCTTCTAGATGACTTATAGATGAATGTGTGCTATGTGGGTTTACATACATATAGATATACATTTATAATTACATACACTCATATAAAACATGTATAAAATGTTTTCAATTTAAAAATAAATGTTTTATAAATATTCAAAAACCATGTCTTTCTACCATCTTGCAAATCTAAGATGCTAAAGCGGTCAATCGGCACAATTTCGGATTCTTTCATCCATCGCACAACTATGACAACATACGGAACTCTTCCCAAAATATACAACCTCTGTTGCCTTTTCTATTTTTTTTCTATTTTAGTTTATATTAGTATAGTAACTATCTCAGGAATTAGGAATTAAAGATTAGTCTTACGGACAAATATGCAGTTATGGTTTTGTTTGGTTTATTTTAATGTTGACCTTTGTGAGGTCTTTCTAAGGGAACCTAACCCGTATTTACTCAAGGTTCGAAGAAAACCACGAAAACTCCGAACGGTTAGGCCGAGGGCCGCGATTGGGCCCAGCACCTGCCGTCTACCAGTTAAGAGGTCAGAACCTCTCGGCCACTGGTGGGGCATGCAATTATGTATTAATATAATTTGTATAAATATCACAATTAAAAAAAAACAACTTATAATGAGGTAATAAGGTAATTTGCTTATTAGGTAGGTTTTACTCAATTACCTCGCCGACCAATTTAGCCGTGTTATACAAATTTCCAAGGTGTTCACAAGTTATACAAATTGAAGAATGTCGTCATTGTGATAATTAACGAGTTAAAAGCTTAAAAAATCACAAAAGACAGGCGTTGTTTTACCTTTTCCGGCACACTGTGCCCGGTCTGGGATATCTAATTTTAATTCCAAACTTGCAAACGGCACCAGTAATATTTTTGTAAAATTTTGCTTTTACAATAAAAGCCTAGATTAAAGAATTCGAAATATTTAAAAAATTTGTTTGTGAATTCCGGCGTCAGTCGATAATTTCTTATTTTAGTACAGATTTTGCCCATGCCGGAAAGAGTTAAAGAATGGCATTCACTTATGGCATAGTAACACTCCAGATGTAATATTTGATTTATTTAGGTAACTTCGAACCAAAAAATAGAAATAATTTGGTTATTTAAGATAATTTGGTTATTGTAGAATTATTAAATTAAACAATCGCGATTTCGAAAGAAAATTTTGATTCCTAATATAAATTTTACGTCATCAGTATTTTAAGTACTACTTGATAAACTCGCCGACAACTTTCGCCAACTTTCGCCAACCGCCAAGCTTTTTGTAAAATTATACACATGGAAAAATGTCACCATTATAAAATTTTAAAATGCAAAAATTTAATGAAATAAAATTTTAAAATATCACAAAAGAGTAGCGTTCTTTTAATAATGACGTTCACTTACGGCTTAATAATAAAGAATGGAAAAGGTTTCTTCTTTATCCTTACATAATTGTGTTGGCCAGATGTTTAACCCTTTGTGGTGCAGGGAAAATTGATTGCTTAAGTGTTGTTAATTAATGTTTGACATCGGAATTTGAAAACAACTTTATTTGTAAATAAGAAAACGCTAGATTTCACGCATTCAATAAACCGTAAATTCTGGTGCGAACGTGGCGTTTGGGAACTAAAATTAAGTGGTATATCTAAGAAACCAGCCCGTAAGGGTTTAAAGATCGCAAAACTCTTTTCTCTTTGCATTTGTCTGAGCCTCCAAATTGGAATGCTCAGTTACATGATGCAATCCAGGCTGTGCCGGCTCGCGAAATATAAAATTTAATTTTTAATAAATATAATTTGAAACTTAATTTTTATGGTATAAATTGTTTTATTTTTCTCAATGTACTCGAGAAAGAAAGCTTTGTTTGTAAAATCATAAAAATGTCAGTGAGTAAAATCATAAAAATAAATTTTTAGCCTGTCATAAAAAAATAGAATTACCACTCGAATGCAATTAACTGCCACTTGAACTACGCGACTTTAGGTAAGTAATTCCGTTAAGAAAAATATCACTCACTCAATCGTTTAAATACGAAATGAGATTTGTTGTTATTGTCACTCGATAAAGAGCAATTACGATAGAATAATGTCATATCATTCTCTATATGAGTGATAACCCACCAGGTGGGGGGGGGGGGGAGATCAATTTGATTTTTCAAAGGAGTAGTTACAAATTGCTTATTACAAACCTTATCTATCAGTTTCTGTTGTTTTTTAGGGGAGCAGAGATAATTTTCTACTCGAAAAATAAAGGAAATACAAATTTAAACGTGTCGGATGTGACAATCAAAAAACATTCTTCTAACTCAGACTTATTAATACTTCTAAATTCGCTGTCGCAGTGCTAAAACTAAAAGACAATCTATGATCATCGTAAGGATTCTAAAGTATACATATCCGTGAATTAGTTATTGAAATATTAGTTCTTGAGTATTGTGGATATCGGGAAAAATACAACATTAAAGCGCTGTTATTGGTTGATTTACGCCAAAATATAATCAACAACAATATTTACCAAGGTATATCTGAAAGTGAAGTTTGGTGAAAATTCTTGCATTAGTTCTAGAGATATTACTATTGCGAAAATTAGAAAAATTCAACATAGCAATATCACTTGTTGGGCGATTGACACTAAAACGTAAGCACACTCAATTCATATAAAAGTTTGATTAAATCTGAAGTTTAACGAAAATTCGTGAATTTATTCTTGATTTTGAGGTACAATGGAAATTGTTAAAAATGCAGCATGATAGCGCCCCCGAATGAGCAATTTACACCAAAACTTAGATAAAATTTATTAATACCAAGGTGTAACCTAATCTGAAGTGAATCTGATGGAAATTTGTACATTAATTTTAAATATACAGATGTTGCGCTGATCATACAAAATGCTGCATATCAATGGATAATATTGTTTGTAGAGGAAAATATTTTACTCTCCATTAAATTTATATGGATACTTTCTTCTTTATGTAAATTTGCAACGGCCGTAAGGATTTTATCGCTGATATTAAATATAATATAAAACAAGTCCAATTGCAAAATTACATCAAGAACAAAATATCCATATAAATTTCAAACAGAGAAAAATAATTTTTCCCTTCAAAAAATATTATCCATCCATTATAAGATAAACAATAGAGATTCTAACGCATAAAAATTCCATGTGTAACAAAACATAATCATTCAACCTACCAAAACTGTGGCACGAATTGCTCAATATTTTAAAAAAATCTAAACTAATATCTTTAAAATTAAAAATTTATTCGAGTCACATGAAAAACTGCATGATGGCGTTTCAGTTTAATGCATCATAGGCCGGGTAACTTTGGAACATTATTTTTAATTTCTTTTGAAAATGTCTTAGTAACAAGTTGAAACAGGTCAACAGATAACCGCTTGAACTTGCTTTTGGCCGTACTTCATACGGACAATGCGTTTTTGTCAACTATGTTTTACTCGTCCCACGTACGGACATCCGTATACCAATCATGATGTATTATTCTCGCCAGTAAATTTTTATTGTGAATTTAGCATTTTATTGAAAATATTTTGTAAATTTGCTTCTTTGCTCTTTATTTAAGAATTTTGTTGGATCGGAAATCTTTCTATTTCGATTAGGCAAAAATTTCTGTATTGACAAACTAGTGAATAAAAGATTAAAAATTCTGTTCAAGATGAAACAAATAAGCATTATTTGAAACTTTTTTTCAGAAATATTGATCACTTAATTGGTTAAATAAAACTATTTTTCTGTTATGAAAATTTTCTTTACACCTTTTTAGTAATTAGAAATAATATAACGCGTTTTTGTTGTGTATACGACATAGTGACGGATATAAATCTCACTAATAGATTTTTTTTTTTCAAACGAGTGAAAAATTGCTCAGACCAGGAGTCACATTCGGTTCTTTCTTTTAATCCAATCTGAAGCGCAAGCTGAGAGTGTGCATTGTTTTTATTTTCCTACCATTTCATCTAAAAACGATTTAAACACAGGCAATTTCACAAATTTTTCGATCATTTACCTCAAACATTAAATTACTTAAATTAATTTTGAAAAATGTAGGAATTGAATGTACACAACGCATCACATACACTGTATGTGTCAGGGAAAATGTTATTTATTAAAACAATCTTTTAGGCAGTAACGGTGCTCAATAACAAGAATCACAGGAACTCTGTGAGCTACCAAAGTAATAAAGAATCAATTTCATGAGTTTAATTTAAAAAAAAAATAATTGAAACCGTAAAAATTAAATAACAAAATATAATTGACTTAAAAAATTACTTGCAGTTTTTAATTTGAAATAATTGTTATTGTATTCAAGTAAATAAGTGTCCTCATTGGTAAGCTTAAATAAATGCATAGAAAGAAAAGTGCATAATATGGAGGTAGGGATTACGATCCCGGTCCCGGGAGTTTAGAATTGATTAGATTAAATCCCGGGATTGAATATCACCAAATTTTACAATAGCTAAATATCATCATCTTATATTAAAGAAAAGCATCTTAAAACAAAAACGCAGTCTAATTTACATATGAAAATATACTTAGAGTTAATATTTGTTAAATATTCTTTTACTTTAATTATCAAAAAAGTATAGGATAAATTACAAAAATTTATGATTAAAACAAATATGTTGATATTTGTCAATGTAACAAAAACAAAACTGAAATTATAAGCATAAAGTTTTAATTTTCATAATTTAAAATGTCTTTAAGTAATTTTTTTAAATAAAATTTTATAAAATAAATATTAACTCAATGTAACTTTTTTCTTAATTTATACTTATTTTTTGTAAATTAAAAACATTTATGCAACACTAAAAAAGTATGAGGACAGTTTGGACGTGTATAACGAATTAAACTGTTCTGATAGAAATAAATATTTCAAGAAAAAAAAAATATTTCTTAACCCTTTCCGGCACACTGTGCCCGGTCCTGGGATATTTAATTTTAATTCCAAACTTGCAAACGGCACCAGTAATATTTTAGTAAAATTTTGCTTTTACAATAAAATCTTAAATAAAGGAATTCAAAATATCTAAAAAATTCGTTTGTGAATTCCGGCGTCAGTCAATTATTTCTCATTTTATTACGATTTTGCTCGTGCCGGAAAGGGCTTATACATCTATGACATCTGTTTGCGTAAAATAAATGCAACCCACAGCAACTGTTAAATACAACAAATTCCTTAAAATTATTTATTTTAATGGAAAAATATCAAGCATAATTTATGAATATTCAAATTTATATAAAAAAAAACGTATATGTAAACGCAGAAACTTCGGAGAAAAATATCTGTCATTCCGTCACTTGATAATTTTATTAATTTTCATTTTAGCTCATAGGGCATCAAAGTTTGAGAGCATACGTGACCATCCCTTCTATATGTACCTATGTATGTACATAACGCGTCAATGCATGATAAAAATATCCGATTTGCTTCAAATTTTGGATATAGGTTTATTATGATAAGTCGCTCGATTAGTTAAGAGGAGGGAGGGGGGACGGGGACTAAACCCCCTCTTAATTTAGATAAATAGGTTTTTCATGCTGAATTATCAGATTTCTTTCAAATTTCAGATATAGGATCATTCTGATAAGGCGCCCCCATGATTAGTTTTGGATATTCATTGTTTAAATATAAATTGGGGGAATAGGCGGTAATCTCCCCTTAATGTAAGTACATGGGTTTTTTATGCAGAATTTACCGATAAGCTTCAAATTTTGATTTTGATTAATTCTGATAAGGGGCTTCCATGATTGTTTTGAGAGAGGAATTCATTTCTTATGGATAAGGGGAGATTTTCGGGTCACCCCTCTAAATTTAGATAAATGAATTTTTCATGCAAAAGTAACCGATTTTTTTTTTTTTTTTTTTTTTTTTTTTTTTTTTTTTTGCTAAAATTAAAATTAACTGATTTTGGATATAAGTTCATGTGGGTAAGATGCTTCACTGAATAGTTTTGGGGTTCTTCTGTTAGGCATAAAGGTAAAACTGACGATTACCCCTTTCCCCCCTTAAATTAAATAATTTGATTTTTATGCAGAATTATCAGATTTGCCTTAAAATTTGCTTATATGTTCTTTCTGTTATGGCGAATCCCTGAATAGTTTTGGTGTGTAATGGTTAAGTATAAAGGGGACAACGGGAGATTAGCTGCTCTTAAATTGAATAAATAAGATTTTATGCAGAATTATCCGATTTGCTTGGAATTTCGGATATTCATTATGATAAGGCGTATCCCTGATTAGTTTTGGGAGATCAATCATTAAGATAAATTATAATAGAAGGTTGGAAGTGGGGTAGCTAATCCCCCTCTTAATTTGATTTTTGAGGAACATTTTTCATTGAAAAAATTAGGCTGCAATATATAATTACTGTGAACAGCCTATTAACTGAATACCATCAATTTAACTGTACAGTATTCTTTTTAGTACTTTAGTAATTAACTAAGATTCCTCGGTGTTTTACTATTTCCGTTAGATTATATTTTCTGCTGATTTTAATTGAAAGCGGTTTTGAAGAGTATCAAAAAACAGAATGAATAGGTAACTCGAAAATCTGTTAGCTTTTTATTACATTCTTTGAAGTCTGGTTAAAATCAAACAGAAAAAAACTAAAGCTTTATAACTATTTGACACACTTTAAGCGGAAATCCCAAAACTTAATTAAGTCATAGTGTATCTTCTTTAAGCAAACCTTAAGCTTCGAGATTTATTTTAAGGGAGTGTGTGATCTTTTCGGTTTCCGTCGTGGGAGATGTTTTCAGATGCACTCGAATCAGTGTTGCCAGATGTTTAAAGTAAATACGGTCTCTAAATGGTTTGATACCATCAAATTCTTACAGCTTATTTCGCCATTTTAATCACAGACACTAACATTAGAAAAAGCATTAGATTAAAAGAAAAATGAGATTTTTTTTAAGTATGAAAGATGGTAAAAATGTAAGAATTTTGAAAAAGAAACCATAATTGTTATGTTTTCGTTGTTTTATTTATGATATAAAAACCATTTTTTTCACCCCAAAACAATCGGAACAATTACGACGAAACTTAGAACAGGAAACATGTAAAGAAAATTATTTCTTTTATTCATTTATAAAATCAATAAAAGTTTTATTATTTTCAGTAAAATTTTCTATTATTGACCCTATATAATCGCGATAAAAAAAAAAAGGTTTACAACTTAAACCTTTCAGGGGAAAGGTATTTCTGATCCAAAACTGTTCAAATAATTGACTCACACGGGAATTTAAGAACAGATTTATTTGAAAATAACCAAGAAAGGTTTTTCCCGTATATTATGAGATTCTAAATTGAGATTCTAATTGTTCTAAAAATTTACTGGTACCAGTTCGCAATTGAAGCAGTAAAATTATCTGTTTGCAGACTGCAAGCGTCGCCCCTGAATGGGATAATTAGTAAAAAAAATTCCGTTATTAAGTCTAAAAGTAAATCGCATATCATATAAAATGAGGAATAAAAAATAAATATATTTTCTTTGTTTATATAACCTGTGAACCTGAAATAAAAAAGATTTTTTAGAAGGAAATGAGTAAATCTAATCTTACTTTAATGTCGGATTAGTAAGAATTCTAAAAATGTATTCCATCTTAAAAAAGCTAATTTATGTTTAGCTACAGATGAACCCCTTGTGGCTCGGTGGTATATCTATGAAAGCACTTAATTTTAATTCTTATACTCCACATTGACACCGGAATTTTTGTGAAAAAAATTACGGTTTATTGAAAGCGTGAAATATAGCTTTTTCTTATTTTCAAATAAAGTTGATTTCAAATTCCGGTGTCAGTCATTTATTTCAATATTTAACCCTTTGCTGCGCGGTGGTTTCATAGATATACCACTTAATTTTAATTCTCTAACACCACATTCGCACCGGAACTTTGTTAAAAAAATTTACGGTTTATTGAATGCGTGAAATTTAACATTTTCATATTTATAAATAAAGTTGTTTTCAAATTCCGGTGTCAGTCATTTATTTCAACACTTAAGCAATGAATTTGTCCTGCGCTGCAAAGGGTTAAGCAATGAATTTGCCCTGCGCCGCAAAGGGTTAACTTAAAGGAAATGAAAACAAGTCGATTGTAAACGAATTACTGCATAAAGTTTTAAAAATATTCCTCTGAAATATATGGAGAAAAAATGCTGCTGTAGTTTCGAATATTAGTAATACATTAGAAATTTAAACCTTTTTTTTTAATTAGCATGCATATTTTTTGTATCTTAAAAGTCACTGTTTTTTAAAATCTTTCCTACATGTACGCCTGATACAAAAATAAATTATAAACCAAATTGCATGGCCTTAATCCATTCAGGACCACGGATGTATGTATGCACCTTTAAAAAGGACGTGCAAAATTTTTGTTTGGCCCCAGTAATAAAAGAAGTGAATATTTTGCTGATTAAATCAATTCATTTTCGAAATCATGTAATTGAAAGTAACTTTTATTAACAAAATTGTTTCAGCGGAATAGAATTTGTCTAAAAAATGCCGGTCCTAAAGTGATTAACAACGGTTCGATGAATTCAATTAATTATATTAAAAAGTTATTAACACGTTGAGTGTCATGTCAGTCACGGGTGACTGACACGAGTTGATAAAACTAAAACAATTATAAGGTTCTAAATAATTACTGGAAATGTAATCAATATACGTAATTTTTGTGGTTTTATGCTACGTTAGACAATGATTTAAAAAAGTCAAATACCTTCTTTGCAATTGTTTAAGCGTCTGAATCGGATGCTTATTTACGTGAGGCTTATGTGCTAACAAGGAAGGTCTCCATTGGGGGCATACTTAGAATTCTTTGAAAAAAATACGAATTAAACTACTCATGTAGGTAATAAAGGATCAGTGAAAATTAGCGGCGGAATTACATTATTAGATATGTAAAAAAATAAAATAGTTTGGAATAATTGGCGTGAAAAGCTGAAAGCGACGCGGGATTTGGCGAGCAGTGCATTTCCTCACCAAAAGCAGACGATTTTAACGAATCTGAAAATTGATTTTAATTGACTTCACTGTTAAAAATCTGCAGCATTTACTGCAACGTCACTCCACTACTTTTATAGAATATCTCTCTTCTGACCAATGAGAATGCTCCATAGCACGGTGAATCGACCTTTTTCTATACTAGCGGTGGAGTGACGCTGCAGAAAATGGTACATATTTTTAGCGGCGTTGTAGCTTGTGCAACACTGTTAAAAATCTGCTGCATTTTGCTGCAACGCACTCCACCGCTTGTATATAATATCTCTATTCCAACCAATGAGAAAGCTCCATTTCACGGCCAAGTAACCGTTTTCTATACAAGCAAGGGAGTGCGTTGCAACAAAATGCAGCAGATTTTTAACAGTGTATTTTTCAATTTGGAACAATTTTAATCAATTTAAATTGTGTTTTAAATGATAAAATATATTAATTTCATTTTGTTATAAGTACATATAAACGTATATGACAAAATTACACTTAAAGTAAAGTAAAAATGCAAAACTAAAATTACTTAAACTAAACTTATTTAAATAAATTGAACATAGAAAGTTTTTTCTTTAAAAAGTATTCGAAGCGTAAAAGCGTATTTTTCAAAATTTCGTTTTTTCGCCAACCGGAGATAAATCGCCAAATAAACGAAATTTTTATTATTTTTTTACGGACGTTATAACGAGGTTCCGCCGAAATTTTTTTTATAAACATATGTAACTATATGAGAAGAACATTCTGTAATTTTTTCAGATTTTTCTGAGTATGCCCGTATGGAGACCTTCCTTGTAAGTGAAGGGTTACGCTATCATGAAATCAATTCTTATACATGTAATTTGCAACTTAATTTTTATGGTATTAATTGTTTCTTTTTTTACATAAACTCATTAAAGTAAGCTCCATTATTCTGGCCTTGTCAAACAAAAAAATCAATTTCAATCTGTGATGGAAACTGGAATAACTACTCGAATGCAATTAATTGCCACTTGAACGACGCAATTTTAGAAAAGTTACTCCGAAGAGAAATGCATCACTCTTTCAATCTCTTAGCGAAAATCTGAGGTTTCGAAGACCAATTACACCTAAATAATGACACAACATTCTCGAGATCAGTGATGTCCCAAGTCAATGTGACTTTTGAGGGACAACAATTCAAAATTTATTACTTATTCTATCAATTTATTTTGCTTTTTTTTGGGGGGGGGGTGTAAATTTCAACTCTAAAAAATACTGAAAAAGTTAATGATTAGTTTTTTACTGAATTTAAAAAGAAATCGATAAATTGTTGAAAGAGTTAAAATAGAACAAGTATTTGAATAAATTATACAATTATGCTTTGTAGATAACATCTCATCTTTTTCTAGTATTAAAGATAGCGATAATTAATCTGCTTGTAATTGTAACTTACAATTTATCGTAACGCTTTCGACTTTTTATTAAAGAGAGCTCTACACTTAGATTTGCTCTGCTATATAACGCACTAAGAGTCCTTTACATGTAATACTACAAAAAGTTAAAAAAAAATCTAGCATGATTATACAGATCAATATCTACTGCTCTGTGATACTATCTTGAACATATTTAATCTAAAAAATAGATGAAATATCTAAAAGATGTTTTACCAACTTTATAAAATTAAAAATTTTAAATAATGGTAGAAAAAGAAACGGCTAAATTGAAAATAATTATTTATCTACCGCAGCTATCGTTCACAATCAATTAATTTACTTTATCACATACGCAAAGCCCGATCAAACTGCAGTTGGGCCCAGGACCTGTGAAAAAGTTGCCCCCCCCCCTACCTCTCCATTTACGGCGACATTTTCAGAAAAAAAAGTAGGTTTATTTGATGAGTTAACAAAATTGTTTGAGTAAAAACTTCAAGCTTACCAAAATAAAAAAAAAAAAAAGAAAGAAAGAAAGAAAAAGAAAGAATAAAAACTTTACAAGAATAATGAAGAAAATGAACTATCATCCACTTTCTCAAATAAGCTTTTGTATAATCTATGATCCTTAGTTTATGATGCAGAATAAATGAGGATGTCTTTTTCAAAACTCGCCTTATTGAAATTCATAAAAATCGTGTTTTTAAAATATTTGATTAAGAGGGGGAAAAATCAGCCACATAATTTATTGGACCCCTGAAATTGGTGGGCCCAGGACCGAAGCCGTGCATTAGTCAGGCCCTGCACATACATATTGATAACTTTAAAATTAAATAAAATATGAAAGACAGCGATGTTAGAAAAGGGGAAACAAAGAAATGTGTTGTGATTCGGAGAAATGGCTACTTAAAATTAATAAAAGATAGAATTCTGAAATGCTTTATGTGTATTGTGTTCTCTATAGAAAAGAAGTTTGGTGTCCAAAGATTTTCATTAACTGTCATTGAAGTAGCAGAAGACTGTGCGCAGAAGTCTACTTTTGCCACAAAGACGAAAATACAATTTTCTTCATTTTTAATAAATTATTGACAATACATAATGTAATACATAGTTTAGAATATATTGTCGAGTCTCCCTATAACGAAACTCCATACATAGAATTTCTCTATATAACGAATTTTTTGTAGGAACGGTCTCTTTTTCGCATGTTTACATTAAAAACAGTCTCTATATAGCGAAATATCTATCTCCATGTAACAATTTTTTTCATAAATTGGTCTTAATTTATTCAGTTTTAAAAAAGATTCGAAATCCAATTTTCCATAACTTATTTTTGATTTATCGTTCAGTGCTGAGTTTTTTTATATTAGTTATCTCCTTGTTCTTTAAATCCAACGAATTCACCCCACTTCTCACACACCTTTTAACATCCTTCTCAAAACAGGGTCAATTAGATTGTTACACATACAAGAAAGGAATCAATGGCACATAAGAGAGGCCTTCAAATGGCGGAAAATGTTAACTACAATTTTTCATTCCTTGCTAAAATTTAAGCCTTTTTTTTGAGAGCGTAACAATTCTAAAATCAAAACAACAAAAAATTACAGATTTCTTTCTTCTGAAATTAATGTAAGTCTTCCTTATTTGATTTTCATTAAGCTTTCAAATAAATGCCTGTTCTCTCTTTTTTTTTTTTTTTTCTTTTTTCTTTTTTTTTTTTTGAAACTGCTTAAATAATTAAGAAATAGAATGTTAGGTTAATATTTACTTTTAAACACTTCAAATTCTTAATTAAAAATATCCAAAATAATATTTGTTCAAAATTTACACATTAAATACGATTTTTAACACCATTTTCTATACATCGAATTTCTCTATATAACGAATTTTTTATTAAAACGATGGATTTCGTTATATAAAGACTCGACTTTATTTGGGATACATTTTACTAAAATAAAAATATGGTTCCAAACATGTATATATGTTTTAAACGGGCGTAGTAGTTGGCAACTTTGTATATATAATGTTGTATGATTTTGGAAAAGAGTTTTGATATAAAATGAAATTTCTAGCGCACGACGCAATAGAGTTATTTTTCCTTTCTTTGAGAATGTGAAATTTTATACAGAATGGTGTGTCTAGATAAGATATTTTTTTTCTGC
Source organism: Maratus speculifer (assembly GCA_964019185.1). Lineage (NCBI taxonomy): Eukaryota > Metazoa > Arthropoda > Arachnida > Araneae > Salticidae > Maratus > Maratus speculifer. The sequence goes on from OZ025295.1 coordinate 399,209,676, forward strand.
AAGAGGAAAAAAGGTAAATAAGGAATGATATGGACATATGTTATAATAACGTAGAATCGTAATTGAAAAAATATGACATATCGGCAGCGGTGGGCGGTGAAATGCATGCAGCATAAATTGGATAAAATGCTAATTTATATGCTCAATCAATAAAGATGTTCGAAAGAAATGTAAAATTATGAACTACGTGAAAATTTTAAATCTCAGGAACTATGCATGTAATTTCATGTGCTTCTATATGTTTTTTTTTTTAAATAATAACAAATGTAATTTTACGACACTAGATAAATCGTTTCAAAAAATAAATGGGATGTTTTCATATTTTCTAGAGTGATTCTTTAAACTAAATTTTCATAATTTTAATTTACTACATGAAAATGTCTGAGCTGTATATTATTACTTGAATGGATTGCATTATGTTTATTTATTTATTTTTTGAATTTTTAGTTATTTGCATGCTATTACGTTGAAAATGCATTTCTTTACAAATATATCTATTTTTGAACTATTTTGCTGATTTAAAAATTATCATTAAGCGTCCGTAATTTAACTACCCTAATTTCCTGCCCAAAAACCGGGGATCAAACAATTCCTTTTGGACCCAGAAATTTTATTTTATATTTGAACCAATGAACCAATGCAGAGTTATTAGATGTGCCTACTGGAGTCGTCATGCTCCAGTTCACCTTCCATCGAAGTCGATGAATCGAGTGGCTGATTGCATAGATTGTAAGCTAGAAATAATGGTATTTCAAGAAATTCCGGAGCATTGGGTTGGTCGGTTTAATCTTAGGGTAAAGCGGTTTAGAAGAGCAAAGGGCCATACATTTATATATATATATATATATAAATTAGACAAAATGCTAAATAATTTTCAGGGAAAAATCGATAAAAATACAAAAAAATAAATATAAAGTAGTTAAATTTAGTAAAAAAAAGTTAAATTTAGTAAAAATAACAGGTGAAAAATAATAAAAATATCATTAAAGAGAAAATTTCCAAAAAATATCATAGAAAAAGCAAGGGGATACGATGAACAACTTGATCAGCCAATGAAATTCAAGTAAGCGACCAATGAAATTCATCCGTTCGCAACCTTGAAAACAACAATCGTCCGATAAGGAAAAGCGATTGTTTTGAGAAGATCACACAGAAGATCACTTCACTTTCCAACTGGAAAGAAGAAACATGACTAAAAAAGAGAAAAAAATGCAAAAAATTAGATAATTTAAATAAAATAATGTGTTTATTCGGAATGTGGATAAATTCCGAAGCCAAATGCAAAGGCAGGAACGAGGTCGAATTGATAAAAAGATGGAGGATAGATTTTAATTTAAAAAAGTGAAAATATATCAAAGTTAGAAATTTGGAAAAACCGCAACTATGCGTTTAAGGTGGTTCGTGCCGTCTTCTTTTAGAAGGGGGGGGGGCAAAACCGTCATCTCTACTCAAGATAACAAGCGGTCTTTTTTTACCAACAGTATTGTTAATATTGTATGGTTTTATAGATCGGAACGCATCGTTGGGTATTAGAATACGATTTCTATGAAAATTTTGTGCAAGTTTTATTATAACTTGCGAAATCGGTCGAATGTTGAGATCATTATGTATCATTATGGACATCGTTCCGAACGAACGTAGTTGCTTTAACAAACTGTCTTAAAATGGTATTTTGAACAGTTTGAAGTTTTTGAAGTTGAGTTTCACATACAGATCCCCAAATAACTGACCCATAATTAATGGTGGATCTGACGAAAGATTTGTATAACAGTAATTTATTAGGAAGTGACAGACAGCTATGCCTAGCTAAAAAGGATTTGAGGGAGGTTTTGGCCGCTACAGATTTCGATTTAAGTTAAATATTTACCGCGATGCAAAAAGTCACATTTAAATTTCAAATTTTTCTGAGTCGAAAAAGAATTGTTTGATCCGCGGATTATAGGCAGGAAATTAGGGTATTTTATAGAAAAAAATAATTCATTTAAAGAAACTAGCATCTTTAATCCATTCGAAACCTCATAATTCCCTTTGCTGAATTTTCAATCCTTTTTAAAGAAAAATTTCTGTAGTTGAATTGCGATAAAGATCTATTAAAATAAGGGAAACATTTCAAATAAAATAACTGATGAGAACAATGAAGAATCTTAAGTAGCACGTATTCCGGTCGCTCATCTTAAAGGGGTTAAATATATGTAATAATAATTCGACGAAATGCTATGTTCCATAAACTCTAGGAGTCCGCAGCACCACGAGCAGAGCAGTTGCTCCGGCAGTTGGCGAGCAGTGGAAGAGTTTCATTGGGGTATTTCCCCATTATAAAAACAAAACCATCTGTCTTCAATTTCTTTATTTATGAACTCATAAAATCAATAAGCTATTCCCCGCAATCACATAGACACTGTCATCAAAAATTCCAAAACGTCGTGATTAAGCTGGACCGAGTTTAAACAAATATATTTATCAGATTCATTTTAAAAGTATTAATAAAGTTTAAATGCAATAAAGACTTCCAAAATGTTTAAATCGGTTAAAGGTTTTAAAAGAGAAGATTTAATCTTTTTGGCTGAGCAATTAGGTGAGAAAGTATCGTCAACGGCTATTCTTTCAACGCTTAAGGATCTAATTTTGAATTCTAAAGAATACAAAACCGATCCAGAATTTGTACAAAACGTTTTAGAAAATGCCATTTCCGAAAGAAAGGAAAAAGAAAAACTCGAAGTACAAGCAAAGAAAGAAGCTGAAGCTGCAGAATTACAAGCAAGGAAAGAAGCTGCAGAATTACAAGCAAAGAAAGAAGCTGCAGAATTACAAGCAAAGATTGAATGCGAAAAGTTAAAATTGGCACATGAATTAGAGTTGGCGAAACTTCAATTGCCAGTAAACAGCCAAGGTGAAGTTCTTAATCCAGTTATCGATACTTATGGAATGAGAAGAAAGTTTACATTACCAAAATTAGAGTTCAGAAAGTTTGGCGGTGAAATCATAGACTGGTTACCGTTTTGGTGTCAATTTAGACAAATTGATGAAGATACAGAAATTGCGCCAGAAGACAAATTTCAGTATCTCGTGCAAGCAACAATTGCCGGCTCCCGTGCAAGAGAAGTGGTAGAGAGCTTTCCGCCAAGTGGTGTAAACTACGCCAAAGCAATTGAGAGTTTGAAAACCCGCTTTGGTAGAGAAGATATATTAGTAGAAGTATATGTGAGAGAATTACTCAAATTGATAATATCAGTACAAACGAAGGGAAAGTTCTCGTTGACATCCTTATATGATAAGTTGGAATCATATTTACGGGCTTTAGATACCTTAGGTGTTACAACTGACAAGTGCGCATCGATCTTATATCCACTAGTAGAATCCTGCTTTCCAGCAGAATTTCTAAAGGCATGGAATCGTTCGAACATATCAACGGAGAAAACGGAGGCGCAGGACAGATTAAATAGTCTTATGCAGTTTTTGAAAACTGAAGTAGAAGGTGAAGAGAGAGTGTCACTTGCAGTAGCTGGTTTTGGTTTAGGTAAGAATGAAGATCGTAAATATGTCGCCAAAAAGAATCACATTAATTTTGAACATAAAACTAATAAAACTTCGACAGCGGCAGGTCTGTTGACTACCTCTTCCGTAACAGAGAAAAAATTAGCCTGCATTTTTTGTCAGCAGGGTTCGCACACCTCTACCACTAAAATTTTACAGTATTTTCAACGTCTTTCACTACAGAAAAATATTGCAAAAACTGCGAATCGAGCAGGTGATTGCGAATTCTGTTTCTTAAAAATTAAATATAAATTTTCTTATCATTGTTAGTGGTGGCAGAGTCCTTACAAAATATAAGGAGTGTGCGAACCCTGGTCAGGGAAAACATGCAAGTTCGGAATGCTTTTCTGCTAGAAAATTAAGCCTGACAGAAATACAAAAAATCGCCAAAGAGAAGAGATGCTGTTTCGTATGCTTAGTACCAGAACATACCGCTAAAAGATGCCGCACGATGATAAAATGCATTATTTGCAATAAGCGCCATGTGCCATTACTGTGCGATCAACGTAAATCGTCCGGTAAAGAAACTCAAGAAGGAGCTGAAGAGAAATTTAAAAAAGATGAATTGAATTTGACAAATGTTAGTAAGAAAAGCGCCAAGGTGTTCTTGCAGACTTTGAAGGTGAAGCTAGTTTCAGAAAGTAAACAAAAAATTGTTCGTATATTACTAGATTCAGCATCACAAAAATCGTACATACTAAAAAGTGTAGCAGAAGAAATGAATTACAAGCCTATTCGGCAAGAAAAGATAATCCATTCTTTGTTTGGCGGTATTACTACTCAAGAATGCCAACACAACTGTTACAAAATAAGAATGAGAGATTTAAGCGAAAACTTCCGGTGCAGTTTTGAAGTACGAGATCAAGTTAGCATATGCGGAGACATTCAACCTGTTACACAGGGGCCATGGTTAGAAGAATTAAAGGAAAGTGGCATCATGTTAAGCGATGTGAGTCAATGTTGTGGTGCCATAGAAGTTTTAATCGGAGCTGATGTTATGGGGAAAATGTTAACTGGACAAAGAAAAATATTGTCATCTGGTTTAGTTGCAGTGGAAACGTATCTTGGATGGACATTAATGGGAAAAGTACCATGTGAAGAGGAATGTTCATCTGAAAACTTGGCGATGACAGTAACATCGATGTTTGTGAAAGAAGCAGATATTTCAAATCTATGGAGGCTTGATTTAATTGGAATTACAGATCCTATAGAGAAGAAGTCAAAAGAAGAGATAGATCGCCAAACTAAGGACTATTTCTTAGAAACAGTACAGGTAAACGATGAAAATCGTTACGAAGTTTGCCTTCCTTGGGCTGATGACGCAGCAACACTTCCAGATAACTTTAATTTGGCGATGAAACGTTTAGAAAATACCACCTCCAAGTTAATCGCTAAGAACATGTTTCAACAATACGAAAATGTCTTTAAGGATTGGATGAACGAAGGGATTATAGAAGAAGTTCCTTCTTGCGAAACGAAATTGTACGGTAATTATTTGCCGCACCATCCAGTCATAAAAGAGAGTAGTACCACAACTCCGATTCGTCCTGTATTTGATGCGTCAGCAAGATTCGCGAATCATCCATCTCTGAATCAATGTCTACAATGCGGACCCAACTTGATTGAGCTAATTCCAGATGTTCTTCTACGCTTTCGAGAAAGAAAGCTTGGTTTAATTGCAGATATTAAGAAAGCTTTTTTACAAATCAGCATTTGTGAAAAAGATCGAAATTTTCTACGTTTTTTATGGTGGAAGGACTTAAAAGAAAAGAAATTAATGATCTTCAGGCATACCCGAGTTGTATTTGGTGTGAAATGCAGTCCATTTCTTCTTTCATCAGTCATCGAATATCACATCCGAAGGACTCCAGATTTTGCTGAAAATTTTAAAGATAGACTGTTGCATAGCTTTTATGTTGATAATGTCGTAACCAGTGTAAACAGCGAAGAAGAATTGAAAAAATTTATCGAAGATTCTAAGACGCTTATGGCGAGAGGTAGTTTTGATCTCAGACAGTGGGAGTACACAGGTGATAGCCAAGAAGCGCCAAACACGAATGAAACCAACGTTTTAGGTCTCATTTGGAAGAAGGATACCGACATGTTAAAGATCAACTTAAGTTGGTTACAAGATTTCGACACAGAAAAGATCACTAAACGCAGTATGTTATCAGCTGTGCATAAAATATTTGATCCATTTGGTTTTACGTCGCCAGTCACGATTTGTCCGAAAATAATGTTGCAAAGAGCCTGGAAATTAGGTTTCAAATGGGATGAAGAGATAACTGGTGAGTTACGTAAAGAATTTTTACTGTGGTTCAAAGAATTATCAGTTTTGAAAGATATGGAGATTCCAAGATACATGAAAATGACTCCAGGAAACATAGAAGCGTGTTCACTTCACACATTTGTAGATGGAAGTAAAGATGCTTACGCAACAGTTATATTCCTGAGAATAGAAATTGAAAGCCAAGTCGAGTTAGTTTTCATAGCAGCCAAATCAAGAGTCGCACCTTTGATGAATGTCACGATACCAAGAATGGAATTATTGGCGGCGTCTATGGGATCTCGTTTGGCGCAAACTATTGTAGATGCTCTCGGTTGAGAAAAGATGAAGAAGTATTATTGGAGCGATTCATCTACAGTACTCGCTTGGATATCCAGAGATGACAATTGGTCAGTATTTGTACGAAATCGAGTTCTAGAGATCAGAAGACTAAGCAGTCCTTCATCATGGCTGTATGTGCCAAGTGATAAAAATCCTGCAGACCTGCCAACTCGCGGATGTAAGGCCGGATAGCTAGCTGCCAGAAGATGGTGGGAGGGTCCAGCTTGGCTGAGACATTCAACAGAGTTTGGAAAACATCCGATCTCTACTGACCAAGACTATGATGAAGACGAAATTCGGAAGGAACGAATAAAGTCAGTTTCCATGATAACGAATTCTGGCGTTAAACAAGATAGTTGGTATTACAGATATTTCTCCAGTTATGTACAAATCGTACGGATGGTTGCATGGATATTACGTTTCAGGCATAACTGCAAAAGTGCAGAAGTGAAAAGAGAAGGAGAACTGACGTCATCTGAGTTTAAGGAAGCTGAATTGAAGACTCTACGCATGGTTCAGAAAGAAGCATTTTTTCCCGAGAATGATAACAGATTGCGTACTTTACAGACATGGAAGGATGAACAAGATATAATTAGACTACGCACCAAAATAACGAACAGAAAAGACAGTGAAGATTTCCTGAAACCTATAGTCCTGCCAGCAAAACATGAAGTTGTAAAACGGCTCATTTATCATGTTCATGTAAAACATTGTCACGCTGGACTACAGATCCTACTTAATTTATTGAGAGAGAAATACTGGATACTTAACCTTTACAGAGGGGCTGTGACAGCATCTGTCCGGGAATACATGTATTCTCAGATAGACACTGAACGAGCCCCTGCGTAAAGGTTAATGGTCGTAGAAATGTAAAACAAGTGTTAGCACAGTGTGTTGTGTGCAAACGATTCAGTGGGAAAAGTTTATGGAGAGATAGTGCGCCACTACCGGAAAATAGAATAAAGGATGCTAACGTGTTTCAAATTACAGGAGTAGACATGGCAGGTCCGTTATACTTGAAGAAAATGCAAAAAAGTTGGATACTGATATTTTCCTGTGCAATATACAGAGCTGTGCATTTAGAGTTAGTGACCGCTGCTTCGACAGAGGCATTTTTAATGGGACTCAGGTCATTCATAGCACGGAGAGGAAGATGTGCTGTCATTTATTCCGATAACGGCACGAACTTCACTGGATCAGCTAATTTATTGAGAAGCCTAGACTGGTCACGGATACAGAAATACAGCTCTGTCAATGCCATTGATTGGAAATTTAATCCAACAACCGCGGCTTTTGGGAAAGACTTATCAGAATAATGAAAGATCTCCTCAAAAGAGTATTAGGTCATGCTTACCTCACCTATGAAGAAATGAACACAATATTGACAGATGTGGAAAGTGTAATAAATGCAAGACCGTTAACATACCTGTCGGAAGACGCAACAATGAAACCTATCTCCCCATCTATGTTTCTACAAAGTATAGAAGAATGCAGTCTCCCAGACCTGGATATTGTGGAACAAAAATCATTAAGTAAGAGATTGAAATATCGGCAGTCATTGCAAAAGGAGTTAAAAGATCGCTTCAGGTCCGAATATTTAGGTGCATTAATTGAACGAGCAAAGAAGAAACACCAAGAGCAAATTATAGCTGTCAATGATGTTGTATTGATCGGATCAGATAACAAAAAGCGAATTGATTGGCCTTTAGGTCGAATCACTGAACTTATACCTGGTAGAGACAAGAAAGTTCGACTCGTAAGAGTTCAAACATCACAACATGAGCTTTTACGACCTATACAAAGAATATATCCACTAGAGATAGCTACGCCCACTGACTGTCCGAAACCAAAGACTGTCCACAACCAAGTGAAAATACTGAACAAAGCTACAATTTTGGATGCATCCTCAAGCAAGGAATCACCTAGACACAGCAGAGCTGGAAGGCTCCTGAAAATTCCCGAAAGACTGATTTTATAACAAGTGACTTTGATCAATTCCTCTAAGTTTAGAATTAGTTCTGATTATACAAGATAATCAGAAGGTGGGAGGATGTTAGGAAATCACGCGATCAGCAATGAACAGTGTAGAAAAAAGAGAAAAAGAGAAAAGAAACATTGAGTTGAATTGACATTTTAATACTTTGTTTTATTTGCACGCTCGTATGCGATTGTCTCATGTAAAAAGAAATTGTGAAAAACAAAATTTTGATGTATTTTGTGGCAACAGCCTGTTTTCTAAAAAAAAAAGATAGATAAATTAAAAATGTTGTTGGTCTTTTTCCATATAAGTTTTATTGCTTTAGACTTAGTGTTTTTACTCACCGTAGGTGCTGTGATTCATCGCAGCAATACGAGTTACTAAAGGTACTAAATGTGAGTAACATTTTCCATTAAAAATTTAAAGTTTATCGAAAGATATTAAATAGTAAAAATTAGAGTCGTAGAGGTAACAATTACTATCGTGTTACGATCAGGGCCTGATCACTAACGGGGCACTCTCCCACCAGGAAAAAGAAATAAAGAATTTTTCCTTATTCATGACAGTAATCTTGTACGAAAAGGGCGTTTAAAGAAGAAGAAAATTTCTATAATTTTTTTCTGGTGAGAGAGTGCCCCGTTAGTAATCAGGCTCTGGTTACGATTAGTATATTTTCCATACAGCATGCGAGACGACTTCAAGTATCCCACAAACATTTTCGGTCATTTTCCAGCAAGATCATCTGGGAAAGGGGGCCATGATTCCGACTCCATTCTTTCTCTCAATTCGTAGCTATTAAAACAGCTGTCTGGGAAAATGTAATGGCTGCGAATAATTTAGAAAATATTAATTTAATTTGAGATTTTATGTAGATTATGGAATTTATTAGAAATATAACGTTCACATAAGTTAAATTGTAGCAAATATCTATATAAATAAGTAATACGGTGGCCTGTTTATAAATTATGTAAATCATATTTATTTTACTTAACGATTTGAGTGTTAGCTTTTAATCTTTTAGAAAATTTTCATTTAAATTCTGCAAACCAGGCTTTTGCTATTTATTCATATAATTTCAGTAATATTTTACAAATGGAAGATTTTTTTCGAAAGATTTACACGTTTTAGAAGTTGCTTTCTTGAAAATTAAATTATAATTAATTGAAGTTGAATAATATTTCATGCATAGTATGCAATAAAAATTAAATTGCATCATATGTTCATGTAATATAACCGCAATTTATGCAATATGGAATAATAATGCTTATCGTGAGAAAAAAGTTATGAAGCAATAGTTAAGAGTGGACTTAATGTGGTTTACTATATGAATATTGAAACAAGCTCAAAATTTTTATTTATAAATTAGATGAAACAGTGTACAATGGGATACCTAAAATCTACATACTGGGAGTTACTAAATCCCAGCTAATTACTTACTATTAACTATTAGAATCTTATTAGAATAGTTAACTAGTAGATAGTAAACTATTAATAGTTAACTATTAGAATAGTTAACTAGTTAACTATTAGAATCTAAATACCGTTTTGTATGACGTTTAAACATTGGAAACAATGACAAAATTATCCCGACGGTTTCAACCAAACTACTCGGCCTTTTTCAAAGGAAAATAAAAATTTGAACTGACATAGGCACGTTATCTAGCTCGATGAGAGATGAAAGTTTTATAAATAATATGAGAATATATATATATATATATAAATTGATTCTTCATTTATAACTGCTTGGTAAGAATAATAAGTTGATTTCTTACCTTGCTCGGCAGCGCATAAATCCGGGTAACATCAGTTGCAGGACAGTGTCCACCGTAATGCTCCGATAGCTAAAATTTTGTTACATCGCACATTTAAGAATATATTTCTTTCCGTTATTGCACTTGTTTCTTGCTGTAATATAAAGTGTGGTTAGTAAAAGTGATCAAAACACAGTCTTAATAAATTGCTTCCATTAAAGGTTAAAACGAAATATTTAATTCGTAATTCTAGATTAAATATTAAAACGGAGAGAGATCAGATTAGTCTTATCTTCCGTCAGAAGCAAAACAGAGAATTGAAACTTAAAAGAATAAAATAAAAGAAACAATGAATTGAGTCAGTGAAAAAGGACTAAAGTTCAGTTGCTGGGAGCGGCAATTTCATATGCAGGAGAAAATAGTTTTGTAACCGCTAATAGCAGCTGCAGCGTAGATGTAACTGTCTTTTGTATAAATGTTCAATCTTGAATACTTGAGGAATAAAAGTCTAAAAGTTTTATTGATTAAAAGTCCTTTTACGAAGGCGATTATCGCATTATAGTTACACACCTCTTAACAGAAAGTAAGACACGAGGGACAAAAAGGAAATGGAAAACATGGGGGTAAACTTAACAAGAATCGCCACACGCGGAGATTGTGGCGATTCTTGTTAATTTTTTTTGGGGGGAAAAGGCCGAGTAGTTTGGTTACTCTATTTGGATAACTCTATCATTGCTTCTAATGTTTAAACGTCATACAAAATGGTATGTAGATTTTAAACTGTTATATTTTATCCCATTGTACACTGCTTTAGATAAGATTAAAATAAGGGGCTGTGCATATATAACATCATCGACTTTTCGGTAATTTTGGACCCCCTTCCCCCCTTCCGATAACATACATTATCCTCCATCGACCCCCCCCCCCCCGATGATTTCGTTTTTTTTTTTTTTTTTTCGGAGTAACGTATAAAACTCTAAAACTTGTTAAATTTTTTTTCGCGTACAAGAAAATGTCACATTGTATCGTGTAGCAAAGATATTTTTATCATTCAAAAGTTTTTTATAATAGCTTTTTGTTACTTTATGTATTCAACAGTAAAAATGTCTTGTTGTGCTCGCCTCGCATGAAAGTCCCGGGGAGGGGGGGGGGGGGGGATAAAATTCTTATCAATAATACAATATTATTTTCAGATATATATTTCAAATATGGTTTCTCTAACAGTGATTGTATGCGCATACATGTATGAAGAACAATAGCAATGTAAAATGTTGTGATATTCCATATTTTAGAATTAAATATTTTTATAATAATTTAGAGGTTATATCAAAAACTTCGTATTTAAGATAAAAAAAAGTAGTAAAAAAAATCTTCATAAAATTAGTTAAGTGACTAATAACGATGACTTACTATTTTTGAAACAAAAACGATGTTACAAATGAAAAAAAGGAATTTTGGATGGATTAAAAAGATATCGATATCAAAAGACAACGCCCCTCCCCCTAGAAATATCTCAAGTTATCGTTTGTTAATCCCTTCTTCTCTGAAACGATATCTTTATATTTGCACAGCCCTAAACGGTGAACATTATTTCAAGGATTAATTTTAATGCATGTGTGTGAGGCGAAGAACAGTTAATCGGTTTGAAATGAAAGGTCCTCCCATTAGCGCCAGTACAGATCCTCGTCAATTGAACTATTTGAAACCAATTGACTTTTAACCACTTAACTGATTTTTAAACTGGCCCGTTTGCCGTTCGGGCAAGACGACTTTGCTTAATTCATTATTTTAACCCTTTGCGAAGCAGAACAAATTTATTGCTTAAGTGTAAATTGATGACTGTCACCGGAATTTTAACCCTTTCCGGCGCAGACAAATTCTGTTCGTAAAATGAGAAATTGTTAACTGACACCGGAATTTACAATAGACTTTTTTAGAAATTAAGAATTCCCTGACTTAAGCTGTCATTGTAAAAGTAAAATTTTACTAAAATATTACTGGTGCCGTTTGTAAGTTTGGAATTAAAATTAAGTGTTGCCGGAGTGGTAACACTGCGCCGGAAAAGGGTTAAAACAACTTTATTTGTAATTAAGATTTTTTTTTCAAAAATTCAATAAAGCGAATTTTTTTTATAAAAATTCCGGTGTCAATGTGGCGTTTGGGAATTAAAATTAAGTGGTTTCATAGATATACCACCGCGCCGAAAGGGGTATAGATTTTTGACAACACAATATTTTTTAAATAGGTTCGCAGGTAGGATTCAAAGGTAGAAATGTTTAGACTAAATATTACGAATATTTTAGCTTAAGAAAAAATCAATTTGTTGCACGTAAAAAAAGGAACCAGTCAAGGGAATAAAACAACTTGAAAAGAAAATCATTTGATTATTCCCATTTATTCATTATAAGAAAATAGTGGCAGGCAAATAACTCATAGTGGCACTACATTAATCTGTTGCGTTCCACCATAGCTGCCAACTCTACTGCTTTTTTTGGCCCGGAAAAATTTATTAAAAATTCTTGACTTATTTAATCGGCAGATTACGCCGATTTGAAACGGTAAAATTTTCTATAAAATTCTTCAGGGCCAAAGAAGCGGAAGATGCTGGCAGCTAGGTGTTACACTAATATCCTTATCGTCCCTAAAGACAACAAGGTTTCGAGAACAAATGAAGAAGAATCAACTCCACAATGCCTTTATAAAATAAGTAATAATAATAAATACTATTCAAAGCATACTTTTTCCGGTAACCATAACTTTTTTTCTTTAAAACGGTATGATGATATAAAATTGATTTCTAGAAAAATTATAATGTATGATATCTAGTTATCACATCATATATATTAAAACAGTAGGCTAGTTCTTTAAGTTCAACGCAAATTCAGGTCTTTGCGCATGCGTGAATTTGAACTTATTGGCAGGGCCTGATTACTAACGGGGCACTCTCCCACCAGGAAAAAGAAATAAAGAATTTTTCCTTATTCATGACAGTAATCTTGTATGAAAAGGGCGTTTAAACAAGACGAAAATTTCTATAAATTTTTTCTGGTGAGAGAGTGCCCCGTTAGTAATCAGGCTCTGCTTATTGGCCCTTCCAGTTAGAGGAAAGTAGAAGCAAGTTCAGTTGTTTAAGGCACGAATTTATAGCTCTGAGCTTTTCTAGAGGACTAGGGTTCGATCCCAACGTTCGGCAAAATATTTTTTTTTAATAATGGTACATTTTAATACGAAGGGAAGTTATATGATTTTTATTCTTTTGTTGTTATTATTAATTTGATACTTTATAATTAAATAAAGTTTAACACTTAACAATGATCTTTTAAGTAAAAATTTTATTTTTAAAATATTTCAAGTAATTAAAACATAGTAATTATTAGATATAAGCAGCCAATTTCCAATTCAGGGCTTTAGAAATACATTTGTAAGAATAAAATTATTGAAAATTTTTACAAATTGCATTCTTAAAAAAATAAACAAACAACAATAAATACAACACGCACAAATAAAAATTGTAAAAATGTCGTAAAATTTAATTTAACATCTAGCAATATTTTTAAAAATGCATTCTAATTTTCTGAAAAATGTAAATATCTAAACATTATTTTGTCGGTAGGTAGTAGCAGCAATTTTCCACTTTCCTGTCATGTGCGTGAAAGCTTAGAAAAAGTAATCCATTTGTAAACTGTAATATACGTGAATTATATGAATAAATAAATGTTATACATCATTTAGACCATATATTAAATGATTTTTAAATAAATCCCCGAGTGCCGTTATGAAGTAAAATCTGAATCTTTAAAATTGTGAAATATACTAAAATATTTTAGAAATAGTTGTACAGTTTTAACTTAAAATATTTAAGTTAAAGTATGTTTCATTTAATTATCTTTTAAATATATTAAACTAATCTACAATTTTTGTTATATTTCGTATGAGCATTACAAGGAAGATATATGTTTGTGTGCATATAAGGAAAAGTATTAATTATTTTCCGGGGGAGGGGGGGTTAAAATTAATAAAAGAAATCAGGAGGAAAGAAAAATAGTCATGTAAGAGTTAAAATTGAATTACTTTGTGATACCCATGGTTTAATAATTAAATAATGTATGAAACGTTATGAAAAATTCTTCGAGGTTTAAAATGAGATTGATAAAAATAAAATTAATAAAAACTTTTCAATATGATTTAAAAAATTAGAAAATACCAAACATTGTTATTTTTTTTTACTTTGAGAAAATTCACCAAAATAAATATCAGTTCAATTAATTTTAGTTATCCTTCTGCTAAAAAGTAAGTGCTGTTAAAATTCTTAAAATTCTGCTTAAATTCGTTCAGATGATTTTTTGAGTAGGTTAAACTGACAGAATCATGAAACGCTTTGAATCTGTTGGAATCACATAGATAACATTAAAAAATATGAAGTTTTAAAAACTTTATTTATTCTAATTAATCTTTTAACATGTTTATCGTCAAGTCTTGACGGGTACTATCTAGTTACAGGGTTCGCACAGTGCTACCACTAAATTTTAAGAATATTTTCGAAGCGTTACACTGCAGTAAAATGTCGTGAAAACTGTGAATGAAGGTGCGGATCGCAAATGTTGTGGCTTAAAAATTAAATGTCAATTTTCTTACTTTTAATAGTGGTGCCAGAGTCCTTGGAAATTCCAAGGAGTGTGCGAACCTTCAGTTAGCAGTTAATCCTTTAGAAAACATTTTGTTTCTGGACCATCCTCTCGCCTGCTTGTTTGACTGAAGAATTATCCATAACGAACGTTTTTCTTCGTCTTTGCGTTTTATGTAAAATATTTTACATTATTTACTTAACCGCTTCCCCGATTTACCCTTGCATCAAATGGACAAAGTATTTTTACCAATTATGATTTGCCCGTACCCCGTATGGGCATCCAGATTCAGATCAGGATTTAGTATTCTCACCAGTATTTTTTTTTTTTTTTTTTTTTTTTTTTGTAAATTTTGTATTATTTAAATCCGAGCATTTTTCTAACCCAATTAGGCAAAATTTTCTGTTGAAAAACCGGTGATGGATTATAAAAAATTTAGTAACAGATCTAACAGAAAATAGGCATTATTTGAGAATTTTCGCAAAAATTTCGATCCATTAAATGGTTAACCTATTAGTGGCTGAATTATTTTCTTCGTTAAAATTCAAATTTTGCATTTTTCCACCACTGTTAAAGCAAGAATAACTTTTATCTTAATTTATCGAGGACTTTTCCTCGAGAAAGAAAGTATTTATTGGTCCTCCTTTTTACTGGTGTTAAATGCACTTACTTTATTTTTTTTAAACTATCCCAAAAAAATGGACGCTATGTACTAATCGGTTAATTCATGATTCTGGTCAAAGAAAAAAAAAGTTCAAATTACACTCTTTAAAGTTTTATGCATATATCTGAGTCCTGTAAATTTCATTAGAAATATTTTTCATGGGAGACGCAGATATGTGTATGTAACTTACATGACTCAGATATACAGTCGGCTCTCGTTAAATCGGAATCGGATAAATCGAATCTCCGCTTAATTCGAATTAAATATGAAGTTCCCAAATTTTCAATGGCAGAATAATGTTAAAAATTTTCATTTATTCGAGCTCATTTTCTTTTGACTTTTTTAAATTCGAACTAACAAGACTTCCGATTTTTCATTTTCTCTTCTTTCTCACGGATTTCAGAATCCTGAAATAACTTTCTTTCTTTCCTGTTTTCTTAGAATTGTTCTGAAACTAGTATACATATAACCTCATTCATTTGATACGGTTTTTTTAGTGCCCATCTGTCCATAAATGACACCTGCACCTTTTCTTCACAATGGAATGGGTAACATTCTACTTGTTCCTAATTCCTTAATTAGTTTATATATATTTATATCTTTAGGTTTAATATTAAGTTATATTCCAATGATAACAGCCGAAATAAATTTTAAAATATACTATAAAATGAATTTATTTGTAATAGTATCCCTCTAAACATGTTTTCTTCTCATACCTTTCATAATTCGAACTGTTCTTGCGGTCACACACACACACACACACACACATATATATATATATGTATCGTAGAACATAATTATGATTTAGCCTTTAACGGATTAATATTTTTGAAAAACTTTCAAATACTGCCTATTTTTTTCAGGTCTTTTATAGAATATTTTATCTTTTATTACCGGTTTTCAATACAGAAAGTTTTGCCTGATTGAATCATGTAAATGCTCTGATTAAATAAGTTAAAATTTCTAATAAAAATGTACTGGTGAGAATAATAAATCATGATTGGAATCTGGATGTACTGTAACAAGTACTGTAACGACTACAACAGTGAAAATTCTTTTCTTCTACGTCTTGATTTTGCACAGTTATGAAATTTTGGATCTTCTAGCACTATGTAATCTATCAGTTTTCCATACCGTATATTTTAGAAAATTGCACGTATCAGACCTCAGTCATTTTCGTCGTAAAAAATTAAGTTCTTACTGTTTCACTTTTAGAATATTTTTATTTAAATAATATGGTGTAACAACTCGTCAGCTGAGAATAATAAAGTTCTATCTGTGTTTTTGTAAAAATTGACTTATCGATAAAGATAGGTTCTATTTGTATCTAAGAATGCATTTTTGCATCAAAATAATGTTATATATACGAATAGAAATTCTCAGGCCGGGAATCGAACCCAGATACTTGGCTTACAATGCCAATGCTTTACCTGTTAAGCTACCTGGGCAACAGCCGGCTGGGATTTTTCGCTCAGATAACCTTATAGTCATAGCATCTGGTCTGTCATTTAGACAGCTCAACAAAATAGACAGCAGATAATGGAACTCCATATGACGATGGGTACGTAGATATACAGTTAAACTCCGTTAATACGCGCCTGGCTTAATTCGCGAATTTTCTTTGGTCCCTTGAAATACTTCTATCTTGTGCATATAACCCCCCCCCCCCCCTTTAACCCTTTAACGCCCAGCGTCCTCATTTGAGGACAGTTACAAAAACAGCAAGAAAGCGGTTTTCCCACCAGTAAAGAGGAAGAAAAATATATACCTTCTTTCACGAGACAGAATCCTCGATAAATTTAGATAAAAATTAATTTGTTTTTAAAAGTGGTGGGAAATACAAAATTTAAATTTTAGCGAAGAAAATAATTCGGGCGTTAATGAGATAAAACCCTTTAACGATCATAGCATTTTCATTGCTAAGATGTCGAAATAAATGAATGACACCGGTAATTATGAACAAATATATTTCTAAATAAGAAAACGTGATATTTCACGTACAAAATAAAAGGGATATTTTTAGATAAAAATACCGGTGTCAGTGTTGCGTATCGGAATTAAAATTTTGTGGTTTCGTGGCGAAACCAATGAACGTTAAAGGGTTAATACGCGAATGGTTAATACGCGAACCCGTTTAATACGCGAAATTTTATTAGTCCCTAAACAGAAAAACCTACGTTTAATACGCGAATGAGCTTAGTTCTAAACATACGAGTTTTTAGATGAAGTATTTTCCCAAGCAATTTTTTATATAACAATTATTTAAATAATTATTCAACTTTTTTTATACAAAAATTATTTAAACCTAATTAAATTGAGCGTTTTTTCTCTCAAAACCACACGCTGACTAGATTTGCACCCCGATCCGAGGCTAGTAAAAGACTGCCCAATCAAAACTCTCCCAATGAAATTTCACAAACAAGACGAGGTGCAAAAGTTAAAGACATTATGCCTGCTTTGAAAAACACATGTTTTTATTTGGAATGTATATAAAACCAAGTGTAAAATTTTAATGGAAATTCAAATTTTTTAAAAATACAGTATTTAGAGATTTTTAACTTATGCATTTCGGCCTATGATGAGACACTGATTAAGAATATGTAAATTAAAAAATAATTGATCAAAGTGTTTTGAACTAAGTAAAAATCTGAGTGTTTTGTCGTGGTCCCGCTTGTATTCTGTACGCATAAACTCAAAAAATGAAATTACGCAAAAGTACCTTCAATTCAATACTTTTCGTGCGATTTTTGTCATTTAAAAATATAAATGTAGACAAAAAGGGAATTGAATTTATTAAATCATACAAATTTGAAGTTCGTGTAAGGTTCATTCATCGCGGGCGTGGGCTGCTCGAGTCAGCGAGTTTTTATAAAAAGTAAAAATGAAAAGAAATTTTCCCCATGATTAAGAAATGATGTGACCCCCCACCCGCATATTAGAGCGGTAGAACCGATAGATGGAGCATGGGCTACAATCGCAGATTAATCACGTGAGACTTTCCAATCGCTGTTTCTATCAATGCTGTGATATTTTTAAAAGAAGAGTCGCTTGTCGCTCCCAGTATTATCTAGTCTAGTCTATGATATCTGTACATGTTTTTATAATCTAGTCTAAACTCTAAACTATGGCGGAAGGAGCAAAACATATTAAACGAAAGTAACATCTTTCCATCAGTGAGAAGCTACAAATTATAAATCAATATGATGCCCAAGCCCTCTCAAATAAATCTGCGTTTGCCAAAGAAAAAGGCATACCTGAGTACTTTAAGGACTTTGTTAAAGAATAGGAATGCTATCGTTAACCAAGCTGTGGTTGGAGGAACAAAGAACAAGAAAATAAAAACTGCCAAGTTTGAGGACATGGAAAAGGCCCTTCACGAGTGGTTTGTTCAAGCACGCTCTACGAATATCCCAATAAGAGGCTTCTTAATACAACAAAAAGCTTCTGAAATCGCAGCAAAAATGGCATTGCTAGGTTTTAATGCCTCAAATGGATGGCTGCATCGATTTAAAACTCGGTACGGTATAAAATTCAAGCAAGTGTGTGGTGAGTCAACTGCAGTCAACATTGAAGATGTTCACTGTTGGAAAATTAATGTGCTTCCACAGCTTGTAAAAAAAATACTCAAGTCAGGATATTTACAACGTGGACGAATTAGGGCTTTTTTACAAACTGACACCCAATAAAACAATCTCCATAAAAAGAGAAACATGTCATGGAGGCAAATTGAGCAAAGAGCGTCTTAGTATTCTGCTCGGTGCCAACTCTGATGGATCAGATAAATTAAAGCTGCTGTTCATAGGGAAATCACGCAACCGTGATTCTTTAAAAATGTCAAAAATTTCCTCTGTCTTTACGAAAGTCAGCATAGAGCATGGATGACGGGAAACATTTTTACAACATAGCTTCATAATTTTGCTCGGCGTATGAGAAAAGAATCGCGCCATGTGTTATTGCTTGGGACAACTGTCCTGCGCATCCAAAAGAAAACGAAGATCTGAATAATGTCCAAGTAGAATTTCTACCTCCAAATTCGACTAGTGTCACCCAGCCAATGGACCAAGGAATAATTCACAGTGCCAAAGTAAATTACAAGACTCGCGTCGTACGGCGATACCTTCAAGAAATGAACCACGATAGCAATCCTTCTTTCTACGAGTGTCGTCCAATTACAGTCCTCGACGCTATAAACATTCTTACTGCACCATAGGAGAGTGTCACACCAGCAACAATTACAAATTGCTTTCACAAAGCGGGTTTCGGAAATAACGAAGACACCATTTACACAGAACCAACCTCGCACCCTAATGTTGAAGAAGATTAGCTGGCCGCACAAGAAACTGTAGTGGAAAATTTTGTCTATTTAGACATGTTCATTAATATCGACAAAAGATCTAGTTACCTCCAAACTTTGAAGTATGGGTGATATCATCTCCGATGTCACTGCGAATGACAAACCGGGTGAGCAGGAAGAAGATGATGAACCGGCCCCATCCCCATTCTCCAAAGTTACAGAGGCATTCAATATCCTAAGACAATATGTGTCGTGACTGGACGAAAGTCCCTCAAGAAGCGAACTTTACCACTACCTAAATAAGGCAGAAAACATCATGGAGTGGCGCTACCACATGTCGAACAGGCAGAGCCTGATTACTAACGGGGCACTCTCTCACCAGAAAAAATTTATAGAAATTTTCGTCTTCTTTAAACGCCCTTTTCATACAAGATTACTGTCATGAATAAGGAAAAATTCTTTATTTCTTTTTCCTGGTGGGAGAGTGCCCCGTTAGTAATCAGGCCCTGCGAACAGGCCAAAATTGATAGCTAGTTTTCCAAAAAGTAATTTTTATGACATTATTGATTTCAGTAAGTTTTTTTAATTGACTTTTTATTATTATCAACACTATTTATTATCGCATGTGTCTGTTCTCTATAGCTAACAAAGATTTCAATTTTGTTAACATTAGTTTTAGTTAATATGGTTAACAGACATTTTTGTGTTCGTCTTATTCAATTTTATGTGTCATACATAATAAATCTAAATTTTATAGGACATAGGATTTTTACTTGAGACAATAACGATTATTTGAATTTTCTGCTTTCAAACGTTCCTACTTAATAAGCACATAATGATTAAAATAAATAAAATGTCATTTTCTGTTTTAAAAAAGCTAAAAGATGAAAAAAATGTGTTTTTTCCGCATAAATTGACCACACGACGAAAATTCGCAACCTTTGGTTAATACGCGAACCCGTTTAATAGGCGAATTTTGATCGGACCTCTGATTCGCGTATTAACGAGGTTCGACTGTATTTATTCTGAATAATAATAATAATACTTAAAGCAAAAGACAATATCCCCTAAACTTATATCCCATTGTTTAATCAAATAAAAGTTTTCTCTTGCTGTGATTTCATCATCACGAGTTATAAAAATTTAAATTTATCGGACTCTTAAATTCAACTTTTAATAAAACTTGGGAGAGGGATAAAGGGAATTAAAAAAAATTAAACAAGGCCCGAATAATGTTGAATTTATACTATTTGGCAGGCCCACAAATATTAGAATCCGACTTATAAGGTAGCGAGCAAAGAAATCACAAGTTACTTGATTGTTTCTTTTACGGAATTGTTTACTGATGTAATATGAAGACAAAGTAGATGAAACACGACGACCAGGGACATAATGCCAAATTTATTTATCTGAAAGTGACACTGAAGTCGATTCCGTAAATCAATAAATGGTAACTTTGTATTTTCAATAAATGATATGTTCAATAAAATAGTATGTTCAATAAATGATATGTTCAATATATTGGTATGTTCAATAAATGATATGTTTAATAAAATGGTATGTTCAGTAAATGATAATATTGTTTCAAAATGTAGCTATGAAGGCAGTAGTTATTTCTACAAAGGGCAATATGTACCTCTGTATAAAAAAATAGCAATAATAATTGTTTCGAAAAATACCATGTAAAATAAACATATATATGTATATCAATTATCCACTAAATTCCTTGTTTTAATAAATAAAAAAAGTTTTTTTTTTTTTTTTTTGTATGAATTTTAGGTGCACATATGTATATCTGCTAGTAAATAGAAACTAATAACAATTACTTAATTTTTTTATTAAATTATGTTTTTGTACATATATGGAACAAACTGTCAAAATTTTTTATGATGGCTTAAAATGTATCGGGTCTGAAGAGATTAAGCCGATTTTTATAGTTTTTTTTTTAAATTTTGTTTCTGAAGAAACTATTTCATCACCCATAATAATCTTTAAAAACATTATTAGGCATTGATTTAATCCATTAACGCCCGAATTATTTTCTTTGCTAAAATTTAAATTTTGTATTTCCCACCACTTTTAAAATCAAAGTAACTTTTATCTAAATTTATCGAGGATTCTGTCTCGTGAAAGAAGGTATATATTTATCTTCCTCTTTACTGGTGGGAAAGCCGCTTTCTTGCTGTTTTTGTAACCGTCCTCAAACGAGGACGCTGGGCGTTAATGGGTTAATCACGATCAAGCCATTTCAGATTTTTTTTATGAAAACTGTCAAATGGGAAAACAAATTTTTTACACTTTCAAGTAGTACACTGGTTATCAATGAATTATAGAGAAATGAACACTTTTGACTTTACATATTTTGTCGAATATCTATTGAACTTCTTGGAAAATTCAGATGAATCTTGACGAATTTTCCGTGATTCAAAGTATCTGAGTTACGGAAATTTGAGGGTACATTCTAACATGGAAATTAAGCCGAATTATCATTATAATCAAATTCCCTGTATCACAAGATAGTTAAGCAAATAAAGAGAATCATTAGTTGTTATATAATTTTCAGTGAGAAAGAAGGGCGAGATGACATCTAGAAAAGAAAAATATCTTTAATTGATCAATTTTTAAAGCATGTTAGCCCTATATTACGTGGAATTTCCACAAAAAATCAATTTTGAGTACTAAAAAATATAAATATCTATGTTTTAACGCACACCGGAAAGAGTTTGGTATAAATGTTAAATTTATTAAGTATTTATGACACCACACTGTTCCAATATTCTCAATTTCAGATCTTGTAATCTTGCTGCGTTCGGTGGCAGCAAGACAAATAACGAAAAGAATTGGATTTCATAAGAGTGATCCACGTGTCAATTAGTCCTATAATGCGAGAGTACTAGAAGAAAGTTTCTTGATGAATATCCCATTTATACATTTTTTAATACTTTTTATACAAAAATGCATTAAAAAAATTAGGAAATGTTTAATTAGAACATTTTTGAAAATTCAAAAATTATATATGAACATGTAATTAAACATAAAATATTTCTCAAAGAAAAAATATAGAAGAATAAGTAAAATGCAAATAGATGAATACTTCAAAATATGTATTTCTATAAAGTTGTTAACATTGATAATTTAATTAATGCATACATATATATATATATATATATATATATATATATATATGTATATATACATATACAGGGTGATTCCAAATTTTTTTTACAATAAAAGAGGGGTGATAGTAACACATCAAGACAAACAATATTAAATAGGAGACCAAGGGTCCAAAACGTTTTCCAAAGGAGATAGACGCCATTAAAGTTTAGGGACCAAAATTTCAAATAAACATAAAAAAATGGAAAAATCGTTCGATTGATTTGCGGTTTTCGCTAAAATTAACCTTCATGTCGGCATTTTCTTGAAATTAAATTATAAAGATAAATTTCAAAAAATGCCGATAGAGGGCGCTTAAGACTTTGGAGTAACGAACAATTATTTTTTGCCGGTATTTTATGCATCTAATTAAATGTTTTCGTAAGCTTAGAGTCAAACTTAAAATTTGAGCTCAAAATCTGAAAGTGGGAGTGGTTAAGTAGCACAAACTGAACTGTGTTCAGAGGGTTCAAATTTCAAATGATTATAAAAAAACGGAAAAATTGGTTCATTGATTTGCGGTTTTTACTAAAACTATTCTTTATGTCGGTATTTTCTTAAAAATAAATTATAAAGATAAATTTCAAAAAATGTCAATAGAGGGCACTTTAGACTTTGGAGTAACGAACAATGCCGGTATTTTATGCATCTCATTAAATGTTTTCGGAAGCTTAGACTTAAGCTTAAATTTTGAGCTCAAAATTTGAATAGTAGGGAGTAGTTAAGTAGCTCAAAATGAACTGTGTTTAAGGGGTTCAAATTTAAAATAATTATAGAAAATAGAAAAACTTGTCGATTTGTTTGCGGTTTAAAATAAAACTATTCTTTAAGTCAGTATCTTCTTGAAAATAAATTTTAAAGATAAATTAAAAAAAAAACTCCATTACAGGGCGCCTTAAACTTCAGAGTAAACAATAATTAATTTTAACCATTATTTTTTTGTTCTAATTAAATGTTTGCAAAAAATTATTAAATGTTTTCGGAAGCTTAGATTTAAACTTAAATTTTGAGCTCAAAATCTGAATAATTAGGAGTAATTAAGTAGCACAATTTGAAGTGTCTTCAGGCGTTGAAATTTAACCCTCCCCCCTCCACGAACACAATTCAATTTTTCGCTATTAAACACTGCACACGATTCAGAATTTGAGCCTAAAATTTAATTTTATGCATTTGAAAGCATTTAATGAGATTAAATAATAACAGTTAAAAATAGTTGTACGCTACTCCAAAGTCTAAGGCGCCCTCTATCGGCATTTTGTGACATTTATCTTTAAAATTTATTTCCAAGAAAATGCTCATTTAAAAATTAGTTTTAGCGAAAACCGCAAACGAATCGACCAATTTTTCCGTTTTTTATAATCATTTGAAATTTGAACCCTCTGAACACAGTTCCGTTTGTCTACTTAACCACTCCTAACTATTCAGATTTTGAGCTCAAAATTTAAATTTAAGTCTAAGCTTACGAAAGCATTTAATAAGATGCAAAAAATAAAGCCAAAAAAGAGTTGTTCGTTACTCCAAAGTCTAAAGCGCCCTCTATCGGCATTTTTTGAAATTTATCTTTATAATTTATTTTTAAGAAAATACCGACTTAAAGAATAGTTTTAGTGAAAACCGCAAATCAACGAACCAATTTTTCCGTTTTTTTTATAATCATTTGAAATTTGAACCCTCTGAACACAGTTCAGTTTGTGCTACTTAACCACTCCCACTTTCAGATTTTGAGCTCAAAATTTAAGTTTGACTCTAAGCTTACAAAAACATTTAATGAGATGCAAGAAATACCGGCATAAAATAGTTGTTCGTTACTCCAAAGTCTAAAGCGCCCTCTATCGGCATTTTTTGAAATTTATCTTTATTATTTAATTTCAAGAAATTGCCGACATAAAGAATAATTTTAGTGAAAACCGCAAATCAATCGACCGATTTTTTCCGTTTTTTATGTTTATTTGAAATGTTGGTCCCAAAACTTTAATGGCGGCTATCTCCTTTGGAAAACGTTTTGGACCCTTGGTCTCCTATTTATTATTGTTTGTCTTTATGTGTACTATCACCCCTCTTTTATTGTAAAAAATTTAGAATCACCCTGTATACGTGTATATATATATATATATATATATATATATATAATATACAGTCGAGTCTTTCTATAATGAAACTCCATACATCGAATTTCTCTATATAACGAATTTTTAGTAGAAATAGTTTCCTTTTCGCATGATTACTTTAAAAACAGTCTCTATATAAAAAAATATCTATCTCCATATAACGAATTTTTTCATAAATTGTTCTTGATTTATTCAGTTTTAAAAAGCTTCGAAATCATATGGAATCAACTTCCCATCACTTATTTTTGATTTATCATCAGTGCTGAGTTTTTTTTTATTATTACTTCTCTCCTTGTTCTTTAAATCCAAAGAATTCATCCCACCTCCCACACACCTTTCCACATCCTACTCAAAACAGAGTCAATTGGATTGATACTCATGTAAGAGAGGAATCAATGAGAGGCACATAAGAGAGGCCTTCAAATGGAGGAAAATGTTAGCTACAATTTTTCATTCCTTGTTAAAAATTTAAGCATTTTTTTTTTCTTTGAGAGCGTAACAATTTTGAAATCAAAAGAACAAAAAATTACAGATTTCTTTGTCTGAAATTAATGCAAGTCTTCCTTATTTGATTTTCATTAAGCTTTCAAATAAATGTCTGTTCTCTTTTTTGAAACAGTTTAAATAATTAAGAAATAAAATGTTAGGTTAATATTTACTTTTAAACATTTCAAACTCTTAATTCAAAAGATCAAAAATAATATTTGTTCAAATTTCACACATTAAATAGATTTTTAGTATCATTCTCTATACATCGAATTTCTCTATATAACGAATTTTTTAATGGAACGATGGATTTCGTTATATAGAGACTCGACTGTATATATATACATATAATATATATGTATACATATATATATATATACAGGGTGTTTCGCTACCAGACCGACAAACTTTGAGGGATGATAGTACACATGAAGACAAACATTATTAAATAAGAAACCATGGGGCGCAAACGTCTTCTATAGGAGCTAGGGGCCATTAAATTTACGGTCCAAAACTTCAAACAATGATAGAAAATGGAAAAAAGGGTAGATTCGTTTGCGGTTTTCACTAAAATCATTCGTTATATTACGATTTCTTTAGAAAAAATTTACTTTAAAAGGTTACTTTCAGAAATTATCGACAGAGGGCTCTTTAGACTTTAGATTAATGAATAACTACTTTTTACTGTTATTTTCTGCATGGGGTTGAAATTATTCCAAATTTTAGACTTTAACTTAAATTTTAAGCCCAAAATCGAAAATATTGGGGTGGGTAACTTAGCGAAAATTGAACTGTGAACAGAGGGGGAGATTTTAAGCACTCGTAAACATTAGACAAACTAATCGATTTTGATGCGGTTTGCGTGAAAATCATTTCCTTGGTAATTATTTTATTCAAAATGACGTACAGCTTTGGTGTCCTCATTTTTTGATAGAGGGCGCTTCCGACACATATCCGACATTTCAATGGCATTACTCCTGGGTGTTTTACTACCAGACCAACTTACTTCCAGGAAGTGTTAGGGACACAAAGATGACTCGGAATCACATAGGAATGTAACGTTGGAAATGCCTTTTTTGCGGGTTAAGGTTAAAGGAAGCAGAGAAGAAAGTAACCAAAACAGCAGAGAAAGAGCGACACGTTAATGTGACAGAAAACAGTTTATTTAAAGGTTTTACCACTAAATGAAATTACGACAAGAAGAAGTCTGGCAAGTTTAACAGCGACGGTAGATGGCGCTGCGGTAGATGGCTTTAAACGGTAATGCATAATACCAGCGATCACTTTGAAGTGATCATTAGCGAACCGACTCCAAAGGCAGCACTGAAGTATTTGAAAGATGAACAGCCCGATGGGGCTCCTCCACATTTTACCAATGACGTTCGCCGACACTTCAAAGTAACATCGGTGGATAGGTCGTGGTGGCCTGTCGGATCGCCGGACCTTTCATATATCGACTTCTTCTGCTGGGGTCAAATGAAAAGTTGGGTGTATGAGACTCCCGTACCATGAGTTAAAGACTTCGCCTCTGATATTTCTGTAGCTTGCCAGAAAGCTATCAGAGATGCCAGGAATCTTTCAAAGCTTGAGGAACTCCATGCAACGCCGCTGTCAAGCATGCCAAACTACTTCTGGTCGTAATTTCGAACACCTGATGTTATAAAACATTTAAATACACTGCTTTCTGTCACATTAGCGTGTTGCTCTTTCTCTGCTGTTTCTGTTGCTTTTTTTTCTCTGCTTCCTTTAACCGTAACTCGCAAAATAGACATTTTCAACGCTACATTCCTATGTAATTCCGAATCGTCTTTGCACCCCTAACACTTCATGGAAGTATGGTAGTCTGGTAGTAAAACACCCAGGAGTAATGCCATTGAAATTTTGGAGATGTGTCGGAAGCACCCTGTATCAAAAAATGAGGACACCAAAGCTGTATGTCGTTTTGAATAAAATAATTATCAAGGGAATGATCTACACGTAAACCGCAATAAAATCGATTAGTTTCTCCAATGTTTATGAGCGTTTAAAATATGCCCCTTTGTTCACAGTTAAATTTTCGCTAGTTACAAGATCCGAATGTTTCCGATTTTGAACTTAAAATTTAAGTTAAATTCTAAACTTTAGAATAATTTCAACCCCATGCAGAAAATAACGGTAAAAAGTAGTTGTTCGTTACTCTAAAGTCTAAAGCGCCTTCTATCGATAATTTTTGAAAGTAACCTTTAAATTTTTTTTCTAAAGGAATTGTAATATAAAGAATGATTTTAGTGAAAACCGCAAACGAATCGACCCTTTTTTCCGTTTTCTATCATCGTTTAAAGTTTTCGACCTTAAACTTTAATGGCCCCTAGCTCCTATAGAAGACGTTTGCGCCCCATGGTTTCCTATTTAATAATGTTTGTCTTCATGTGTACTATCATCCCTTAAAGTTTGTCGGTCTGGTAGCGAAACACCTTGTATATATATATATATATTATATATATATATATTATATATATATATATTATATATATTATATATATATATATATAGTACATGATACTAAAATAATATAACTGTAACGAAATATCAAATAAAGATTATTTGATAATAATTAGTAAACTTGCATGATGACTTAAAATACATTCATCAAAGAATTCGTTGGTGTTAAAATAACCCTGTTTATATGTTATATATTAAAACATGTTTAAAACTATAGATAAAATTATGAAATTAAAAGTATCAAATAATAATTAATAATAAGAATGGAACTGAATAGTAATTTTAAATATTCTGATCAAAAATGACATGCTAAAATATTTTTCAAATTGGAAATATATATGTAATTAAATACATCAAATAAATCTACTCAATTATAATTGGTAAAACTGATTATTAATTCGAAATATACAGGGTGATCATAAAAAAACTTTGCCGATGTATGGAGCTCTAGTGGCCAGTCCGCTCAACCGATCGAGGTGAAATTTCAGATATAGCTATTCAGAGGTATGATCTCGAGATTCTGTGAACGGCAACAAAATGGCGCTCACGGTTACGGTTATAGTTACAGAAACTTGAAAATTTCCAATAGCAACACCCATTTTTTTCAGCGCAAAATGCTCAGCGCATGCGAAAACCCTAAACAGCGTTGGAACCGTACGTGTATCGAAAGAAACGGACATGTTATGCACGCACAAAAAACTGTTCTGCGAATCCTATGACGGACTGGCCGCTAGAGCTCCGTATATCGGCAAAGTTTTTTTATGACCACCCTGTATAATGCTATCGTACGTGGCACAGAAATCGTGATTATTTTTTATTGTTTAATGGCAACACCCGAAAGAAACACATCTTACTAGTTATTGTGTAAAAGTCCTTTGGCAGAATTTTGGCCAAGTCAAATTAGGTTTGTTTATGTTTTGTTCTTTTGCTGTAGAACTATGACCACCCTGTACATGCTAATGAAAGCGTTTTTTTATTAAATGACTGCGTTAGAATCACTAACGCTCAGAAATTTTACTATTTGAAGACTGTGACTCGTCAATAAGTATAAGAAAGCGATACTATAAAGAGATAATAATTGAATTTAAATGAAATAATTTAAAAGTATATGCAACATTAATTAAGGAAAATATAAAAAATGAAACTAAAGTAGTCTAGAATCATACGATCGAAAACTTCCTTTTCTTTTTGTTCTTTCATTTTTTTATTTTTAGGTGCTTTCGTAATTATGTAAATACGTAGCACCTATAGTTGTCGTTCAGTCCGTCCGTCTGTCTGTCTGTCCGTTATATTTAGAAAAATAACAAATACTTTATATAAATGCATGAAAGGTGTTGATAGATATTTGATTGCGAATTATTGGTGACATCTAGCGACTAGAAAAGGGAAAATGGATTTTTTTGAAAATATACTTCGAATGTTCCCCCACCCTTTATTTGATGTTTAAGCAACAAAACAACATCCTTGTGTGATCTAGTGGCAAATTTTATATCATTTAATTCTAAAATGCCTGAAAAAAAGTTATCTGCCTGTTGGAAATATAGTGATAATTGAGAATTTCATTGAACAGAGCAAATCTCAAGTAAAGATTGACCAGTTGGGGAAATTTTCTCGAAGTGTTGTAAAATTTGCTAGTCTCAGAGAAACAAGACAAATTCAAGGAGGAAGCATATAGTAGCTAAACTCCGGGGAAAAAAACAGGACAGAAAATTAGTATGAAAGTTTGTTAGGAATCTCAGAAAATTTTCTTTTGAGTTCGCTGAAATTCTGTCAGAATACATTGGACAGAATCTAAGCGCTTAAAAGAGAAAAAGTAGCTTAACCCTTTCCGGCGCAGTGTTACCACTCCGGCAACACCTAATTTTAATTCCAAACTTACAAACGGCACCAATAATATTTTAGTAAAATTTTACTTTTACAATGACAGCTTAAATCAGGGAATTCCTAATTTCTAAAAAAGGCTTTTGTAAATTCCGGTGTCAGTCAACAATTTCTCATTTTACGAACAGAATTTGTCTGCGCCGGAAAGGGTTAACAGAAGCTGAATTAACCCATTAGTGCCTAAATTATTTTCTACGTTAAAATTCAAATTTTGCACTTTCCCACCACTTTTAAAGCAGGAAAAACCTTTATCTTAATTTATCGAGGACCTCGTCTCGAGAAAGAAAGTATTTATTTATCCTCCTATTCTACTGGCGTAAAATGCGCTTACTTGATTTTTTGAAAACTGTCCCAAAAATAGGACGCTGTGCACAAATGGGTTAAAAGGGTGCAAAGTCAAGAGGAAGTCCTCGCTTTCAGAAAACTAGAAGAAGAATCGCTTAGAGTGGGCTCGTCAACACCAACATTTTGCAGAAGAACGCTGGCCAAATGTTATGCCTTCCAATGAATCTAGCATTGAGGTAAGCATTTTAATCCTTTTTTATAATGAAAAAATAACCATCATTTAGTCAGACTCCGCTTTTATGATAAAAATGGGAATATTTTAAGGTGAATGGTTTTTAGAGTTCCATTCATATGACGAAACCATATTCGTCCCTGTCCTCTGTCTGACTGTCACAGGGTCCGTACAGCGGAGTACTATATATATCAGAGAGTTCAAATTATGTATAGTTACAATTGAATACCTCTTGTTACACAGCATGTCATAAAATTTTAAAAAGACAATTATTTTAATTAAAAAATATGCATTTTTAATATCATCAGTTTTTAGGTGCGTTCGTAAATTATGTAAATACGTAGCACCTATTGTGGTCGTTCAGTCCGTCCGTCTGTCTGTCTGTCTGCATATAACAACGCAAAAACTACCCAACCGAATCGTTTGAAATTTAAAATACATAATTATTACATAATTTTAGCTAGTCATTTCAAATTTTATGAAAATCGGATTCATAGATCAATTACAGGGGCAATCAAAAGTATTCCATTACATTAGGGTCAATGGGGGAAAAGTTTCAGATGTATTTTATACGTTTGAAATTTAAAATACATAATTATTACATAATTTTGTCGAGTTATTTCAAATTTGATGAAAATCGGATGCATAGATCATTTACAGGGACTATGAAAATATACCGTTACATTACGGTCAATGGGGAAAAATATTTCAAATGCATTTTAATGGTGTTATACCCATTCGAACTTAATAAAATTTATATGCAACTATAAAGTACATATTATAATATACATTTTACATAATTTGTGGTGCAAAGAACATTTGTTATTGATTTACAAGGCCACACAAAAGTATTCCATTACATAATAATATAGGGAGAACATTGTTTGATGAGCGTTTTAATTGTAATTCACTATTTACAATTTTATGAGATTGATATATGAGAATAATACTTTTAAAACTTCGTTATCGTACGAACGTACCTCATGTACAATTTCCAACTTGTTTTTCTTCTAATTGTTGCATGCAAGTTTAAATAGGTATGCAAATTATTGTGTATGCAACATAAATTAATGGATTAAATAAATCATGTGAAGAACGTGCTTCTTTGTTTTTATTTCATCCTATTACAACATATTTATCATCTATTTGAACACGCGAAGTGAAATACATTTTTTATTATAGATTTAATAATTTAAATGAATAGAGGTTTAATAATCTCTGTACATTTAAATTACTAGCCAACTCTGGTGACCAGTTTGGTCTTCCTTTGTTAATTTAAAGAGAAAATGTTTTGAAAGAGACATTAAACGAAACCCTTTTTGTGATCTGCGATAACACTTACCCACTTGTTATTTTATTTCCGGGTACTGGAAACATCTGATATGGCCTTTTATCAGGCAATTTATCAACGAACATTATTATCCGAACAATATCCAAGCTAGATGAAATGTTCGTTTGCGAAGGTCACATGAAGAGCTGGAAACACTTAAATGCGCTGAAAGCTATGCTGATATTGTCATTAACGCACGTTTCCTGTAAGGCCAATTTACGGGGCGTCAAGCTCCAACAGGATAAATAAGGCCTATCATAAATAGGCCTCTATGAAGCACTGGTTAACCCTTTAACGTTCATTGGTTTCGCCACGAAACCACAAAATTTTAATTCCGATACGCAACACTGACACCGGTATTTTTATCTACAAATATCCTTTTTATCATGTATGTGAAAAATCACGTTTTCTTATTTAGAAATATATTTGTTCTTAATTACCGGTTTCATTCATTTATTTCGACATCTTAGCAATGAAAATGCTATGATCATTAAAGGACACAGACTATCTTATAAACATGATGCAGCATTAAAGAAAAATATTATACATAAACTGAATTCTCAACCTTGACTTTAGTACAGTTTATGCTATAAAATTCATAAAAGTCAACAAACAATCTGAAAAGAAAAAAAAACCATTCTGCTGACAACACTGCGGAGTAGAAAATTGTCACAATATCATGAATCGTTGAAGGCTGATATTTCAAGAATGTGTTCAAAAATTATGTCAAGAATGGCATGTGAGCAAGACCTACTTTTCAGAATTCACAGAGAGTTACTAATAAGGTTTTGGTGAAACCACCAAACACGACAAACCTAGATCGGATTACAGTAAAACCTACGAATAAGGGACACCTATGGGACCGGAAATTTTATCCTTTAAATAGGTGCCCCTTATTTGGCGTGTTTAGTACAGTGAAATCTCCAAGTAAGGGACAGCTATCGGGCCTAAACTTTTGTCACTTAAATATAGGCATAGCTGCCAATTTTTACTCATTTTTGCTACCAATAAAATTGTACAGAGATTTTCCATTTGTTTAATCATAAGACTTCGAAGTTTAAATAAGAAAATATTTACCGTAATTTCGGGTGTATAAGCCGCAGCTCAAACAATTCTTTTTCGACCCAGAATTTTTTAAAAAACAAATATAACTAGTCAGATCGCCGTAAATATTTGTCTTCAATCACTAAATAAGAGATCTGGGTCCAAAAAGAATTGTTTGATCTGCGGCTTATACACCCAAAATTACGGTACTGTAAATTTTTTGTGGTAGGAAAATGCGTAAATGTTGGCATCTATGAATATAGGTGTTTCATACTCGGAGGCTTTACTGCATTTCTTTTAACCTCACGTGCTGTCAGCATTCACAGTACGATACATGAGTCATATGTTACAAAATCTTAAATCGCAACCTCAAACGCACCAATACTTAATCTATTTCACAATTGGATCATATGTTTTCCGGTGTGAATGAAAATATATGTTTTCATAATTTTAGTGACACGAAATCGATGTACCTTGATTTCGCGCGTATAATCTCAGTTAATTATTTTTCAGATCGAAAATTTTATTGTATAAAAGAAGTTTATATACAATACTTATATAGAAGTTTATAGAAGTTAAAAAAAAAGTATTGTATAAAAGAAAAGTTTCACATTTAAGATATGCTTTTTCTGGTGGTCATTAAAATATTTTAATTTGATATTTTTAGTGATACGATATTGATTTATGTGGACTTTATTATCGGATTATTATGTGGACACTTTATTATCGCGGAATAATATACAAATTCAGTAAAAAATTTGTCGTAAACGTTAAAAAAAGTTATATTTGTTTAATGTGCATTCATTTCGTTTCAATACTTAAAGTTAACTAGCAGGGAACACCGAGCCATGCTCGGTATAGTCAAAATTGTGAGAGCTGTTTTCTAGCTAAAATTATGGTAACATTTCATGACCCACAAATGACCCCCTATAATCATTACATATAATTTACATGTAATTAATTACATGTTATTTCGTATGCAGCGATTTTCTGCAGTTTCATATACTGACCTTCGATTTTTTCTGTTGAGCTGATCCACATTATCAGACCAGATAAAGTGATCGTTGAGGTTAATTGGGTGAAATAGTCCTCCAGTGTTCGTGTCCGGGATGGCTCAGTTGGAAGAGCATTGGCGCTTCAGCCAATACATCCCTGGTTCGAATCCTGGCCCGGACATTTTTCACCCAGAAAATGGAGAAATAAAAATATATATTATAAATATTATAATTATAAATATATTACCTTCAGTGTCAGTCACCGTATCACTTAACGTGTTAATCGACATTTCACCAACAGCTTTAGACATATAAGGGGAAAATCAC
Organism: Maratus speculifer; assembly: GCA_964019185.1. Classification (NCBI taxonomy): domain Eukaryota; kingdom Metazoa; phylum Arthropoda; class Arachnida; order Araneae; family Salticidae; genus Maratus; species Maratus speculifer. The sequence continues at coordinate 399,243,455 of OZ025295.1, forward strand.
TGCTGCTTAATAATTCAATTGCAGAAAAAAATCCTTGTATTCAAAAAATGCAATAAAATTATTTTGGGGGAAAATATGATTTATCTTTCCTGAACGGTGAATAAGTAATACACATATGTTTAAGTAATAATAAAATAGCTGTCTTTTCATTCTATAGAAATATATTTCGCATTATTCCCATAATTGTAAAAGCCACCACTCTACATAGCATTTAATAAGAATTAAGCAGAAATAACGTCAGCGATTTTCCAAACACTTTCATTAAAATAATGTTTAAGAATGGTTACAACTTCGATTATGCACTTAGCACGAAAGCAGAAGTGATAGTAAATTGCTTTATTACATTTATTTTCTCACAGTCATGTTTACGATCGTTTAACAAGAACATTTAAACCCTCCCTGGCCTAAAGCACGCATTAAATATTTTTATAATGAATAAAATTCCTTTGTTTCATTCATCGTGGAATTTGCCGTTTTTCGAAGTCCTAATAGGATTTTCATAATTACAGCTTTTGAATAGCTTTTATAAAGGAAATATTGTTAAAATTTGGAAAAGTGCATTTCCGTGAGTCTGATTAAAGAATTTAAATACCCTTTTGCAAAAATATCTAAAGATAAATTAAAACCCCCTTAACCCCATCGCAAAGGGAGCGTTTTACGAAATTTTAATGTTTTCTCTCCAGTTCTTAAAAACAGAAATTAGTGCCTTATTGCATCGAGAAAATGTATCAATTAAATGAGGCAAATTTTACAATAAAATTTAACTGGTGAAGATAAACTAGGATTCTGAACACTTTTACACGTTTACAGGTTTACAGGTCCCTCGTCCCCAAGAGATTAATCTTTTCTGGTGCAAGGCACTTCCACTGCGAAAATGTCGAAATAATTAATTGACAGCGGAATTTACGTGCAAATTTATTTCAAAAATCTATTTTGCACATATGTGATAAATGTAAAATATTTATACCATAATTATTGCGTCATTTCGGAATCATGTTAAGTGTTTCACGTACTGGAATTCTGGAACATAAGGGGTTAACCCCTCCACGACGGAGCCTTTTGCGTATTTTTTTACCACGGGTTTTTCTAAACAGCAATTTTTCTCTTATTGAATCACTAAAATACGCTGATTAAACAAGATAAACTTTGCAATAAATAATAACTGGTAAAAATAAGGAAGGATTCCTAGCCCCTTAAATGGCATGTATACCGGTCGCTTGTTAAGGTTATAACTAGCTTTAGCATCCCCGTATCAACCTGGTGCGTGGGTTTTATAGGCAATTTTTTCCCATTCACCTAAGCATTCCGAAAGAATAGCTTAGCTTCTTGAAATGTCCGAAAACGGAAAGCAATGGACAATGCTACAGATACATCAGATTTTTATAAATATGAATTTGCCACTAAAGTTTTTGTGGTGTACACGCTTTTCTGAAAAGTCTTATAAAAATAACTTCGTTTTATTGGGTTGGGGGAAAAGTAAGTTCGCTTTTTCTCGTGTTTTTCAAAGTGAATTTATTTATATAAATAAAAAAAAACTAATCAAAATTTATGTGCTATTTTGTTCGATGACCTTTTGCCATTTTTCGGGTAAAACAATAATTCCGTCACTGTAGAATTTCTGAGAGTTCTGGGCAAAAAACTAAACAAGGTGATTTTCACAAGCCTTTTTTGAAGTCAGCTTAACACCTTCAAGAAAGTACCGCATAGGGCGGAACAAATGGTAATCCGTCGTATCCAGGTCCGGACTATACGGTGGGTTCATCAAAACTTCCCAACAATGCTCTTTCAGTTTTTGCCGAGTGACTAAAGATGCGTGTGGTGATGGAAGACAGCGAATTTCCTTTCGATCAATTTTGACCGGGTTTTTTAATTGCCTGCTTCAAGCGCATTAGTTGTTTACAGAAGATAGTTGAATTGATGGTTTGGCCAGGTTTGAGCAGATCATGATGGAAAATTCCTTTCCAATCCCACCAAACACTCAGAATCACTTTCGTAGGCATCAATCCGGGCTTTGCCACCGTTTGTGAAGCTTCGATCACGATCTTTTTAGCACATTGTTGTTATACGTGATTCCCTTTTCATCACCCGTAATGATTTGTTTCAAAAATGGCTCGATTTCATACCGTTTCAGTAGCAATTCACAAATGAAAACTCTCTCCATTAAATTTTTCACTGTAATTTTATGGGGAACCCAAATATCGAGTTTCTTTTGGTATCCAATTTTATGTAAATGGTTCAAAAGTGGTTTATGGTTTATGGTTAATTCCGTAGCAATGTCGTGGGAAGAAATATGTCAGTCTACCCGAATTGTTTATAAAATTTCATCGAATTGTTCAAGGATTGACCGGCCAGGGAAAGGTTCATCTTTAACATCGAAATTTTCGGAAGGAAAACGAGCAAACCGATTCTGACTTTGGCGTTTACTTAAGCACTGATCAAGTCTCGATGAGCCTGCGCCAATTATTCCCTTTTTGGAAGTAAAAAACTAAAATGTGACGAAAATGATCTTCCGAAATCTCTATTTTAAAAACACAACAACTTTTAACTGGTTGAACTGATGACGCTACCTTTATATCTAGAATTTTCTAGAGACTGTTACCTTTCAAACGCTTTATAGTATGACTTAATTGAGTAAGTATTACTCGAGATATGCGACTTTAAAGCTATCTATTGGGAAAAAACGAATTTACTTTTTCTCCAACCCAATATTTCGTTGCCTGTCAAAGTTCCTACGGTCCATTTTTTTTAAATAACAGATCTTTATTAAAAGATTGTTCGAATGACATACGTTTTCCAGGATACTTTGACTGATATAGTATTTCACAACAATCAGTGACATAATTTGTGCGCCCATCGATCTTATATTTTTTAATAAAAAATAATCCTTTGTTTAACCTCTTTGGGGACTACTAGTAATGTTTCTGTAATATTGAATTCTCACTGGAAAAATCAAAAATTTAATTTTAAAATAAAGAAAAGTAGTTTTTTTTTTTTTATCAACTTGCCGCTAAAGCAATAAATATAAAATTCTGTTAAAAGTTTCTGGTGCAAACCTCGTTTAAATTAGGTGGGATTAAATAGCCCTGACGGTTAATTTCTCGCAGTATCTGTAATTAAAACAAAGTTTTAAAACAAAATTTTGTAGAATTATTCGAGGCAAAATAATAACTGCATAACAAAAAAATAACGAAAATTATGCAGTAATTAAAATTGTGTTTAACACTCAAAATTTTCAAAATTGAATTTAAAAATGATTTTCAGTTTTCATTTCTTAAACTGAGAAACATTGGGAAAATACTTAAAAAAAATGTTATAAAAAAATTAGTTGCCATTCACCAATACTGTAGGATTAATACTAGAATTACAATAAATCTATCAATCTTCAGGAAAATAATGATACCCTTATGGTACCCCTATAGCCAGAGCCTGATTACTAACGGGGCACTCTCTCACCAGAAAAAATTTATAGAAATTTTCGTCTTCTTTAAACGCCCTTTTCATACAAGATTACTGTCATGAATAAGGAAAAATTCTTTATTTCTTTTTCCTGGTGGGAGAGTGCCCCGTTAGTAATCAGGCCCTGCCTATAGCAGTTTCCGAAACGCCTTATTTTGTACTACAGCGAGCAAGTAAACTTTATTCTTTATTATAGTTCTTAACCCGGGAGTACACGCACCGCTTCTTTTGACACGGAGTGCGTATGATTTTTGCAATTGCAACCACTTAAGTAATTTCACCTTATCGAAAAATTTGTAAGGATTGTCGCCGCCCAAATGAAATGACGGGAAATTTTTTGAAATCTCCAGATTTAAAAAAAAAAGTCAACACCGAGATTTTTATTGAACCCGCGAGGACGCGGCAGGGCCTAAAAGACACGGACTGCGTACGGTTTTTACAATTGCAACCACTAATTTTTTAAAATAATCTTCAACTTATTTTATTGTAAAATTTGTAAGAATTGCCTCAGTCTTAATAAAGTGACTGCTATAATTTGATTTTATTGGTGGCTAAGTTAAAACCATTCATACCTTGGGTAAGCGCGCGTTCTCACGGGTTAAAACAGTTTAAATTATATATTTTTTTTAACCTTGTAATTCTGCGTACTTCTGAAACAAATTTCATTAAAAAAAATTCTAATTCGTACCGGTATAAAGCCATTTGGCAACGCCCAAAGTGGCCGCTCACGTTATTTTGGTGGCCGTCCGAAATTTTATCCCGGGAGAACATGCGCTTACCCAGGGTAGAAATGTTTTTCACTTTGTCCCCAATAAAACCCAATTATAACCGTCATTTTATTTAGGTGGAGACAATCCTTACAAATCTAGAGACTATCCTTTAGTGCATTGAACGAGAAAATTATTTTAAAATTCCTCCTAACCACGGAACTTTTAACACAGTAAATTCTGTCTGTCAGGAATACTATCTAAGACGGAAAATCTAACGGTACCGATCCATTCTGACTCATACAGAATTTACCATAATTAAAAATATGTGATTTAAGAAAAATATCCTACTTGATAACATAGATACGCAACAGACAATATCATTTTTTTTTCTTTTTTTAAGTTCAACTAAATGCAGGAATTGTTTTCGGAAAAACAACCAGATATAAATAAAAAACTCAACACATAGTCATTCTTCATTTCAATACTAAGAATGTTTGATTCACTTGGAAAACGGAATTTTGCCATCTATGTGTATAGTTCGTCAAAAGGAAATAAAACTCAATAATTCACTTGAAAATACTCATGACATAACATTTAGTATAATTATAAGATGAAATGAATAATTTTTTTTATATGTTACTGAAACTTAGAAAAACTGAATTAGTCCTTTCAGTTGAGAAATTTGAATAGTTTCATGATTTCCAACTATCACACTCCCTTTTTACTAAAATAATTTAGTCTACAAGAAAAAAAGTTCATTTACACATGATTAAATGAAAGTCTTTTAAGTAACTAAAATTTGTTGTAATACAATCCATCAGTGTTATTCTTTTTAAATAATCGTGATGAAGTATGTTATAGCTTTGGAAAAATCTAAAAAGAAGAATCAGTAGCAGTAAAGTGCTATGTCCAGATTTCTAAAAGGCAGATTATGCCCTATTCACTCTCATTATGTATTGCCTCCAAGCCACTTAGAGCCTCAACTTGGACTTCATGATTAAATGGAACATTGTTACATGGTAATAATTATTGAACATACTTTAAATTTATATTATATTTGCTTGATAATTTTTCTGGTATATGAATTTTTCCAATCTAAAACATTTTTTAGAAAGTACAACGAGTTAAAAAAAAGAGAACACCTATCATTAAAAAGCAATTTTTTTTAACTGAAATTATTATCAAACAAAAAAAAATATTTGCATAATGTACATTAGGGTGGAGCGAAAAAAATTATTTTTTAAAAATCAAAAACGGGTAGGTGCCAAAAGTTGCCTTTATACTAGTACATCAACTGTGTGAAATTTTACCGCTGAAAAAAAATGGCTTGAGTCTGCGCTTTTGCTCCAAATATCTAAATTTTGGGTAAAATTTGTCATTTTTTGACATTTTTTCAAAAAATTAAAAAATTCCTAGAAAGCTGGTTATTATTTAAAAGTGTTACTTAAACCTTTATATTTATCTGCTTAACATATTTAAACTATAAAACAATATCTTATTTCCGTATAGCTGGAGCAAAACAGACAACTTTTGGTAAGAAAACGGCATTACCTCACTATTGGGACATTACAATGAATTGTTGTTTTTAATACAGCTCTTCTTTTCAAAACTATCTTGGACATACGTCGTGGAGGTGGCTAAATTTCATATACCACCCGTCCCAACTATTCGATCATCTCAGTACAGTGTTTTATTTATAGATTGATTTGTCATTTTCTTTATTAAAATTTGGCATGTTTTCGATGCATCCACCTAGTTTATCTGTTCCTTGTATCCACATGCTACTGTGACTATCTTAATGTATATTTTTACAGCTTATACAAAAAAAATTACAAGCAGAGTAATGTACGGGAATATTATTAAAGGGATCTATTCGGCCATCTATTATCTTTATCAAACTTACATCCAGTTGATGAAAGTGATTGGAAGTTTTGTTACCACAACATTTTTTCGGTCAATTATATTTTTTTACGTAATGACCTGCTTCAAAGATGATGTCAGGCATTTCAACTAGTATAAGTATGTCATCATTTATTCTGCTTTTGCATTTTTTGTATGTTGAGAAGCGAGCTGTTTAATGTGATTTCTGGTGATCGTCAGAGAGAATTGCAATGGGAATTTGTCCTGCACGTACAGAGCAACAGTTGTTGTAAATAACTTTTTTTTCACTAGTTTTATGCCGTTTTCTAAGTGTTTTCGTAGCCAGGTAAATTCCCATTAACTTTAGATACCCATTTTATAAGGGAACAATATTTGATGGTGAACTGTCCTAGGCATAAACTTATAATGCTTAGTACTTTTTGAGAGAATGTACAGACTCTAATCGACTATAAGTACTCATTTAAATTTAGGATAATTCTATTTGCCGCTGGGTAATTCCATGAGCACATGTCGTGTAAGTCACATACTACGATTTTGGATACCAGTATTTTAGAAAAGAAAAATGTGACTTATTTTATCAGAGATATTTCATTAATTGAATAAGGCCATGCAAACCTTTAGAAAATAACGGTGGCGAACCATTTAACAGTTACTAAAAATGTGACTTACACGACAATTGCTTATGGAAATACCCCGCTGTGAGCCATTTTGCATTGGGTAAGCTTAGAATTGTGTTTAATAATGAATCATATGCTACTTCAACTCCAGTGAATTTCCTCTGCGTCAATTATTAGAAAAGTCGATGTAAAATGTTATAATCTACATGGATTCACTGGATCAATAAGAAAATCTTTGTCTACGTACTATTCATTTCCTATTGCAATTTTTTATAAAATCGATAATAATTTTGAAAAATAATTTTCTCAAATTAAGTAAAAGATACTCAGAACAGACTAGAAATTTCTGTCGGAGATTGCAAAGCTAATTCATAAGGAAAGCTATTTCTCAGAAGAAATGGTGAATAGGAATTTAAAAAATATCTCGCACAAAAAAACAGCTCATAAAGCGAATAAAATTTTCCGCTTTATATAAGTACAGAATGGCAATCAGAATCTATAGATTCACTCACAAAATATAAAAATTAGGTAGAAAAATTCGCAAAAATTAAGTAGAGAAATACAAGCACAAAAACTGACATACACTGTCTTATTCTAATCAATGATTAAAGTTCAAGAAGTTAAGCGAATCCGCTAGGATACTTAGGTAAATGACGAAATAATGTTTTATGCCAATGCCAGCAAACGCCTTGGCATTTTTCACTTAGTTGTTATCACATGCCGACTGATATTTGTGCATCTAACTGCACTGCCCAGATGTGGCCTCTATTTCATTTCTGATATTTTACATCCACGCCTGGAATTTTGCATAGTATTTTTTTTTAATCATAGCCGTTGCGTGATAACCTAAAGGAAAATTTTTTATTTCTGAATTTCTGATGCCAATTCCAAGGGTTTAAATTGACAGTAGACGCTAAATTGGCAACCCAGGACGTCAAATTTTTATAGGGAAAAAATATACATCTCGGGAATAATTAAATAATTAGTATTTAAGCCACAGTTTGAATAAACTTCATTGTTACGCCGAATTAGGATGAAATGAGACTGAAATGAATAAGAAGAACTGAAACTAATTCTTCCTTTCTTCTTCTTAATTTTTTTTTAAAAAATTGAAATTTTTTTGCTTAGTTCATATGCTCATTTCAGTGTTCATTTAAACTGAACTCTGAAAGAACTTTAACCATCTGGATCCCAAACCACTCGAGATAATTTAATTCGTATATTTCAGTTTTCACCAGAAAATTAAAACAACAATATTTGCTTTAATCAATAACAGAACATTCCGTATTTAAATAAAATGAAATTAGCCATTGAATTTTTCTGGTGTGAAATGAACTACATAATTTCTAGAACGTGTTCTAGCATGGGAATTAAAGGGTTAAAATATTAACCATCATCTCATATTCCAAGCTTATTGTCTAAAAGTGTACATTCACTTGAGAGAAGTCTCAAGTGACAGTGGAAGCGAAATAAAATGTCTATGTTGAGATGGGACTCTCACCATTAAGTTGCGAACATTAATTTGGAAAATCGGTTTGGTATTTTTTAATATTCCATGCAAGCGTAATTTTTCAACCCTTTGAGGGGCAAGCAGTTGCGTTTGTATGACTCTGAACTCTCATAGGAAATTTGAAAAAAATATTTCAAAGTAAGAAAAGAAATTTTACGACTTTTTTTTTTTTCTCAACAAAGTTAGAAAAATGAAATATATATATTTTTTTTGTTGCAAATTTTCATTAACCACAGGTGGAATATAATACCCACCGCCTTAAAAGGGATGAAGATTTTCTTAGAACGTTCCTTGTTTCTGCCGAACCCAAGTACTAGGAATCGCGCCGGCATTAACCCTTTAACGATCATAGCATTTTCATTGCTAAGATATCGAAATAAATGAACGACACCGGTAATTAAGAACAAATATATTTCTAAATAAGAAAACGTGATTTTTCACATACAAAATAAAAGGGTTATTTTTAGATAAAAATACCGGTGTCAGTGTTGCGTACCGGAATTAAAATTTTGTGGTTTCGTGGCGAAACCTGTGAACGTTAAAGGGTTAAATATAAGCTCTGTGCGATCAGGGACTATGTCACCAATCATTTGCAATCATTACATTTTTATAATCGTTTTATCATTTTAACAGATTGAAGTGAAATTCTAATTGTCAGTTTTTGAATGTTTTTTACTCTTTCCCGTTGGGAATTTTAAAATTCGAATTTACTTTCGACAGTTCTTAACCCTTTCTGGCACACTGTTCCCATTCTGGGATACCTAATTTTAATTCCAAACTTGCAATCGGCACCAATAGAATTTTAGTAAAATTTTGCTTTTAGAATAAAAGTTTAATTAAGGAATTCAAAATATCTAAAAAAAATCGTTTGTGAATTTCGGTGTCAGTCGTTAATTTATCATTTTACAAATAGATTTTGCCCGTACCGGTAAGGGTTAAAGGCATAGTTGCCAACTCTTACGCCTTTCTCCTAGCACAAAAATTTTATAGTAAATATGGTCTTATTTAATCGTCGAAAGCTGATGATTAAATAAACGGAAAATCTCTGTACAATTTTAGCGGTAGAAAAAATGCGTAAAAGTTGGCAGCTATGGTTAAAGGATTTTTATATTTAATGTGGTAATTAACATGTCATATTTAAAGTATCTAGCCTGTGTAGCATCACATAAATCGCAGTTTAAAATGTTTGTTGCTCCTACAACCTTGTTTTGGTAGTGCATTAACATAAAATATAGCTTATGTTTGAGCAGATTCTCTCACCACCAATTTGTAGCCATTATTTTTAAAAACAGCTTGGTATTTGAAAAAATTGCATAAAAATCTTAACTTAGAACATTTTAGAACGCTTTTATCTCATTTCATCCTTTTATGTTTGGATTTTTTTCGACAGTTCTTAGGAAGCATTTCCTCCTTTGATGTATTTATCATGCAGAATTTCAAAATGGTATACTCCTCAGTTGTACAAGAAACGCAATTTAGTTAGACCCTGCGTCTCGGTGATATATCTATGAACCACTCAATTTTATTACCCAAATGCCACATTGGCATCGGAGATTCGGTAAAGAAATACAGTTTGTTGAATGTGTGAAACATAGCTTTTTATGTACTTACAGAAAAAGTTGTTTTCAAATTCCGGTGTCAGTCTTTACTTTCAACACTTAAGCAATGAATTTTCCCTGCGCCGTAAAGGATTAAAACATCAATTTAATAACCAATGAACTAAATTAACGCACTCGAAAAATTTAATAGCTTTAAACACGTAAATAATCTACAAATTAATAGAAAAAAGCAATAAAAAATTTTCAAGTTAAATACTTATGAAAATTCATTACTTTCTTAGTCACAGAATCCTTTGGAAATTTTAGGCGTTTTGGAAACTCATATGAAAATCGCATTCATTTAATGCAGAATTCAGCTTAGATGCAGGCATTTAATCGTTTGCTTTTAATGCATAAAACATTCAGCTATTAAAAATTGATGAAAATATCTAAAAAAAAATCAGACATTTTAGCTTTTATAAGTAAAAAAAAAACGAAGTCCCCGAATGAGGATCCAGAGACCGAAGAAGATTAAAGTCGTGTGTAAGCAATGGCTGTTACAAATAAAGAGATTTCTTTAAGGACAAATTTAATTGCTAAATGGTGATTATTTCCACCAGTACTTCCACAAACATTTTTTCATAATTCAATCGCAGACAATTATTACAAATTCTCCGATATATTAACCCCTTAACTGGTTCTTTCTTTTCCGTTCAATAAATTGAAAATAACGGATTCAAACCACAATTTTTTAAATAAAATATTCGTAAAATTTAGTCTAAACATGACCGCCTTTAAGTAGTATGAAATTATTTTTAAAAAATAGTGGTGTCAAAAAGCTTTAAATGATGAACTAAGCAAATTCGTCTTGCCCGAACGGCGTACGGGCAAATCAGTTAAGGGGTTAAATCAAGGATTACGTTTGTATAATTAGAGTGACAAATGTAAGATCGGAAGGCGCACAACATATGTCGCTGGCCATGTGCCAACACTTTACCAATTGGACTAGACGGAAAAAACATAAAAGATTTCCTTTTGAAACAATCTCCCAGTCAATTACTGTTTTTCAAGAATCGTAGAAAACCTGACAGACAACCAAAAAAGAAATTGTCTTTTATGAGTCTATTTCAGAAAATCAATTAATACCGCAAAAATTAAGTAGGGAAACACACTCACTAAAACCAGGTATGGTTGAGAGCTATCATTATCTTGATAAGCATTAAATATTCGAATAACTAAGCTGGTCCGCTTGGATGCTTAGGTAAAGCGTAAAAAATATTGTTTAACAGCAGACGCCAAGACTTTTCTCTTGTAGTTGACACATTCTGATTGATATTTGTGCGTCTAACTTGGTTACCAGATCTGGCCTCTATTTAACCCATTCGTGCCCACGACCTTTTGCGCAAATTTTATTCGGTTGGCACCACTATTTTTAAAAGAATTAAGTTTAGTTCATTAATTACGAAAATGTTTCAATTAAATAAAATAAACATTGTTGTTCTTTTTTACCGGTGTCAAAAACAGTGCTACATGCATCTTTTGAAGCGTCCCTAAAAAGGGACGCTAGGCACTAATGGGTTGAATTCTGAAATTTTACATTTACGCCTGGAATTTTGGAGAGTGTTTTTTTCCTTATCAAATAATAGTCGTTGTGTGATATTCTAAAGGCAAAACACTTATTTCAGGAATCTGATTACAATTCTAAAGTTTTGAATTAAAAGTAGAGGACGTCAGACGTCTAATATTTATGGAAAGAAATTATACTTTTGAGAATAATTCAAAAATTACTGTTTAAGCCGCAGTTTGAAGAATCGTCATTATTACACTGCATTAACCCCTTGGGGACAAGCGACACGTATGCGTATCGAAAAAAGTCTTAAAAATCCGTGATTAACCCCACCAGTAAAATTTTACTGTAAAGTTTACCTTATTTAATCGGAGCATTTTCTTGATTGAATAATCCACAAATACCTGTTTTTGAAAACCGGTGACAAAACATTAAAAAATTTCTAAAAGGCTTCCGTCGCGAAGGTTTTAAGATGAAATGAAACTTAATGACAAGAACTGAAAATAATTCTGCATAAATTTAATTTAGAAAATATTTTGAAACTTTTATACCCAGTTCATACGCTTATTACAGTGTTTTGAATAAGTGTTTTAAAATTTTGAATCTTTTATGTACCATTTTCTTAGCATGCATTTAAATCTTAAAATTAACCATCATCTCATATTCCAAGCTTATTGTCTAACACTCTCTAATGACAGTGGAAGTAAAATAAAATGTCTATGTTGAAAAGTTCTATCACCATTAATTTATCAACGTTTAGCTCGAAATTGATTTGGCTTTTCCAAATATTCCATAAAAAGGTAATTCATTAATTTTTTTAAGGTTTTTTTTTTAATGTTTAATGGAACCGGCATAAAATATAGCCTCTGCCACCATTGATTTGTAATCGTTACTTCGATAATCCTTTTGTCATTTCAAGAGATCGCATGGGAATCCTAATTGACTTTTTTCGATGTCGACATGTCTAATTTGAAATACATTGGTCAGAGAGTATTCAATGACAAAGCTTTAAAAGTTAGAACCTCTGAATAACGGCAACCTCCGAAGTACGGTCAATTTATCATGATCCCAGTGGTGGTCGCGATTCAGAGTTTTTACTGCATTTAATTACTTACGTTATCTGTAACAAATGCATTGTAATTATTTTCGTACGTAATACCTGGTTTTGAAGTTTATTATAACGGACCTGAGTAATGTCGTATTGCCAGGATGCGCGGATTATTAAGCTGAATTTTTCACGTATTTACTTAAGTACCCCAATGGTAAATTAAGTACACCTACTTGAACATTCTGCCTTTATATGTGAAGTCAGAACACAATTCAAATATGTCGATTTTTTATTACTATAATTTTCTACTTGAGTTTTTCGATATGAAATTCTTTTTTGGAAGAGATTTTTGAAAAACAGCTTCGTTAATTTGGTTGCCTTCCAGGGTTTCTGCAATCAGAGATGACATGACTTGAATACTTATATACAGAAAATACTTAATACTTTTATTACAGAAAATGTTGTTTCATTTTTTGGAACATGTTGCATATTTAAAAGAACAACATTTTTTTTAGTTAGTACTGGTGTACAAAAAGCCTGAGTCTTAGCATATATACTACGATCCATATTTTTGAGTAACACTTATTGACTAAAATGGAGTTTCCAAGACTCCAGTTTTTTGAATACCATTATTATCTTAGAGAAAATCTTGTTTAATATATACATATATACATACAAATATATATATATATATATATACATATATATATATAGTTCGAATGTTCCAATTCCATAAAAGAATGTTTTCTGTAATAAAATACTGGTTTTTAAAAATCAAAATCAAAGTATATCAAAGTATAAATAAAGTATATCCAAGTCATAAACTCTTTTGTCGATACTTAATAAACCATCTCGTATTCGAAAACTTTTTATCAATACTTACATGCACTGCAACCAAAAAAAACTTCATCATATTAAAAAATATACCTTTATACGCCAATGTTCCATTTTTGGAACATGCAAATTTCTTATATAAAAGAAACAATATAAATCAATATTTTTTTAATAACTTGTGTTCTACGACTAAAATGACTATTTTTACTTGATTTCACTTAGTTAAAAAATATTTGTTGAATTTTGAATTTTATATGAATTTCTGAATTTTGCCAACGGAAAGTCTAAAAAAAGCCTAAAAAACGATTTTTTCCCTAAGAATTTTTTCCCTTTTGTCAATGTAATACTGACGCTAAAACGTCAATTGATAGATTAATAAAAATATGATTTTCACATACAGTAATTCGTCAATATTCTCGAGTATTGATTATTTGAATGCAGAACATTTTAACATTCGTAATAATTTTATATACGTGTTGACAACTTTGCAATAAAAGCATAATACATAACGTATTTTTTTTAACACGTTCGCTGCCGCTTACGTGAAGATGTGATGATAGTTAATGCCGCTCTGTAGAAGTGGGTTTTTCCCAGAGACGATTTACTTTTTATAACAAAGAATCAGATTCTGAGATTTTCCCGCGCCAGCGCGTGACTGGCTATTGGACATCACCTTACATCACGCGCTGGTACGTGATCGGCAGTTAATGTGTTAAACAATGCAGCGAACAAAATGTAAAAATAGCTGTTTTGCAATCGCAATTTTGATATATGCGGTAATGTTAAAGGATTACTACATAAGAATAGAGGGACTCATCACCACAGAGAGCAGTTTACAAAGCGAAACTCTTTTCTATAGTTCACTTGCTGTCACTGAAAAACAGCAAGATATCGCGAATGCGAATACAATATTTATATATTACTGCTGAATTGCATACGATCCAAATACTTAATATATATCATATTTACATCTTACTTTTTCCGGTGCGCGTTAAAATAAAAATTTTATTACATAAAATCGACTAATGTGGAAATCGTAAATATAATAGGATATGCTTCGCTAATAACTGATCAATTAAAGATATTTCAGTTTTCTAAATGATTTCTTGCCTCTCTTTGTCGATGAAAATTATGTAAAAAATAATGGTTTTGTTCATTTTATTGCTTTGTAAAACGCGGCACTTATTTTAAGCGATAAATCGGTTAAGCCTTTGGATTTAAGTTTTGCATGTCACGGAACACCCAAATTAGTTTATTATTTAAGAATTACACAATCTTGTTATCTAAAGGCAAAAATGACACCAGAATTCTGATCTAAATATTTCCCGTTTATTACTTATAAGAAAAATGTTTTTTCTCCCCTAATTTTCAAATAAATTTGTACGTAAATTACGGTGTCCACATTTTCGCTATGGATTTGCCCTGTGCCGGAAAGGGTTAAAAATGTAGTTGAAAGTCCTCCCACTTCCTATATGTGAAAATACAGATAATCCGCTTCGTGTAAAAAACGGAGCGATCATCGCACCCTATGGGACAAGGGCCATGTATTAAATGTTTATGTACTATTATATTTTGTTAACCCCTTGGGGACGAGCGACACGTATACGTGTCGCTAAACGGCCTTAAAATTCCTTGTTTATCCTCACCAGTAAAAATTTACTGTAAAATTTGCCTTGTTCAATTAGAGCATTTTCTCGATTTGATAAACCACAAATTTCTGTTTTTAAAAACCGGTAGCAAAGCATTAAAAATTTTGCAAAAAGGTCTTCCCTCGCGAAGGGGTGATTTTCACCTTTCACAATCGCAAGAATTCTTTAACCCTTTCCGGCGCAAGCAAATTCTGCTCATAAAATAAGAAATTGTTGATTGACACCGTAATTTAAAAACGACTTTTATAGAAATTAAGAATCCCCAAATTCACGCCTTCATTGTAAAAGCGAAATTTCTATAAAATATTCTTGGTGCCGTTTGCAAGTTTGGAATTAAAATTAGGTGTTGCCGGAGTGGTAACACTGCGCCGGAAAGGGTTAATGAGCCGATTCCTCCAATTCTTCATTGCCATATCACACACTATAAATAATATGTAACTCACTCCATAAATTTCGTAGCATTAATTTTATTGAGTAATTTAAACGATATAACCGGTTTACTCTAGATCAACTAAACAGTACAGTACACTGATATGTAATTCACTTATGTGCAATAAGATGTGACTGATGTAAATCAGATACATCTAATTAAAATGCATTATGTAAGTTAAATTACTCCATAAAATTGGAGGCAGCATGTTGCCACCAATTTTATGGAGTAATGTTAAATAATTTTTTAAAAATGCATGAAGTTATCACTTATATAGACACACATACACACATAAATAACGACTGCATTCAACTATTAAATATATACTATCTGGCATTACTTGTGTGTGTGTAAACGTGTTTTAATGTACAGTGGTGGCCAAAAGTTTGGACATTTTTTTAAAGTCTCATGTTTTTCAACTTTGTGCACTTGTACAACATATTAATTTTTAGTTACATACAAACGTTTACGTGTCATATTAAAGGCAATTTAATGTGGAATTTAATAATAAAAACAGTATTACAATATATGTATTACAATAAAAGTTATGCTCATTTTAGTAGAACAAACTTAAATCGTTTTGAATAAGGACGTGTTTTGTAGTAAAAGTGTACTAGCCAATCACAAACACTGTTCTGAGGACCAATCAAATGTCTGTATCCAGAGCCTGATTACTAACGGGGCACTCTCCCACCAGGAAAAAAAAATAAAGAATTTTTCCTTATTCATGACAGTAATCTTGTATGAAAAGGGCGTTTAAAGAAGACGAAAATGTCTATAAATTTTTTCTGGTGAGAGAGTGCCCCGTTAGTAATCAGGCTCTGTCTGTATCTTTAGGTTAGGTTATTTGAATGGTAAAAGAGTTAATGTTGTGGAAATATTTTGCGTGTTTTAATGTATATTGCAGCTCGATGAAAGAATTAAATCATTCTTAACCCTGCCATCCAAGGCTGTTTAATTGATGGGTGGATATTTTCCTTAACTTGGTTCATTAGTGAAAAATTACAGACACAGATCTCAGTCGAAGTCGCATACTAATAGAGGAACGAACGCTGTGGTCCCGGACTCGATTCCTGTGATAACTCAAAAATAAAACTATGTATTAACAGTTTGTAAAAGCCTATTAAACAGAATAATTTTCTCTAGGATTTACAGTACACACATTATAATCACCGTACCATCTCAGATGATATGGCAGGTAAAGTATAAATGTAATGGAAAATTCGCAAAATGTGTGTCAAGTTTGTCATTTTTACCAGTGTAAATATAAAACAATTCAATATATTATCCTGAATGTAGTCTATTCCATCAATAGATATTTGTAAAAGATATAGAGAAAATTTCAAGGAATTTCGTGCATTTTTTTTAGGCTATCTTGCTATATCCATTTTCACCATTCGCTTACATTTCATGGTAGTGGACTGGACATTTCAAATAAAACTATTAGAAATGAATTAGATGTATAAATTCTAACATTGATAATAATTTACATAACTTTTAAAACTATTTAGTAAACTTACTTAGCTGCTTACATTTCATCGCTTACAAATATGGTAACAGACTTGACAAGTAACGGACTTGACATTTCAAATAAAACTATTAGAAAAAACAGAAAAAACTAGCTTCTATAATTTCTAATTTAGATAATAATTCACATACCTTCTAAAAACTATTTTGCAAACATTATTTAATGACAAAAGTGCAAAATTCATTATTTTAATATTAAAATTTATGGTAACAGACTTGACTGTGAAAAAATAATACCAACCTTGATAAAAGCTGATTCTTGCCACAATTACATTGCTTCATATTTGAAGAGAAAAAAATGGCAAGTAGTAATTGTGTGAATAGTTTAACTATATCGCCGAATATTTGCTACTAACTTTAGGCAGAATTAGAAACCTTTTTTGACTAAAATAATCACAAGGTAACAGACTTGACGCAAACTGTGGGACAAAATATTTCTGTTAACCCATTAATGCCTGAATTATTTCCTTCGTTAAAATTCAAATTTTGCATTTTCCCACCACTTTTAAAGCAAGAATAACTTTTATCTTAATTTATCGAGGACTTTGTCTCGAGAAAGAAAGCATTTATTTATCCTCCTTTTTTACTGGTGTGAAATGCGCTTACTTGAATATTTTAAAACTGTCCCAAAAATGGGACGCCAGGCACTAATGGGTTAATTTCTTAACCCTTTGGGGACGAGTGACACGCATACGTGCCGCAAAAAGGATTAAGAATCTGTCTTTATCCCCACCAGTAAAATTATGCTGTAAATTTTGCCTCATTTAATCGGCGCATTTTCTCGATTCAATAAGCTACAAATTTCTAATTTTTAAAACCGGTGACAAAAATTTAAAAATTTCGTAAAAGGCTCCCGTCCCGAAGGGGTTAAAGAAAATATCCCTTGTAAACAAATGTTTCCATATTTATAGAACACTAACATATCATTTAGCAGTTCATATTTAAAATAATTAAACCTTTTTATTTAAAAAATTAGATCAAATTAAAAAAAACACAGTTAAAAACATAAAACTTGGAATGAGACAGGCATTTTTGCTTAAAATCAAAATTTTAAAGACTTATATCTCAAAAATTTTTATTGCTTTTTTTTTAATTTTTCATGTTAGAAATGTTCAATATAATCTTCTTAAGCTAATGCATAGCTCAAATCAAACTTTAAATATTAAATTATGTTTGATTTTTCCTCTTTTTACTCTGGGGCAGCATATGAAATTTGAAAATGACCCATATCCTTTATTATTATACCAAAATAATTTTATTTCACTTTTTGCTGCGCAATTCTACTGGCGCCAATACATTTGGCCTTACAACTTCGAAGCTATCTGGCCGATTCACTTAAAATTTTAATATGTTTTTTAAGTATTGTTCTATTCTCATAATTAAAATTTCAAGTCAAAATTTTAATAAATTCTTTTAATTTAATTAAGCATGTTCTTAATTTAAGAAGGGCGACTTTATAACGTAAGTTTTAATTTTTTTGTTTAACACGGACTAATTAAACACGGACATGCATGAAATTAGCAGGTGTTGTTGTTCAAAACTATCTGATCACAATTATTTTTCTGTTTTATTTTTCAAACACAATAGATATTTTAGAACAAGCCGTCAAATTTGTCGTTTTTAACCTCATATCCCGACGAAAACAGAAAAACAAATCTGACAAAGGGAAAAAACGTGTAATCATGTGTTCGATATCCTTTATAACTCGATAGGTAATTTAATTATCGTAAAATGGAAAAGAAATTTCGATTCAAATTTGCTACCATTGTCTAATCTTTCAATTTATATATATATATATGTATTGTTAAAAAAATGAATTTGTAATTGTGTCAAAATATTTTGCGCTTGCTGAGCAGAGCAATTCTTCATTTTCTTCATTTAAAGCAAACTTCGTTCAATCAATCTTCGTTTTCTTCATTTAAAGCAAACCCAACCAATTTATTGTTGTTTTTTAATCTTCAACTTTTAATTTTGATATCTTACTAAAAATTATTTTAATGTAGATGTGCTACTGATGGACCGCCTCACAGTTTTTGGTTTATAAATAGTAATAATTATGCGTAGCTGCCAACTTTTACGCATTTTTCCTACCACAAAAATTGTATAGTATTTATTGTGTTATTTATCGTCAAAATCTTATGATTAAACAAATGGAAAATCTCTGAACAATTATAGTGGTTGCAAAAGTGCGTAAAAGTTGGTAGCTATGTTTAAGCTATAGTATTGTTTTTTTACTTTTTTCTTAACTTGCCTTTGCATATATTTAACTTATCCTTTATAATCTGGATTAATTTTTTTCTACGCTTTTCGACAAAGCAATTAGAAAATAGAAAATAAAATTCCATAGTTTCACTGTTTTGATTGAAAATCTTAATGAAGATTCTGAGAGCTGTCTTTACTTAATTAATTTATATCTTCTTTATTTTCTTGTAAATTGTGTTAAATGTTTTTATTAGGGTACTAATTTCTTATACCACTGGTCATTTACGAAATTTTACATAAGATTTTATTAGGGGTATACATTACTAGAACTAAAGTGTCTATTACTGGACGTTTGGGTGTTTTGATATATTTCGATTATTTGAAATAAAATTTTTATTTCTATTGAGAAAAAATAACTTTTTAAATGTGGGTTTTGATTGGTACTCTTATTGGTATTTACTTATTTTTAAAAGAGAAATAATAAAAGCAAATAAATTAAATTTATGGGTTTAAAGTACAAATTTATGTAATAGATATTAATGTCTTGATTTTGAATGTAGCGAAAATATTGTTTCTAAATTTCCAAAATCGAATATATAATAAAAACTTTTCACTAAACTATATTTTATCACTTCGATTGTAGTTGTTTATCTAACACACCTTCTTTCGTGTAATTTTAATTCTGTTGCAGGTTTTCATTGACGCAGTGGTAATATTGCATATATGTAGTTTTGGCATTAACTCTATTATTGCTGTTGCGAGTGATCAAAATTGAATGAAAAGTATTTAGCGTCTTTGAATTATAGGTATATAATTTTCATATATGTTTTGTTAATAAGATGGAATGTGATGTAAAAAACGGGTGTGTTTTAATTAGCGCCCGTGTTCTCTGCAGTTGGAATAAGCCCCGCATTGTGGCGTCACGAAACCTAGCGTTTTTCTTGCAGACTCGAGACGGCTTTCCCCAGATACGGTTGACAAGGCGGGAAAACAGTTAAAAGGCACTTGTTTTCTTTATCTGACTTGCTGTCATCAGACAGCAAGATTTCATGATTGATGTCATGTAGAGATTTAACCGTTGTTAATAAGTAGATGCTTAATATTTTTCATAATTATACCATACTTTTTCTGGTGTGCATTAAAATATCGATTTTTGTATATTTGTACTACGTTTGTCTACATTTTTTAGTACACAAGATTGATTTGAGTGGAAATCATAAACAATAGAGGCCCCTTGACTGAGTTACCCATACGCCGTTTAGTCAAGACTATTTTGCTTAATTCATCATTTAAAGCTTTTTGACACCATATACTATATTTTTAATAATTTCATACCATTAAAAGGCGGAAATATTTAGACTAATGTTACGAATGTTTTATTTAAAAAATTATGGTGAGAATCCGTTAATTTCAATTTATTGAACGGCAAATAAGTGCCAGTTAAGAAGTTAATAGTAGATCAAATAAAGATCTTTTTTTCAGATGTCTTTCTCGCTAAACATTGGGTAATAACCCATGATTTTATTACCTATATTGTGAAACATGATATAGAAAATCTCATTACAACATATTTTACCCTTTCGTTCATACAGTCTTCAAATGAGGACTGATAAGGACTGGCTTATAAAGCAAGTAGTAATTTTTTTAAATTTTTTTAATGAAGATCTGACTTGTGGACAAATAATAGCTAGCATGCAGCACAATAATACAATTATTTTATAAATGTTTTTATTTATCACAAAAAAATTAATGAAAAATAATGAATAATAATGGAAAATAATGTATGCATGAAAGGAATAAACGATAAATCGGTTAACCCTCTAAATCCCATGATAAAAAACATTCTAGAAATTTCGTAATTCAGAGATTATTAGTTCATAACAAAATTTTTCAATAAAAAATTTCGCTTTATATATAGTTTTATATTCACTTTATTCAAATACACAGCACAGTCATTAGAACAATCCACGAGCAAGATACATAGAAAAAATTAAGGAATGGATGTATACATTTTTTTTTCATTTTTGTCACATAATATTCATATGATATTTTTATGATTAAATTTAATTATTTAATTAAAAAGTATAACATTTAAACTACATCTAAGTCAGCCGAGTATGACAATAAACATTGTCTAAATTAATGATTGTCAACTCAAATCGCTAAGTAGTAATGCTACCAAGAGGCCGGGACTTTTTTGGATGCAATTGTTGCCGCATAATTTTTTTAATATTCACTTTATAAGACTAATTCTTAATAGACTTAAAAAAGTAGAAACTGTCAAAAAATCTGAAAAATATAATAAAATCCATCATTCCGCTGTGCATAAAATTGTAACGTGTCAAAATAACATAAATACCTCAAGGTAAATTTTATGTCATTGTTCAAGAATTAGTTAATCTTTGTAACTGTAGCAAATGTTTGTAATACCGTTTTTGTCAATCATCGCAGATGTAATGGAGTTCCAACAACGAAAGTCTAACCTAATTATGGAAGACATACAGGGTGTTCAGCAAATAAGACCCTGGTTTCAAAATTAAATTTCTCCAGAACAACGTAAGTCCACGTAAACGAAATGATTTACTTAAAAAAAGGAGAGGAGCCTACTATAAAACAAACTTATACACGAGATTTGTTCAAGATGAATTTTAGGAGCAGGCATTGTACATTTTTATTTTAAAGACTTTTTTTTTGTACTTTCATTATGGGTATTTTATTTTAATTTTATTCAAATTGTTTCTCCTTCTAAGTATTTGTCACTTAATATTCCCTTCACTAAGTTCCAGTTTTCAGTGCAATATAAGTAATATTTAATATAATATAATTCTATAGATTTAATGTTGAAAGAATCATACTTTCTAAGTACTTAAAATAAAATGCAGAATAAACAACATTGCAACTTTCCACTTTTGCAAGACGCTCAGAGGGTTGAAGAATAAAAAACATGCTTTATTGCCATTTTTCGTTTAGTTTTTATTTCTACACGTTTTTTTTCCAACGTTCATTCTGTAATCCGGAAAATTTATTAATCCGCAATCTTCAAATCTGGAACGTGCCGGATTAGAGCAGATGTACTGACTTTTAACTCTTTACGGCGCAGAGCACTTTCATTGCTCTTGA
Source organism: Maratus speculifer (assembly GCA_964019185.1). Classification (NCBI taxonomy): domain Eukaryota; kingdom Metazoa; phylum Arthropoda; class Arachnida; order Araneae; family Salticidae; genus Maratus; species Maratus speculifer. The sequence goes on from OZ025295.1 coordinate 399,265,544, forward strand.
AGTGTTGAAATCAATTAGTGACACTAGAATTTGGGTACAACTTTATTTGTAAATAAAAAAAGCTATATTCCACGCATTTAATTAACCGAAAAATTCTTTACAAAAATTCAGGTGCCAATGCGGTTTTGGGGAATTAAGTGGCTTCATTGGCATATCACTGCCCCTCAATGGGTTAAATGCAGCAGGCTATTTCCAAGCGAACTTGTTTGTCTGTTACGTACTAAGAGTTTTGGCTACCAGTATTTAATATCGGAAAAATGTGGCTTATTTTGTCGAAGATATCTCATCAATTGAATATAACGAAGCAAACTTTTCAAAAGTATCGGTGACCAACAAGCATAGTAATTTACAGCTGTGTAACATACAAACAAATTCGCATTGAGATATGAGATAAACAACAAGCTAGAATAAAAAAGAGCTAGAATGAGATACAAATACATTTTTTTTAATGTGTTGCATAGCATTCTTAAACCGCGAAGACTCGCACCGGGCCTGATAAGTCCAGAGTGGCATATGCTTTTTTACAATTGTCACCAAAATTACTTTTAAAGCAGTCTCCCGTCTATTTTATCGCAGAATTTGTAACATTTGATAATGAATGAACTAAATAAAGAGATGATTAGTATTTCTTTTTATTGGCGATAAGGAATAAACCATTCATATCTCGGGTATGTGCGCGTTCTCCTGGGTTAACACTAGAACCGCTATTAGGGGCCAAATTGGCCCCTGCCAGATTGATAATAGTCGATTCGAACCAGAATTTTCTTTAAAAGATATGTGAAATGTATACAACACATAAACAGATTTATTGAATAAGTTAAGTAGTTTAAAATCAAAATTCTGGTGAGAAAACACTTTTTGTAAAACTAGAGTAAAATACTCGGCTGTTAAATAATAAAAATATATACATAAGGAAAAAATAAAGAATTTGTATTTGATTTTTCTTTTAGTGAAATTTTATTATTTGTATGAATAAAAGTTTCCCTAAGTAGCCTAAAATTGTAAAAAGCATCACCTACCAAGACTGAAGTTTCTATTTTAAAAACAAATAACTAGCGCTATCACCGCCGCAGTTAATGATTTTTTTTTATCCGGCGGATCTTTCCTCTATTGGGCACTTATGCCCAAATAATAACATTGCCAAATTGTTTCAATTAAAAAAAATATATACTTACACGAAACATTTATTTCATATTTCTAAATGATCTTTTAAACAGTTGTTGCCAGTTCTAAAGCAGCGCGAATAAAAATATTTATTTTCTAGCAACAAAAGTATTTTCACGCGAAAATTAAAAATAGACAGAATACGTTGAATTTTTTGTCAGATTTAAAACGATACGAGCAAAAGTGTAATTTAAAACAACTTTCTTATAGCATTGTTAAAAAATACAGGGCACAAGTAATCTGTTTACTTAATTTATTTTATTTTCATTAATTCATTTTTTTATTTATATTTTATTATTTTTTTTAATTCAGTTCTTTTATTTTATTAACGAAATATTCATAATTGTGTAAAGCAAAAACAACTGCTAGACATTTTCAGAAAAAGGACCAATTTGGTTCGTAAACTGCTGAAATGATTGTTTCACACCGCTAACAAACGAATTTCTTAATTTCTTACTAAATAAATGCTTTTTTCCCTCTCACGTTTAATATAAAAACAAAAATTTATTCAAAAATTCTAGGTACCGTTAGCCAGTTTCGAATTAAAATTAAATGATCACCACTCTTAAACCTTTCCGGCGCAGAGCAAATTCACTGCTTAAGTGTTGAAATTAATGACTGACACGGGAATTTGATAACAACATTATTTATAAATAAGAAACAGATACATTTCACGCATTCAATAAACCAAAAATTTTTTTTATTAACATTTCGGTGCCAATGTGACGTTTGGGGATTAGAATTGAGTGGTTTCATAGATATAAGACCGCGAATGAAAATTCTGAATAAAAAGTTTAGCAAGCCAGTTTTAGCAAGTCTGATTATAATTTGACCTTGTCCGGTATTTCACAATATAAGTTTTTTTTTTCCAAAATAGATTGGTTTGAATCTGCTATCGTAAAACTGTACATTTTTATTGAAGCTTTCTCTCACATAATCGATGTAGTAGGTAAGTGTGTAATTTAATTTAAATGTCCATGGTAACGTTGTTAGTTTATTTTATTACTTCGGATTTATATATGTTTTGAGCGGAAAGAGAAAATAATAAATTAGAGCTTTATCATGGAATGTAAAGAAAAATACTTTGATAGCTTCATAAATTCAAAAGGTATAATATCGATTTCAAATTTAAGTTTTCATTTTAACTTTCAATATATTTTGAATATAAATAGCTAAAGTTACAGTTACTTATAAAGTCCCTTAAGTATGAATTTAAATCACAAGGTTTGGACAAATTCAAAGGCATAATGTAAGCAATGTTATACAGATAATGCGTACAGACATCGTTTATTATCTTTTTAATTAATTTATTCTTTAAAAGATTCTAATCCAAGGATATTTAGTTTCAAAAGCGACTGTTTTCGAAAGACACGATGCTAATCCTACCATGAAATATTCCAATGCACCTTCGTAAATAACTTTCAAAATTCCAAGACTGTTATTCTGTTGTTAGTTGAAAACTTTAGACCTTTTATCTTCTGTCGCTGACATTACTTAATCCTAAATTTGAGCATTAACCTTTTCCGGCACACTGTGCCCAGTCTGGGATACCTAATTTTAATTCAAAACTTGCAATCGGCACCAGTAATATTTTAGTAAAATTTTGCTTTTATAGTAAAAGCTTAAGGAATTAAAAATATCTAAAAAATTCCTCTGTGAATTCTGTTGTCAGTCGATAATTTCTCATTTTACTACAGATTTTGCCCGTGCCGGAAAGGGTTAAATAGCTTATTATTAATATATATATATATATACAGGGTGTTTCTAAATTCATGGTCCAAACTTTAAGGGGTGATAGTACACATCAAGACAAACAATATTTAAATAGGAAACCAAGGGTCCCAAAGTCTTCCGAAGGAGATAGGCGCCATTAAAGTTTAGGGTCCAAAAATTCAAATGATTATGAAAAACAGTAAAATTGGTCGATTCGTTTGCGGTTTTCACTAAAATAATTCTTTATGTCAGTATTGTCTTGGAAATAAATTATAAAGATAAATTTCAAAAAATGACGATAGAGGGCGCTTTAGACTTTAGAGTAACGAACAACTATTTTTTACCGTTATTTTTTGCATCTCATTAAAGGTTTCGTAAGCTTAGACTTAAACTTAAATTTTGAGCTCAAAATCTGAATAGTTGGAAGCAGTTAAGTAGCACAAACTTAACTGTGTTCAGAGGGTTTTTAATTCAAATGATTATAAAAAACGGAAAAATTGGTCGATTGATTTGCGGTTTTCACTAAAACTATTCTTTTTGTCGGTATTTTATTAAAAATGAATTATAAAGATAAATTTCAAAAAATGCCGATAGAGAGCGCTTTAGACTTTGGAGTAAAGTACAGCTATATTTTACCGTTATTTTTCGCATCTCATAAAATTTTCTTAGAAGCTTAGACATAAACTTAAATTTTGAGATGAAAATCTGAATCGTTGGGAGTGGTTAAGTAGAGCAAACTGAACTGTGTTCAATGGGGGTGGGGAGGTTCAAATTTCAAATTATTTTAAAAAACGGAAAAATTGGTCGATTCGTCTGCCGTTTTCGCTAAAACTATTCTTTATGTCAATATTTCCTTGAAAAAAAATTTTAAAGATTAATTTCAAAAAATACCGATAGAGGGCGCCTTAAACTTTAGAGTAACCAACAACTATTTTTAACCGTTATTTTTTGTATCTAATTAAATGCTAGACCCTTTAAATTACGCAGTTTTATTGTATATTTGTTAAAATTTTAATTTATTAAGAAATCTAAATTTTGTTATGGTATTTTAGTCGCAAAGCCTGCTTTCCCCAGAAGTATTGTAAATGCTAATTGTGTGTTTATTAGACATAAATTAGCCGAATTATAAGACATAAATTAGCCGAAGACGCTTCTATGCTGTTATTTTTTTTAACAGTTTTTAAAAAATAATGTGAAAAACACAATTTTTATCCACTGTCCTGGGAAGGGCATCTACACTAGTATGCAGTATATATAATATAATAAAATGAATATTTGGACGTCATTAAATATCGGTATTCGGGATAATAAGTATCAGTTGAAAAAATATCACAGAAACTAAAGATTTGTTTTAAAACTTCTCTTTGTTCCCTGTATTTATGAATGTTTCTTTTTAGCTTCATCTTACTAATAGTGTTCCTGAGCTAGTTAATCTGAAATTAAACCTTAAACCTGTTTAAAAATTGCATAAAAATATACTTTTTAGATTAAAATACTCTTAAAAACTCATCTAAATTAAAACAAAAATAAATAAAAATTACTAATACTTTAAGTATATAAAAGTAAGTTAAATCAGTAGCAGTTTTCTCAGTAATGGCAATTTTTCGGGTCTTGTAAATTTTCAGCTATGATGCATTGAATTCAAAACAAGCTTAATTTTAATCAGAGTTAAGAAAAAAATAAACAGAATGCTTTATTTTATTTGCATAAATGAGAAATATGAAAATTCTCACTCATGATTTTGTAAGAAAATTGTGGACTTTTCTCGGAGATTTCTGATTATAAATTAGATGGAAGTGTTAGACTTTATTGCTCCTATCTTACCACTCTCGTGGGATGGAACACTACGACTCAGTGAGGGATGGGACATGTCCCTATTTCCCAAATGATATCTTTGTCCAAATATTTATGTTTAATCACATACGATTTTTGTTATTTTATATTTATAAGACTAAATTGTTTTTGAATTGATTATTATAACAAATAAAACCCAATATTTTCAATACATAATGTGAACTTAAAACGCTAAGTTTCACTTAAAAGGCAATTAAAATAATCAAGCAGAGATGTTAATAGTTAATTTTATTTAAAGATATCTTAGTACTTTCAAGTCTTAATCAGGTTCTTCATCAAAAAACATTTTTATAATTCAGATTTACTTTTAAGTACCTTTTAAGGTAATGAAAATAATCAAAAAGATGTAAATAGTTATTTTATTTAAAACATCTTAGTATTTTCAAGCCTTAATCAGACTCTTCATGATCTTCTTTTTCTATTAAGTAAAACTGAACGTATTAAAGTTCATATTATATATTTTATGTCTAAAACAAAATGAAAAATGCGTTACGTCATTTGTTTTTATTTAATAGCTGCAAGTTAAAAAACAGAAAAATTTAAATGCTGCAAATTTTTCATTTATTATTCATGCATTATTTATCCACATCAACCATTAGTATTAAATGTTTTATATTTATTTCTATAGTATAAATTGTTTTCGATTTTTAAAATAAAATATTACCATTTTGAAATGATTATTGAACTTAAACTTCAAACTTTTGTTTTTACATGGCAATGCACTGCAATGACAAAAAGAAATTCATCTCCGCACATGAAACTGACATACCATAATTGATGAAGAAGACATACTTTCAAAGCTATATCCACCAAGATTAATTTGAGGCAAAGTATACTATAACAGAAAAGAAATATCGTGGTTTTCAGTAAATCACAGAGTACGGAACAGAGAATCAACTTTCATGCACTGTAATGGCAACTTGTTTAACATGGGATTACGCATAGACAGTAACGACACGAGCGGACCACTCTGAAACTACGATCATAACATAAGAGAGGTTGCTAATTCGGCGAAACATCGCTTCCTTGGCGACAAATGATAAGGAAAAAAAATACAGCGACGGCTTGCTGCTTCTTGTTTTGAAATTTATGAAAGAATTATGAAATAACTTTGACGTATTCGTCTTGCAAACAGTGCATGTGTCTCTTCGTAACATAACGATCTAATAATTTAAACTTGAAAATTCAAGAATAATAACAGTAATAATTACGAATCAATATAAGCGCGGAAAGCTAAGATCAAATAGCATAAGCACATGTGCAAAGATAATCAAATCAGCATTCAGCAAGAAGCGCCAAGCAGAATAAGGTTACAGTTAAACAGAAATCACGAGGATAAAAATCGTCAACGCGATGGTTTAGTTTTTAAGTGATCCACTGAGGGCGCTCTTTTCAAGCCGAGTTGAGGCTCTGTTACTACTCTGTGCAGTAAATAATACGGCCATAAATGTCACGACATGATTTTGCTATTTCTGACACCACATTTTTGAAATTTAAATATGAATTTTCATTTTAATACTTTCGCGACGGGAGCCTTTTAAGAAATTTATAGTCCTGTCACCGGCTTTTAAAAGCAAAAATTTGTGGCTTATGAAATCGGGGAAAAAAAAATGTTCCGAATAAATAAGTCAAATTGTACAATATAATTTTACTGGTGGGGATAAACAAGGATGCTTAAGCCTTTTTACGGCATGTATACGTGTCGCTCGTCCCCAAGGGGTTAATAACATATCCTATTCTTTTCTCATATGAGGCAAGGATGAAACATGTTTCTAGTTAAATAAATTGGTTTAATGGTCTAAAATTTTAATTAATATAATCAAATTTATAATTTTTAGACATGTTAAAATGTTTAAATATGTTATTTTGAAATTTTCCATTGTGTATACTATTGAAACATAATATGTGAAAACATTTTGTAAAAGTTGTCACATCTCTTCCCATTCTCCCCTAATAACAACAATTAACACATTGACGGACAATAAGAACAAGTTCCCAAAGTTTAATTCCCAAAGAGCACAGTGGCACCAGAATGTTTGTAAAAAAAACTTCTATTTATTAAATTCGTAAAATTTAGCTTTTTTCTTATTTATAAATACAATTATTTTCAAATCCCGGTGTCAATCATTAATTTCAACACTTAAAATTTTCGCTTTGACGGCTATAGACGCAAGTGTCCGTCAACGTGTTAATACGTATTTTGAAACAATGCTCCGGATTAACATATAGAATGTTTTAGAAATTTAGGTCACAGAACTTATCTATACTGATGATTTATTCCTGTAATTATTATTAATATGTGATACTAAAACAATTGGAATCGCTAATGCAGCTTTTGTAACTAACACAACAAAGGATTTGTAAATAATAAAATATTTTTTGTTGCGTGCGTAAAAAAAAAATACTTTATTTGATAAAATTACTATTCCTGATTTCAATCAATGCAGCAATTCAGCATATTTTAGTTTACAGAATTTCAATAGCACATACAATAGCATATTCATTAACAATAACTCAATCATCTCTGAATGAACCATGAGAAAAGACCTACACAATCAATTTTAAGATGTATTTAAATTACATTTAACTAAAGGGTTAAAAGAAACCTTCAATAAGCTATCATTAAACTAAAACCATTAAACTTAAATACCAATAAAAAGAATTTTTTCTAAAATAAATAAATTAATTTTCTAACAATAATAATAAACAAAGACAAAGGACTCTTTGAAGTGTTGTGTTATAATTCTCAGGTGACATACAGGATTCTATATATGCTGCAATATTAAAAAAACTGGGATACGTACTTACAAATAAATACAAGAAAGCAAAAACATATGTCAAGCATACATTATGAAACACTTTTCAACACATTCAGAGTTTTTGAATAAATTGTCGCAAGTAAAAGGTCACATGTCCATAAGGTGAAAGAAAATGTCTAAATAAAGAAGTTCAACTGAAAGTCTTCAAAGTTTTGGAAAAGGACTAAATATGTGCTAGTTCTAACCTTATCTAATTAAACTTTACAAAATGCTCAAGACATTCGAAAACACCATTTCATCAATTTCCATCAGCTGTCGGGAATATATTTGAACTCTTTTCTGATGCCCTGTAAACGATCTACAGATTTATGATACACTGTACAGTATGCTGAAATAAATTTGACAATTTAAAGCACGTTTGTAAAAACCCCTTCAACAATTTCCCTTCAATAAACGGAAATGTACTTCAGTTGTTTTGTACATCCTATATATGATGTATAGAATTTATAGTATCAAGTAAATTATAAGTTGTATATTTAGTTTATATAATATTCTAGTAATACACAAATAAATTGTTTTGAGAATCCGTATTCCGTGCCAGTTAAGGGGTTAACCCCTTGAGCTCTGATGGTAGAATTTTCTACCACCTAATTTTAGTTCCGAAATGTCACAATGGCACCAGAAAATTCGACTAAATTTATTTGAAAAGGCTTTTAATACAATTGTTTTTTTCGTGTTTATCGTTAACCAGTTTTTTCTTTGCAAAATACTGGTGCCAATGTGACATTTGGAATTTTGAAGAAATTTACACCCCCAGAGCTCAAAGGGTTAAAATGAAAGCTTAAATAAGGAAGGCTGAATTTCTAAAAAAATCGTTTGTAAATTTCGTTGTCAGCCGATATGTTCTCATTTTATTAACATAATTTACCCGTGCCGGAAAAGGTTAAAATATAGGAAATGTTTCTGAGAATGCAAGGTTACAGTCGTATGATGCTCTTAAATGTATTCGTAACTTTTCCTGGTGAAAAAAAAGCGACAATGAGATAAGGCTTTGAAATCTTTCTAGAATATTGTGTCTGCCTGTTTGTTCTTTGGATTCTTTTTTTTTAAAGTATCGTAGCCCCGTTATTTATTCTTCCTTTTTGAACAACAGCAGCACAACACTTCTGTGAAGCAGGAAAATCAACTTTTCATGCATCTTTGGGGCCCGTATTCTTGTTATGTTTTCCTACTTCTAATTTAGCACTTCTACGACGATTTCCACCCAGTCATCTTTCACTGAAATTTCTTCGAGATCTGTTTTTTTGGAAGCCGTTGAGAGATTTTGTTTCTGTTGATTAGGTAGATACAAATTGCCTGAAATCTAGACTTCCGATTATTTTTGGCATCCAATTGTTGAGCAGTCATGAGTTATTTAGGATTATATGAAAATTCTTCCTTTTGTGCATTTGTCCATCTGCTGCCAGAGGTGTTTTTTTTTTCAACTTGATGACATTTGTCTCCAGTGCGATTTTAGAATTGAGTCCCAACATGCGACTGAAGGTGTTGAAAATTATTTGGAGAGAGTACGATAAACCTAAAGTTTTTCACGTCGACGTTGTGCATCTATCTAATCCAATATAAGAATTTATATTCATAATCTAGCTTAGTTTAAAGATTTCACGCCTACCATGACCTGGAAAATGCAAAATATATGTTTAATCTTGAAATAAAAACCTTGTGCTTACTTTTCGATAATGTCTTGTCACAAACTAACCCCGTCAAGTATCGGTATGTTATGAATGCCTCCTTGGTTTGTGAACCAATTTTTGTTACTTGGTTGCTGTTGGCAACGAACCTTTTTTGTTTTTATTTGACAGACGACTATTTATTCTTCTGTAGTAGAATGTTTTGAACCGGGTTGTTCGGTAAAAATTGAACTCTCAATGAGAGTAATAATTAATATTCCCTTTTGTAATTAAATGTAAATATCCTTTTTTAATCTGAAGTTTATTTAATTCATTTGAGTAAAATTTACTGCATCATTAAAATTTAATCTTTGAACTGACATTTCAATACAAACGTTATTCGACAATTTGAATATTATTCGAACAATGATAACCTGCAATCTTCGATGTTGTGAAGTTGATATGCTTCACGATATTTTGATTATGTTGTTGTAGTTCAAAAAGATATGAGGACCCCAGAAGCCAACGGGTATAAGTGACAAAATTGAAAAAATTGAGTTAAGTGCAGAGGGTATCTGGAAATATGCTTTTTTCATTTCAGGTAAAGAAATATAGGTCATTTTCTGATTATCTGGGGAGTTATAGAGATAAACCACTTTTTTCGAAAAACAAACAATATTGATTAATTAAACATTTAAAGAAAATTGTACTCTATTTTTTAAACAGTTATTGAAATGAGAGTTCAAAGATTAGAATGCAATGAGCAGATGTTTCCTATTTCAATTTAGTCAATTGTTATTGATGTTCCAATTTAACATCAATTATCTTTAAACTCGATTTACTCCAAATCGACATTTTGTCACTTGTACCCCCTTGGCTTCTGGGCTCCTCATATATCATTTTATAACGATTATATTATTACACAGTATAACTCACTCAATGACAATAAAGGATATTTACCGATGTCGAATAGTTGCCATACGCTTTCGACTTTAACATACAAAGTATGGCACATTCGAAAGATGAAAACTAAACTTTGTGTCACATAGTAACCCCTACTGTCACAAAGTAACGGCATCGTACAGTATTTATATCGTCGTATCGGAAAAGAAATCTGCTTTTAAATGCGATTTGATTGGAAACTGTGTCTCATTTAAGTCATTTCAAGCAACTTTATAAAATCCAATTTTTTTTAAATCTCTATCGCGTATCTCCATTAAGAAATAATAAAGTCAATCAGCCCATATTTTTATCAATATTGTTCTGGATAATTTTTCATGATGAAATTAAATATGCTATTACTATGCATATCTGTTGAAATGAAAAGTATGTAAATAAAAGAATGATATTTAAAAAACACAAATTTAACATGTAATCAAAGAATTAAAATTTTTATGTTCTCAAAATGAAAAAAAATACTTCGAAATGTAATTTGTTTAAAAACTGTAACTAAGTATACAATTCGCTGTGGTTAAACAATGTGTTTTAAGTGTAAATTATTTTTAAATTTATTTATATCTCGAGATCTAGATTATGAAAGATTGAAGAACCATTTGATTTTCAAACAATGTAAAATGTTCAGAATTTAATACACCATAGCAAAATTAAAACTTCCTCTTTTAAAATTATGTTTTAACACCATTTCTTAACATTATCGCAGAACATTATCACATTATTCATAGGTTCACATAAGGCAAACCATTTTAGTCTTGAAGCAAAACACGTCTCATCAATAAAATACAAGCTATATATACTATAATAAAACTTGTATGTAAAAATATGGGCACTAGAGGGCAGTAAGTTTTATTCATTATTTTTCATCAAACATTTGTTTTATATTAAGTCCGATTTTTAAATTTTAAGCAAAGAATACTGATAAAATTTAGTGGTGACTGACTACCCGTTTGTGCATAGATCTTTCATTCCGGTGCAAAACTTTGTCTTAAAAATTATTCTCCAAATTCGGTAATGCCTTACTTATCTTGTAATTTATAGGCTAGCAAGCTTAACTCTTTGAGCTCTAGGGTGTAAATTTCTTCAAAATTCCAAATGTCACATTGGCACCAGTATTTTCCAAAGAAATAAAACGATTAATGATAAACACGAAAAAATGCATTAAACCTTTTTCAAATAAATTTGGTCGAATTTTCTAGTGTCATTGTGACATTTCGGAATTAAAATTATGTGGTAGAAAATTCTACCATCACTCAAGGGGTTAAAGGACTTTTAAGCACTTTTTACCAGAATTTATGTAAAGTTACATTTGCTTTTAAAATTTCTTGAACTAATAATAATTCTCACGTATAATGCATGTAAAACTGCTTTTAAAAACCTCAAATTACTGCATTGTTCATTCTAACGATTTACATTTTTAAATTTACAGTACAGGAAATTTAATAGCCACGAGATATAAATGCCAACTATTTCATATTGATATTATAATTATGAATGATTGACTTTTCAAACTGTGTTCATTTTTGACCATCCAGTATCATACACTGATTGACCGTACACCTTGCAATCGAACTAACCTGGAAAACTCCAGCAAACACAATTTATTCAATTTTTTTAGGCTAAGAGAGTACTCATAAATGAGTATCGTATAAATCGGGAGACACTGCCAACTGAACCCCTTGGGGGACGAACGACCGGTATACATACCACGGAAGGTGCTCAAAATTCTTCATTATTCTCCCCAATGAAATTTTATTCTGAGGTTAACCTTATTTAATCGGCACACTTTCGCGATTCAATTACAGAAAAATTTCTGTTTATTAAAACCGGTGGTGCAAAAAATAAAAATTTCGCAAAACACTCACCTTGCAAAAGTTAATAAAATTAAAGTAATAAAAGTTAATAAAAGTAATAAAAATAATAAATTAATATAATATAATAAATATAATAAATTAATAAATCTATATATTTAAAACACCTGGCTGTTTTTTTAGTCATCAGCCCTGAGCTTTCTACTGGCCCGATTTTGATGATTATTTTTTTAAATGAAAGCTGTTTATGTGTAGATTTGCCCATTCTGGCTAATTTTTAGTTTATTTCCATTTTTATATTATATTTTTAATTTTATAAGCTTTTTTGTGACATTTCTTCAAAATAGTGGCAACAGGTTAAGCTTTTCTCAAAATTTATTTTGTTTCATTATTTTCTACCAATCAGGAGCTAGATCTCATCGGTGAACATATAATCGCATTTCAAACAAAAAAAAAAAAAAAAAAAAAAAAGGTTTTTGTTAAATTTAATCATAATAAAATGATTGCACATAGTTATTCCCTGCAATACACAGATTATTTACTGAGTAATATTATTAAGTATTATGTAAGTAAAATAACAGAAGATAAACTTTAATAAAATATAATATCTAAAGTGAAATTCTGTCGATGGAGAAAATGTCGTCATACAGAAACCAGATAAATTTATTCCATGAATATAATATACATTGTTATAGCTGTGTCAGTGATGATGTCATATTCACTTGCTTTAATTCCTGCATCTAAATAAAGTGAACTTCTATTAATTTAAAGGTCCGTGGTGTGCACAAATGAAAATATTTCTATAAACTGCGCCATTTCTATTTAATTATAATGAATATTTTATTAAACTAAAGAATTCTTAAATAACTGCATAAATCACGCTTTTATTTAAGAAATAAATCTGCATTTTAGCAATAAATACAAAAATTTTATTCTTTTTAATAACGGATATATCATTTTTTCCGTTGCCATAACAGTAAAATTAATTTTTACAAGTTCATGGAGGATACAAATCAATAAATATATTAAATTTATTGCAAGTGCTGTAAATGTGTAGTGGGTTGGTTAGGCAGTTTAGTAAGTCCCTGTTTCTATTGTAATTAAAATGTTTCATTGATATTATAATTATTGTACAGTTATCAAGCGATATTTAAACGGAGAAAAAATAAACTAATCACAGGGTGCGTAGTCTGGAAGCACCTTGTAAGGACCTTTTACCAGAATTTTTATAATGTAATATTTGCATTATTTAAAGAAAAAGAAATCCTTTTTCAGGTGTAACAACCAGTACTTTAAAGAATTTCTGATACTAAAAGAATTAAAATCATCTGAGTTTCTTGATGACTACGCACCCTGTATGCAGATATTTTTGAATTCGTCTTTCGGGATATAATATTAACTTCCTAAATAATTTGGCATTTAAATAATATTTAAGGTTTAGAAACCGCATTAAAAAAGATTTATAGCTGAAGTTAAGTCCAATATAATAATTTATGAGTTGTTTTCCTTATCTTTTGTTATTTTCTGAAGTTTGTGTATCTTCATCATGAAAAGCTATGTAATCCCTATTTTAAGAGGTGTCAATTGTTTATTTCGCTCAGTATTTTACTGTCTATATAAGATTGATATATATCATACCTAATATATATTCTTTTCCGTCAAGTTTCAACGGGTGCAGCTAGTAAGTTAATAAAATAATATATAAATATAATAAGTTAGTAAAAGTAATAAAATTACTTTTATAAACTTATTTTTTAAAAATGATTTACTACCGTAAAAATTAAGTAATAAATTATATTTAATTATACTGAACTGTTCAAATAAACATTTTTTTCTGTTTTTGCAAGATGTATTCTTGTAATTAAGCAATCCAACTTGAAGGCTTAGGTAAATATTTAAAAAAGATTTCATTCATCTACTGTCAACGGTGGCCAATGGCTTTTCCTAAACCTTTAGTCATAGAGATATAATTCCAATTACAAATATGTTTCAAATGAGATAAACAAGTATTTTAAAAGCGTATGGGTCAATAAAAACATTTCTTGAAAAATCACGAAATTTAAACTTTTAGAACGGTTCTTTAGACTTATGAATTATTATTAGTAAAATTTTCCTATTACACAGAAAATAAGGCAAAGATTGTCCTGACCATATCACATTAAAACTTAGGTGTTTTACACCAAAATATGATTTCGCAGACCGATTGCGTTCCACTATGCGAATCAAGTTTAAAACAAATCTGAAATTTCAGCCGTGAACACGATGAAGTGATTGCCTGTGCTGCCGCCTACCGGTCTATTATACTTACATCAAAATTTTTCTACAAAAAAAAAAAAATAAATAAATAAAAAAAAAAGGTAGAACATTGTTGATTACAATACCTGAATATAATAATTTGCAAGTGGCTTTCGGAAAGTTGTCTAATGCAACAGTGTCAGCGTTGTTATTGTTAAGACTTCAACTTTCATTTGAATGATACAAATGTAATACAGAATTTTTCAAAATTAATGCAAATTTGAGATATGGTAAGTAAAAAAAATCTTCCATATTTAAATTTTACTTTTATAAAATAGGCTATTACTTTTCAATTTAAATATATCTTTATCAGAATTAAAATTAGTTTTTTCCATCCATAACTATCATAATAATATATCACGTTGCATTAATATAAAGAAATCATATCAATATATCATCACTTATTAGAAATATATGTTATATATTTATCCTCTAAATTCATTTTTTATATTTTTGTTTTGCACAAACATAGAATTAGAAAAAAATGAAAAAATCACTTCATCTTGATATTTTTTTTCTTTATGAGCCAGGTTTCGTTCCGTTCCTGGATTTTCCAAAATCAGGAAATTTTTCAATACCAGTATTTTTTTAAACAGAAAATCTCTTCTTAACCAGATTAATTTTCTTTTTGTAAAATAATAATAATAATTAACATTTTTTCTTTTTTTACGGAAAGATATTACAACTGGTGTAAAAGATACAGATATTTTACCTGGAAAATAACGGCTCATCCGTACTAATCCTGTACACGGTAAGTTTTTCGTATGATTATTAGCTCTGTTGCCTAATAATTTAAATTTTATTCGATGTTATTTATTTGTTTACAGCGAATACATTTCTGAATTATGTGCATAGGTCTTTTCAAATTGTATTAATTCTTTCTAAAATTATTTAAATGTGCATTAAATTCAATTTGAACTCATTCCGCTGTACTATCTTTAACCCCTTCGCGACGGGAGGCTTTTACGAAATTTTTAATACTTTGTCAGTGGTCCTAAAATACAGAAATTTGTTCCTTCGAGAAAATGCTCCGATTAAATAAGGCAAATTTTGCAGTATAATTTTACCGGTGGGAATAAACACTGATTCTTAAGCCTTTCTGCGGCACGTATACGTGTCGCTCGTCCCTAAGGGGTTAACGCCTTCAGGGGCGCCGTTTGCATGCAAACGGTTAATTTTATTGCCCAAATTGCCAATTGTCACCAATAATTTTTATAAAATTCCGATCTCATAATATACGGGAAGTGATGCTTTTGATTTTTTTCAAATAAATCCCTTCCTAAATTGCGGTGTGAATTAATTATTGGAACCATTTAGAGAGCAAAAGCATTTACCCTGAAAGGGTAATAATAAAGATAATGTAAAAACAAAGATAATGTAAAAACAAAGATAATGTAAAAACAAAGATAATGTACAAAAAGAATACGAAAGAGAACCAAGTATTTTGTATCTAGTTATATATTAATATATAACTAGATACAAAATACTTGGTAGGGGGTGTTATTACGGGAGTCATATTTATCATTATCCACCAGAGTGCATGTTAAATGTATAAGCATAAGAATAAATTGAACTAAAAATACTCAATTTATTGCAATATTTTTTATATAAGTTGGTAATTATAGTTACAGCATCATATTTACATACGACTATTTTTATACTTTATTCGCACCACTAATTTTAAATATATAGTATATCCTAGTATTTCCTTTCGCAATTACAATCAAAGCATATGTAAAAAAAAAAAAAAAAAAAAGAGAGAGAGAGAGAGACATGGAGCGAAATAGAATTAAAAAACAGTCGCTTGTGGCAGGCCTGTACCCATTAAAATGTTATTTTAAGATTATCCAAGTTGCCAACGTAAGACAAATGTCACTAAAATTAGAAAAAAAAATAATACCTCAAAAACCAATTAAAATTTTAAAATTCTAACATTGCTTTTGAAATCTGCACGTGAATTAATATTTTTGCTGTTAATATCACCACTAAATGTTATATACTTTAGAAGAAATAGCCTGTGAAATACAATCAGTCGTTTCATAAAATCAATTTAAAAAATTCGTTTCGTTAGGATTTTTATGTATACTGGGCAAAAATATTTAACAAATTTAAAACAGTAATGCAATTTTGTAGTGTGAGTTCTGTACTGCTATTCCTATACTACAGGAAGTCATTTTAGATTGTTCTAGAAATAGAGCAAATTATTTCCAATTGTTTCTTCTTTTGGTAACATAATTTGAAATACAGAAAAGAAAAGAGAACAAGGAATTGAATCAGTTGGACTTTGCTGACATTTTCCAGGAAATGATTTAAATGTTCGATTCAGGAAGAAAATCACGGACAGAGATGAAAAAATAAAAATAGTTAATAAACAAGTTTTGTAAATTCTGATGTTTCTGAGAATAAAAAGAACACAATCACTTTTAAACAGTTTCTAAATTTGGCGTAATACAGTAAAACCTCCATAACGGACACTCCCGAATAGCGGACACCTCTATTTAACGGACAGTTTTCCAATCCTCACTCCCAAAACCTGATTTTTTGTATGTTTAACCTCTGAATAACGGACATTCCGAATAGCGGACACTATTTTCGGCGATAAAGAATGAAAAAGTATTTTTTAACGAGAAAAAAAAATGAAAAAAAGTAAAAAGGCTTCTAAAATTATCAGGATTTTCATAAATTTTGTGATCATAGATAAATGTAGATTGATAGCTGGGGAAAATCTCCCACCTCCTCCATGTTCAGTGTTGAATTCAGGGGCTTGCCCGGGAGGGACATCTCCCAGAGCATTACATGTCCTCCCGGAAAAGTATCAAATTTTACGCTTTTAATCCCTTTGAGACGAGCAGCACGTATACGTCCCGCAAAAAGGCTTAAGAATTCTTATTCATCCCCGCTAGTAAAATTTTACTGTAAAATTAGCCTAATTTAATCGGAACATTTTTTTCAATTTAATAAGGCACACTTTTCTGCATTTAAAAACTGGTGACAAAACATTAATAATTTAGTAAAAGGCTCTCTTCGCGAAGGGGTTAATGGTCCAAAAGTGCAACCCCCCCCCCCCTTTCTTCGCCCGGAACTCTATAATGTCCAATAATGTCAGATCGGAAAAACAAATTACATGTAATCACAACCAAAAGTAAATTTTTGTTACAGATTTTTTTCATAAGAATGTAATATAAATAGTGGATAAAGGTGTGCACAGTTTTATTTCTATTTTATTGCTTAATTTTTTTTTATTTCTAATTAATCATACATATAATAGAGGTTTTATGACATATAAATGTCAATTAATGAAACATCAAGCATTTCTTAGTGATTTTTGAATCTTTGGGGTTTTCCCAATAGCGGACACCTCCGAATACCGGACAATTTCTGCGTTCCCGAGGTGTCCGTTATTTAGAGGTTTTACTGTATTAATAGTATTAGGTTATCTCCCAAAGTTTTTTTATATATATATAAAGTAAAACATGGAAATTTCGATAAAAGCGATATTTAATTTTAAAATGTTTGTGCCAATCTGTTAAACAAGCTTCACTCTACCTTTCTGACGATCCAATAGTACATTTTTTCAAAAACATTTTTGATTTTACCCTTTCAGAGGCAGAATTTTTTTTTTCGTGAAATTATTAAATAAATGACTGACACCAGAATTTTGAAACAATTTAAAAAATATATAAAAGTTTGCTATTATGTTTTTTCATTATATTATTAACACTTTGCGGCGCAGGGCAAATTCATTGCTTAAGTGTTGAAATTAATGACTGACACCGGAATTTGAAAACAAATTGTTTTGTAAATAAGAAAACGCTATATTTCACGCATTTAATAAACCGCAATTTTTTTAAACAAAATTCCGGTGCTAATGTGGCGTTTGAGAATTTAAATTAAGTGGTATATCTATGAAACCACCGCACCGCAAAGGGTTAAGGTATTCTTGGTGCTATTTGTCAGTTTTAGAATTGAAATTAGGTGGCTAAACCCCATAGCCACCACTCTTTAAAGCGTTAAAGGTGAAATACTTAAAGAGATGATTTTTTATGTCAGTCAGAGTTAAATTTTTTTTCACGTGAACGGAATTTTGAGAAAAAGAAAGAAATAATAGTTGGACGAAGTAATGTCTAAAGAAAGAATATATCAGAATGCCTCGTTCTAATGCAAGGAATTTGTTTCTGACAGTCAAACATACTTATGGAACAGAATTGTCACAATAAAAGATTTTTTTAAAATAATTTGGAGTGTTTTTCGCAGTTGGTAGCTAGATTGGTAAAAGTGGCTCATAGGAGATCCAATTTCACCAAAGACCAAAACTTTGTTCCGTAGGAGTCCGGCTTTAGCTAAATGAATGGGGCCATTATCTAGGCTGGATCAGGATTGTTTGCTTTCCTGGTTGTTGTGAAGTATCTAACTTTCATTCACGAGGAATATTCTTTTCAAAAAAGGATCTTTCGGATGTTGAAAATGCGTTCTACTAATTTGCACGCCAGCAAGTCATGGGGAAGTCGGCCAATAGCAACTATTTTTATATTATATCAGCACCAATTTTTTTAAAAAATACGTTTTGTAGTTTTTTTAAATACTCTCTAAGCGATAGTAGAATAATTGAACTTAGATAATCCACAGCTAAAGCAATTTTGTTTCGAACCAGAAATTTTACATAATAAAATATAACATTTTGTACCTCGATGTATTTATTTCATTCCGTCATATATTATTATATTTTATATTTATTTAATGTTCTCTTTTTTTATATAAAATTTCAAAATGCGTAACAGAATAAACTTTTCTCCAAAATAACATCAAAATCTCAGTATTCAAACATGATACCAACTATTTGATTACACAAGGCTCTGTAAATAAATATAAAGAACTATTATTAACTCACGATTTCTACTTGTTGAAAATCTACGATAAGGAAGAAATAGCGGATCGTTTTTACCAAAGTTTTCTGCTAACACAAATAGAAGAGATGAATTCTAGATGAGTTCTTTATGTTAAGTTTCTTTTCATTGTATTTTTTTAAATAAATAATATTATATAGTTTGAGTACACGATTTTACAAACAATTTAAGAGGGAGAGTGAATATATTTGTTTTATTTTATATAATGATTCAATAATATTTTTGTCTTATATATAGTATCAGTATTTTTAACCCGGGAGAACGCGCGCTTACCCAGGGTATGAATGGTTTTAACATTGTCACCAATAAAATCAAATTAAAACAGTCGCTTTATTTAGATGGAGAAAATTCTTTCAAATTTTGCGATAAAATAAGTTGAAGATTACTTTAAAATAAATAGTGGTTGCAATTGTAAAAATCATACGCACTCCGGGTCTTTTAGGCCCTGCGCGCGTCCTCGCGGGTTAAAAAGAATGCAATAAGTATTGTTAAAGAGATCCAGAAGAATGCGTCAAGCATTTGTCTTACATTTCGACAAAACTTCTAAATACGAATTTCTTCCAACAGTACCTTAATATGTAACTTAATTTAAGTTTAAATTGATTTTCCTAAATGTAAATAAAATTATATCCATACAGAATTTTAAATTGAAACTTATTTTAATCATTACTTATAATAGCATAATGTATTACAATATTTAGAATATTAAATTTATTTTTAAGGGAAAGTGAATTGCATTCATGATATTCTATACTATCATTAAAGAGCAGTCTATTTTTCTGTTAAAAATACACTGCATTGCTCTATAGTTCCTAGAAAATAATATAATTGGAACAAGTGTTTGAGATGGTTATTAATTAAGAATTATCAATTAATGTTAAATGCTTTAACATATGAAGTCAAATGTGCTCTTGATATTTCTGAAAGTCCAGAAAATTGCATCAAGTACTTATTTCGACAAAACGTCTAAAATTGAATTTCTGCTGTGACTTTTGGATTTAGTATGTAGCTTAATATGATTATGCATAAACGCAAATCTTCGCAATTTTAAAACTCTTTCTTTCATTAATCGTAAAATAGAGCCACAATTCTATTAAAAAGATTTTTTCAAGTATTCCTACACTCTAAAAAATGTACAGGGCGTCCAATCTCAGTGATATCGATTGCCTAACTTCTTAATCGTTAGTCAATCGTTAGTTAATTTTAATTACAAAAGTATTATTAATGACTTAAAGAAATGCTTTTAAAGCGATTTGTGTCACGAAAAACATTTCGGGAAAATTTTCGAAATTTAAATTTTTATGCTGCTTTCCGGATTTATAAGTGATATTTTGTAAACACAACATTTTACGCTTAGATGTAATACAAAAGAGTGCTATTCTTCAGCGACTAAAATTGACTAACGCATAGTTGTTTAAAGTTGAAGCATCTCTTCTGCTGTGAAACAGGGGTCATGCACAAATTTACTCTAAATATAAATAATCGTCAGCTATCAAAATAATAATAATAATAGTTCAGAGCAAAATTAATATTCTAACATAAATTTGATATCTATTTCCATTCTGAAGTATTAAAGTAAAATATACAACTCGTACTTAAAATATAAGTTAAAAAAGTAACGGAATTTTTGTTAAGTGAATTGACTACAACTGTCACAATTCTTTTTAAAATTATGCATATTTTTAAATGCTATAAGATTATATAATCTTAAATTTAAATGAGGTCCCCAGAAGTCAAAGGATATAAGCGACAAAATTGTAAAACATGACTTAAGTGCACAGTCGTCTGTGCACTTAATTCATTTTTTTTTACGGAAATGTACATTTTTCTTTCAGATAATTATGTGCTGTGTTCTAGAAATAAGCCACTTTTGTCGATACGATATTAATTAATAATAAATTTAAATAAAATTGTGGCGTACATTTTTTACAGTTTTTCAAATAAGAGTTTAACCCTCTGGATCCCAAACCGCCCGAGATATATTGATTCGTATATTTCAGTTCCCACCAGAAAATTAAAACCACAATATTTGCTTTAATCAGTAACAGAACATTCCGTATTTAAATAAAACGAAATTAGCCATTGAATTTTTCTGGTGTGAAATGCACTACATAATTTCTAGAACGTGTTCTAGCATGGGAATTAAAGGGTTAAAGACCACAATGAAACAAACGGACGTTACCTGTTTCAATTTAATCACTTATTATTGATGTACAAATTTTATCAATTATCTTTAAACTCAGTCAATCATGTTTAACTAAATTTACTCGAAATTGAATTTTTGTCACTTGTACCCCATGGATTCTGAAATCGTCACTAACAAAAAATTAAAATTATCCTAAAAATTGCTCCAGTAGCAATTTCGCCTTCAATGTCGAAATGTACATGCGAAATAAATCCTTCTAATCCTTTAACCCTTTAACGTTGATTGGTTTCGCCACGAAACCACAAAATTTTAATTCCGATACGCAACACTGACACCGGTATTTTTATCTAAAAATATCCCTTTTATTTTGTATGTGAAAAATCACGTTTTCTTATTTAGAAATATATTTGTTCTTAATTACCGGTGTCATTCATTTATTTCGACATCTTAGCAATGAAAATGCTATGATCGTTAAAGGGTTAAGTACTTTATGTACAACCCCACAAACCTTGGCCTAGCTCATCTACATTAAGTTGCAGAAAATGGAATGACGGAATAATGAAATTAAAAGTTTCCTAACTCGGTCAATTTAAGCGTTACATGAATTCTACTTTTTTTTATCTTACTTGTTAGTGTAGTAGGAAATGTTTACTCAATATCTCTTATAGAACCGGAAAACTTTATAAAATTTTATTTTTTGTATTTTTTTAAATAAATGATTTTATTAACCTAAAGGTAGTGGAATACAACGATTAAAGAAAATATGCACCAGAATTTTTTTAATTAACTTTTCTTTTCTAACTTTGGTGGAAAAAGTCGTAAAATTGTTTTTCATTATTTTACAACTAATTTTCTTTATTTTCTTGTGTGAATTCGACGTTAGTGAAAAACAAATACTTGCCTTTCAAAGTGTTAAAGAGGACTTAAGCCACATAAACATATGAGTATCAGGAATATACAGATAGACATAATAAATAGACAAACTTTATATACTAAATATAGTCTGCTTTTTACAACATGCAATCCCTTAGCTGAAAAGTATCAGAGAAAAATGGCTTGGTGAAGCTTACGAATCGAAGATAGAAATACTCTTGAGAAAGTAATATTCAATTGTATGAAAACAAATATTTTAAACCTATATTATTTAAAATTACGAAATATTTAATGTTTTGTCACCGGTTTTTAAAAACAGAAATTTGTGTCTTGTTAAATCGACAAAATCTTCCGATTTAATAAAACAAATTTTACTGGTGGGGATAAACAACGATTCTTAAGCCTTTTTGCGGCATGCATACGTGACGCTCGTCCCCAAAGGGTTAAAACAATAAGATTTTCTCTAAGATAACAGTAGAATTGAAAAAGCTACAGACTCGCTAGAGATCTGTGTTGGTTGAACACAAATCTCTCCTACATGGAAGCGTAATATTGCATTCCTTTATTATGACTTCATGCCGCCGTTGACAGCAACATGATTACATGAATTAATAAACGTTAGTATCTTTCACAATGTACCGCCCGAAAACATTTTTCATCTATAAAATATATTTTATAGCTTTTCCGGTATCGACTTAATATATTTTAAATTTTAATATCTTGTGAAAGATCTTTTTAACACTATTCTTAAATTAGAGCACAAATCAATAAAAAATGAAAAAATAAATAAAATTTTCTTAATGATGCCTGCTTAAATGTGAATGTTGCAAACACATCAGGGGAAAAAATGCATAGTTATGGTACATTATTTTCATTATAATTAACATGAAAGTTTAAATACACTGTGTTTAGTAGTTTATAGAGTTCGTACAGGAACAGAATTTTGAGAATCGATAAACAGAAGATTATTATTTGCAAATAGTGGTAAAAAAAATAGAGAAATAGAATGGAACCGTCAGATTTCGATTTAATACTATTATTCATCTTACTTAATAGCGGAACTCTGATATTAAAAAAGACGAAGACCGTTATTTAGAAAAATGATACAAAAAAGCGACTCTATGTATCTCTTTGGTATCATAAAATATTGTGTCTATTTAAGAAGAAATATAACAAATTATTCAAATGAAATCAATCAAAGATAAATATGTTAAGAGAATAGTAATGATAATGAAGATCTTGTTCTGTTATCTATATTTAAAAAAAAAAAGAACAAATCGCCCTGTCTGTCTATGTGTATGTGTGTGGGAAAGGGGGGAGGGTTACAATCTGAATTTGGTAAATATCGTTGGATTACTACACAATTGAAAATTGCTATTAACTATATCTTTATCACTTAACTGACTTATGCTGCAGCTTCTACAATGCAAGCTAAAGAAATAATATGCTGTTCTAACGATCGCAATTACTTTTTATTACGTGCAAAAACAGTTACTGGACAAATTATCAATTCTATATCTGTTATGGATATAGAGATTTTTTACTGCCTTTCATTAAAATACTTTTAATTATCTTTTATTAAAATAATACCACTTTTTATTTTATTTTTGCAATTTGTGAACGACTTTTAAATGACATCGAATTAAGTGAAAAATATTTCCGGATTAAAAATCCGGTATAGAAAATTAGGTAAATAAAGTTGCCAACTTCCCGCTTTATTGTTATCAGTATTTTTATGCAGATATACTTTCTTTATTGCGCACAATTGAGGCAATTAAATAAAGAGAATACTTTTGTAAGATTGTACTGATGTCTGAAAAATCGGGGGGACGGCAACTATGTATATAAAAATGTAGTGTATTCGGGAATTCGCTATAGGTCGAAACTTAAGCCGAATCCGACAATAAAAATATTGACAACCCGAAACTCGACCTTTCAATTCGAGGCCGAAGCGGGAGAAAAATAATACACATTTTAATACAGTTATGGGAACACAGTTTACAATAACATATCTAACATCAATTTTATTTTTTTTAAATAAAAAAATAATACATATAAAATCATTAAAGAAAATTATATTTGCTTGTTTTTTTTAATTCATTTAGGAAATATTCAGAACTTATCGAAGCTATTCTTCCTTTCTAAAACGTAATGTCACTCATATCTTTTTAACCTCCCAAGTAAGCAATATGAACCCGACGATACTTTAAAGTATCATTAAAATAACTTTTATATTACTGTACCATTTAATACGTCGTTTATTTTTAATGTAGTTAAGAATGAACTAGAGATCTGTTATTCTATCTTGTTCCAAAAGCGTTCTTGGTTGCAAAAGTAATTCTTAAAGATTTTTTTTCATTTGTATTTTTTTCAGATTCCTTAAATTGCGGGGAAAACAGTTTGAGTAAGGAAATATTTCTAACCAAATTTCCAGATCTCTACTTACGATAGACTTCCTTAGCCATTTAAAAAAAATATTCACAATTTCTTTTTCATTATTATTATATTACTATAGTTATTTCTGATATTTTTCGCACATTAAATGTTTATTTTGGTCTGAAGCCCTTTAGAACAGCTGCCAACATCTTCGTTTTTTTTTTTTTTTTTTTTTTTTTTGGACCGGAAAAATTTTATAGTACATTTCACCAATTGAAATCGCCGTAATTTGCTGATTAATTAAGGCAAAAATTTCTGTTAAATTTTTCGGGGCCAAAAAATCAGAAGAGTTGGCAGCTATGCCTTTAGTGACACCTTGACCTTGGGGTCTTAAAACCACATTTTAAAAACTACCAATCTACTGATTATGTTTAACCTTTTCAGATCTGATGTATCTTATTGGATACACATTTTTACAATATTTTTTCATGGATGTTAAGAAAATCAAGTAAATGGAGCCCAATAAATAGCAAAACTAAACAAAATAATAATTTGTTTTTTATAGTTTCTTTTATAGCAAGTGTTATAAAAAATGTCTTCCAGCAGAAATGTACGAAATCTATAAAAATGAAAACATAAATATTTTTACCGTGCGTTAATATATCGTTTATAGAGTCCTCTAGTAGTAAAAACAATTTTAAATATGCATTTATTTTATGTTTTTTCAATGCGAAAAAGTAAAATTAAATTAAAAATTCATCCTGAGGATTTTTGTGAATCCCCTTGTGTCATAAAATTTTATGTAGAAAAAATAAAATTTCATTTTTTTCATTGTTCAATCTTTCTTAATTATCAATTTGTTTACATAAATCCATAACTGAAATTTAATCCCTTAACTCGTTGCGGCGCTGGACAAATTCATTGCTTAAGTGTTGCAATTAACGACTGACACCGGAATTTGAAAACTATTTTATCTGTAAATAAGAAAACGTTATATTTCACGCATTCAAAAAACCGCAATTTTTTCAAACAAAATTCCGGTGCCAGTGTGGCGTTTGGGAATTAAAGTTAAGTGGCATATCTATGAAACCACCGCGCCGCAAAGGGTTAACTGTGTTGCCCGAACTGACTTCGGGCAGGAACTCTTAGCGCGCTTCGTTACTTAACCCTTTGCGGGGCAGGGCAAATTCATTGCTTAAGTACTAAAATTAATGACTGACACCGGAATTTGAAAACAACTTTATTTGAAAATAAGAAAACGCTATACTTCACGCATTCAATAAACCGTGATTTTCTTTAACGAAATTCCGGTGCGAATGTGGCGTTTGGGAATTAAAATTAAGTGGTATATCTATGAAACCACCGCCCCGCAATGGGTTAAAGCTTTTTGACACCAGTAATTTTTAACTGAAAATTTATCTTTATTGATTGGCAGATGTTTTTCGATTAAGTAAAGCAAATATTTTAGTATGGAAAATGTGGTTTACAGCCCCTGTTTTTAATTTATGCTGTCGAAAACAATGCCACAGTTAACCCTTTCCGGCATGGGTAAAACATGTTAGTAAAATAAGAAATTATCTAATGACACCGGTATTCATGAACGAATTTTTTAGATATTTTGAAATCCTTAATTTAAGCTTTTATTGTAAAAGCAAAATTTTACTAACATTTTATTGGTGCCGTTTGCAAGTTTGGAATTAAAATTAGGTATCCTAAACCGGGCACAGTGTGCCGGAAAGGGTTAAGGGGTTAAAAAAGCATTGAATCATTCGGAAAGTCGTGTCCGTTTGGGAAAATCAATTCGTACCGGAAAATTCTGCCGATTAATTACCAAACATTAGATATCGGAAACAATGTCTAATAATTAAATGCTATAATGTTTCGGTACGAATTGATTTTCCCAAACGGACACGACTTTCCTAGCGTCCTGATACATAAATAAACCGAAACGATTAAGAAAATAATTTTAGACTCTTTAATATTCTGCTAATTCACCTCGCGTATTAGCACCTGATCAAATATGTCTTTTGTATGGAGGAGTACTTGTAATTGTAACAATCTGTTATAATACATGATTATCTTCCCCAAAGTCACACACACTAAATTGTGCCCTCTAACAGTAGGTGCAAATGCGCGACCGGCTAACTTATTTCTAATGGGCTCTAATTGGCTCTAATGGGCTCTAATTTTCTAATTCGTTGTCAGGCTCGGCATTTCTTTTAGACCAATTTAAGCTATTACGTTCTTCCAGCAATACAAGCAAGATAGGATGTTAAAAATTGAAATCCTCCAAGCCTAATGCAGACATTCTTGACATTTGTGGACAAATGCAAGAATTAATCAGATACGTGATAGAAATGTCGGGCAATGTCTATTGCACAAGCACACGAAAACGGAATACAAACAATGCGCTGAATGATCAAAACTTGTTCAGTATTTGTTCTGCGCATTTAATATGATTCCGTTTCCTCATTTTTTCCAGTAATGTTTGCTTTATTTTAATTTTTGACGGAGAAAGGTTGGTGTGACAAACAAATGTTAATGACACTTTTTGTAGGAAATTAAATTATCCACATCTTTGTAATTAAACTTACATTTCTACATGCTTTTGTCAGTGATATATTCATAGAAAATCTATTTTGAAGCTCATTAGTACCCCCTGGAGGCGAAAGCTCACATCGGATCGATGGGGACTTTTAGTATGTTCAACTAGCATCTGTGCAAAAATCCAGCTTTGTTCTAATTTTTTTCCCCACTATTTGTAAAAAAGGGTGGTAAAATGACTGGACTGTTTTTCCGGAGACGTGTTTTAACCCTTTAATTCCCATGCCAGAACACGTTCTAGAAATTATGTAGTTCATTTCACACCAGAAAAATTCAATGGCTAATTTCGTTTTATTTAAATATGGAATGTTCTGTTATTGATTAAAGCAAATATTGTTGTTTTAATTTTCTGGTGGGAACTGAAATATACGAATTAAAGATCGGTGGTTTAAGACCTAAACCACTGGGGAGCAAAGGGTTAATAGAAGTCGCCTACATAGTAAAGACAATTTCAATTTTATTTTTCAAATAAAACATCGACTTTTAACACTTTATTTGAATTCCTAATAAGTTGGAAAAAACGCAGTTTAAGTACTTTTTCTTAAAATATCCTGGAGTTATGAGAAAAAACGTATTAGAGTTTTTTCCATGAATTTTGTAAAATTATATGAAAATTATGCTAGGAAATATAGTGGAAACATTGAATTATCAAGAGAAAAAGCCCAGAAATTTTAAGTATAAAATAAACTCAATTTAATTAAAAAAAAAGACCTGTGTTATATGTTTTTTTTTAGTTTCTAAGATTGCACTTTCTAGGATTTACTTTACTGTGTTGTGGATGCAACGAATACAAGATATGGTTTTCTCAGACTATTGCAATGTAAATATTGCTCATAGCTAAAAAAAAAAAAAAAAAAAAAAAAAAAAAAACAGTAAAGAGCTGTTAAAGCACACAGCCATGCAGCCATTATTTTAAGGATTATCTTATAAAAAAGCAGATTCGTAATTCTTTTAATACAAATTTATTAATAATTTTTTACGTACTTAACTGATCAATATATTTTTTAAATTTTTCAAATAATGCCTATTTTTTCATGTCGTATACAGAATTCTTAATCTTTATTCACAAGTTTTCTAAAATAGACAGTTTTGTCCAATTAAATCAGTAAAATGCTTGGATTAAATAATGCGAAATTCGCAAAAATGCTTGGATTAATTAATACAAAATTTACAATAAAAATTTACTGGTGAGAATAAAAGATCTTGACTGGAATTTAGGTACCTGTACGTGAATAGGCAAAGCATGATTGGTAAAAAAAAAAAAAAAAAAAAAAAAAAAAAAAAAGTTGTCTGCATGAAGTATGCGTAAACCAGGGAAGCGGTTAGTTAAAAATATTTTTGAATCAAAATAGCCCTGAAATATATTCGTTTCTATTCATTGTATCTCACTAAAAGAGAAAGTTTCGATCTTAGAAATTTTATGAAAGATATAAATTAAAGATTTTCACAAGACATTAACCAAACATCATCAGCTTATGATATCCTTTAAGTCTGTGAAAATTTAAGAAAAATATATAAATTAAACCATTTTTTGAGCCACTTTTATCCAAGGAATTCAAATGAAGTGTCGATTATGGATGTGTAACACAAGCTTTCCAAAGGAATAAAAGAAAAAAAATAGACTCACGCGTCACGTGACCTGAGTTTTGCTAAATTAAAAAAAAATGTAGTTGTAATATTTCTCGTTTAAAAGAAATCTGGCAACACTAGTTCTATTAAAAAATGTTCTTTTCTTAGTGATAGTCGAATGTTGGTTGTAAACTGTAGTTCATATCTTGTGATGGTGGCGTGCGCCAGAATTATGTAAAAAATTTTTATTTGTATGTTATTTGTGTTAGTCTACTATATGTGAGTGACGTCTTTTCAAGTAATAAAAAGTTTATAAAGAATAATGCAAGCCCCGAGATATTTATTAAGATAAGTTATCACTTCTTTCTTTCTTCTCTTCTACATTTGTAAGGCGAATTCTTACAAAATGACTACCCAACTTCGGGCTACGAATCAATTCCAAAGTATTCAGCAATCTTAGTTCCAGAAAAGTTCGATATTTTGATAATGAAATTTGATTAATAAGAATGAAAAAAATGGCTCGAGCGGCCGTGCTCGTCTTTTTGTGAAGTATATTTTAAATGATTAACATAGTAAGTTTGTTTCGTTGATGTGAAATCATTCGATTGTGAAATATGTACGAAATAAAAATGCATGCATGTTTAATGCAAGAAAATGGCATGAGCAGTTGTTGCTCGTTTGTTTGTGAAATGTGTTCTTCAAAGCTTACATGTTCTGTGCCTTTAAAGTTCTCGTTCTTCGTTTGTGAAAAAATATCTACGGAATAATCTTATGCCAAGCGCCATTTTCATTTGTTTGTGATATATGTTCTACGGACTGAATTTGTTTAATTTTCTGCTTCAGTCATCGTCGTTTCATCTTATATGTGTTTATTTTGGAACATTTTAAAGTTTGATACTTTTGTCATATATTTTCAATAAGTAAGCCAGTTTTAAAGTATCTATAATTCTTTTCGCAAGTTACCACATTTTACCTATCTGTAACATTTTGCATACCACATATTAGTTTTAATTTATTGATTACTTTACAATTTATTTATGTATTGTGCAATTCCCCTTCCCTCCCCATGCTTATATTTTTTATTCTTTTGTTTATTTTCATTCTCTGCATGCATGTTTAATTTTTATCTTGATTAAATAACAACTTTTCTTACTTCGAATAAAAAAGAAAAAAAAAAGGGTTGATAAATAATAAAATAAGCATTTATTTACGTGGATGTTATTTTTCTTTTTTTTTTACAAATAGGGAAATAAATTGAGTGAAAAAGGGAAAAATATATTAAAAGGTATTTATACTTTGTATTTCAAGTGTCATATGGTATTTGTTTATTATTTTTTGTTTGTTTTGTTGTTGGTTTCGCAAGATAACAGAATATAATTAGAAATTCTATTTGAGTGTTCTGTTGTTAGTTATTTTTAAGCATTTAATTTAGAGTTCCTGATATATTGTGAAATAGCATTGAATACGATTTTTAAAACAGATTGAGTAAGTTTTTGCATTTATTTATTTATTTATTTTTATGAAATAAGACTTTCTTTTCTTTTAAAGTTATATTGAAAAAACTATATTACGTAGTCTTGTCTTGATAATATGATAATAATATTGCTTGACATTTTAATTATTCAGATATGTTTTGACTTATTTAGAACATTGTTTAAGAATGTTGCCAACAATTCAGTACTAGTTTTATATCAGTTAAAATAATGTTTTGATTAAATGACACGTAATGACAAACTAGTTTATTTATATCAGCAATAATTTAAAGTATATTTTCTTTAAAAAAAAATAAAGTTTAAATTTTAAAGATACTTTTATGAAGTTTTATGAAGTTTAATTATTTTAAAAGTATATTTTGCTAACGTTAAAGTTCACTGTTTTGTTTTATTATAGTCTTGTTTATATGAGTTGTAAAGCAAAGCTCACGTCCGGGGAACAATTTATTTAAATCGAATTTTTAGCATTTGTGGGGTATATATTTTGTTGTTTTGCTAAAGGTAAGAATGTCCGACCTCAACAAAGCACGAAAAGAAGACCTATTTCAGGTCGCTTTAGAAATGAATTTAGATGTACAACCCTCTATGACTGTTGTCACATTGCGTGATAAGATTAAATCCTCTCCCTCGTATGAAGTTGATTTCGTAAATTCGTTAGTCAGAAACCAAATTGCGACTCGCGAGGAAGAACAGCGTAAACGAGACTTAGAGGAAAAGCAAAAAGCAGCTGAATTAGAACAGCGTAAATTAGAAGTAGAAGAAAAACGTCGTTCGGAAGAACTGGAATTAAAAAAGTTTGAGATGAATTTTGAGCTTGAGAAGCTTAAGTTACAGGCTCAGAGCCAAAGTGTTTCCAGTGGAGCGGTAGGTGGTAATGCGGCAGGGATAATGTCTCATCCAGAGAGTAAAATAGATATCCAGAAGCTGTTGCCTACATTTAAGCCAGAGACAGATGATGTAACATTGTTTCTGGTGCTCCTGGAACGACAGTTAAAGCTTTCGAAGGTACCAGAACACCTCTGGGTTTCTTATTTACTAAGTGTTGTACCCTCTTCTATATCTACGCTTATTGCTCGTGAAAAAGAAGAAAACGCTTCAGATTTTTCACATGTTAAAGGTCTACTTCTAAAAAGGTTTAAAATTAGCGCTGAAAAGTTTAGGCAGCTGTTTTTCACGCATTGCAAAGATAAAGAAATTACTTGGAGAGATTATTACTTCGAGTTACGTGCTTACTTTGAAAACTGGCTTAAAGAGTTAAATGTAACGTCTTTTGAAGCTCTTCAGGATCTGATCATAGCGGATCAGATGAAAAGGCGCGTGCCTGTCGAATGCAAACAACATATGTTAGATGATTGGGAACATTTAAATTCGCCAGTCGACCTTGCCGAAAAATTAGATGCGTATGATACTATCAGGTCTATGTTTTCTAAAAAAGATTCGGTTGTACCCCAGCAGAAAAAAGAGTATTCTCGCCGAGAAAATACATGAAAGCAGAGTAAGCCTCCAAAAGAGGACAGATCTCCTCCTAAGTTTGCTAATCGACGTTTAGAATCCGATATATTTTGCTATGGTTGTGGTAAAGTAGGATTTATAAAGAAGAAATGCTCAGATTGTTCCCCTACGATTGAGAAACAAACAGTACAAGCTCAACTTCTGAAGCTGTATAGTTTAAATACATCAACAGTTTCAGCTCTAAATGTACCTATTACGATCTGCAATAAGAAGGTATTAGTCTGTGCAGATACAGGAGCGAATCGTTCTATTGCAGGAGAACGTATGTATAAATTATTTTTGAAAGCTGGTGTTGCAATGAAACCTCATACTCATGAAGTAACATTAGCTGATGGAACTACGATGGCTAGAAAACTCTTTCTGCCACTGTGCGTGTAAAGATTGAAGGCCGCGTTTTCAAAACAGAGTTTATTGTATTACCAAATGCCAAAGGTAATATAACACTTTTAGGAATGGACATCCTGCGCAAAGCTAACATAGTGTTAGACATAGCTAAAAAAAGATGGCATTTTAGTGATAAACCCCAGAAAAAGTTCTATTTTGTAGATGTACACGAAGAAGAAGAAATAAGAATGTCTGCTGATGCGGTCGACATCAGTCCGTGTGCTTCACGTAAAGATGAAGACAAAAATTTAAATTCCAATGAAAGGAAGAAACTTAAAGATATCCCAAAAAAGTATGAAAAATGTTTTCAACCAGGGGGAGCGAAGACCCCATATCTTAAACATCTTGCAAATATTTCGAAAGATATGAAAGAGCCTGTTGAAATGAAACAAGGCCAGCGGAAGAGATATTACAATAAAAATCATAGACGATTATATTTCAAGCCTGGTGAAAAAGTATGGATTAACCTACACCCAGTGAGCAAGGCAAGTAAAAATAAAACAGCAAAATTTATGAGAGATGGGCCATACATAATTTTGACACAAAAGTCACTAGTGACATATGACATTGCTAGTCTAGAAAATCCTGCTGAACGAATTGGATCTTACCACGTTTCTGCCTTGTTGCCTTTCCAAGAATCTGAAACTATTCCAGTTGCACCCTTGAGAAAAAGAGGAAGACCAAAAAAGCATCCTGTTTCCTCTCCGAGACGTAGATCAGAAACAGAGGGGGAGGATGTAACACGCGCTTTCCAAAGGAATAAAAGAAAAAAAAATAGACTCACGCGTCACGTGACCTGAGTTTTGCTAAATTAAAAAAAAAATGTAGTTGTAATATTTCTCGTTTAAAAGAAATCTGGCAACACTAGTTCTATTAAAAAATGTTCTTTTCTTAGTGATAGTCGAATGTTGGTTGTAAACTGTAGTTCATATCTTGTGATGGTGGCGTGCGCCAGAATTATGAAAAAAATTTTTATTTGTATGTTATTTGTGTTAGTCTACTATATGTGAGTGACGTCTTTTCAAGTAATAAAAAGTTTATAAAGAATAATGCAAGCCCCGAGATATTTATTAAGATAAGTTATCACTTCTTTCTTTCTTCTCTTCTACATTTGTAAGGCGAATTCTTACAGATGTTAATTGTTAACATCAGAAAAATAATAGTTTTTGTTGTTTTTAAAATTGCATTTATATTCGAAATGTACACGCAAGTCTCGGTTAAAGAGTACTTGTTATCATATGATTCTGAGGTAATTTGATGATAAAATACACGTAGGCTTGTGATTTTTTTCCCCAATTGCTGAACATTCGTTTAAAAAGAAAAGTAATTTGGTTTAGAAAAAAAAGTAAAATAAAATCATAAGATTGTAAAGGGTGGGGGGTGAGTGGATTTCAAAACATGTATCTTGATGATTTGTTAACTCAAATTAAATTTCTACAGATTTCGTTGAAAAGAATACAATTATACGATTACTTAAAAATTAAATGTGTCAAATCGACTTGGACATCTCACTGCCGACTTATTTCAAACTAAGCTTAGACTCGACTGGGCCCAGGTAAAACGAACTGTTCATTTGTTCACAAAGTTCAAATGTTTCGAAACAATAGGAAAAAATGTGAGACAGGACCCAGACCTGTATGAACAGAATGATGTCCAGTTTCTCCTCGATCAGAGTCTGTCTTAAAATGAAGAGCCAAAGTTTAGCCAGGATAGGAATATCCGGCTGGGTCCGGATCAGTGAATTCCTAAGCAAATGGGAATAAAAAAAAACTTAACATACGGCAGTGATATTTCCAATCGTAACCAATGCCCATACACTTGTTATTTTGAAGTTATAATATTAACTGTTAAGGAAGCGGATGCTGATTATGATTTGAGAAAAACGGTAAAACATTATTTCAATGATTATTTTTTATGTATGTATGTTTAGCGAAGAAGGGTTAATCAGTTTGGGAAAAAAGGACCTCGTATAAGTTCTTGTACTAGGACGGCTCTGTCAATTATATTATTTGAAATCAATCGATTTTTGAAACAACTTGAAACTAGTCGGATGTGGCAATCCCAAAACATTTATCTATCTTATGCATGTTAATACTTCCTGAAAAATGCAGAATAGCAGTGCCACCGGTTGAATGATTTAAATCAAAATCAACTTATAACTGAATCCTGAGTTTGATGAAAATCCATACATTGGTTTTTGAGTTACAGCTATTGTAAAATCTTAAAAAAAGCATAACAGAGCCTCATGTTGGATGGCCAACACAAAAAACTCATCATGATATATTTTTATCAGGTACAAACAGGCATTCTTAAGTTTCATGAAAATTCATCCATTATTTCTTGAAAATTTATCCATTATTTCTTGAGATATATTTATTGCGAAATCGTAAAAAAGACAGCATAGCAGCTCCATCTTGAGTGGTTTTTTTTTCTTACCAAAAACTAAGCTACACTAAACTATGTAACAGACTAGTGGAATCGGAAGATTTAGAAAAATCGTGCAGTAGAAATGCACCACGGCAGCGGCACCTGTTGAGCGATATACACCGAAAACTAAACAGATTTAGTTTTTGTCAAGTTAAGTTTTGTCTAACAGAATCTAAAGTTTAATGAAATCCGTGCATTAGTACTTTAGATAGAGCGCCACAAAATCGTCACATACTGATAGACAGACAGACTCACAGACAGAAGTTTTGTAAAAACATAATTATCGTGTTCTCCGAACTCTAAAACGTGTAAATCTGTAGAAAACCTGATTTCGAAAAATTTCACGAATCCAATATATTCTTCTTGTGAAGATAGCAGGAAGTAATGATCATTCGATTATTCCCACTACATCGCAAGAAAATATTAGAGTTAAAACATCCCCAGTGACACTGAACAAGGAGAGGATACGAGGCTTGTGTCACCGAATCCAGCGTGCCTTTGGGTATTGATAGAGTATATATGTTAGTATATAAAGATATCACAAGGATAAAGTACAATATTCCGGGGGGGGGGGGGGCTTAAAAACGACCCCCAAAGTTCACCCATTATTGACACAAAACATATAATCAAATAAACTGAACTCTTTGCCGAGGGCTGGATTGTACAGTTAGCAAGACGCCAGACATTTACTTTTCTCGCTTTTGGGCTCTCTGCGGGTTCAAACCCCGTCCAGGTATTTTTTTTTCTTTTCACAGACAAAATAAGGATTAGTTATTTTCGGGCTACAATATCTGATCATTTATACGTATGACAAATATAAATAAGAACACGCCTTCTGCACGCATGCACAAACACACACACACATATATATATATCTATATCAGGGGTGCAAAAATCTAGGCGCCAGAGGGTATTCTCTCACCACTAAAATTTTAGAGTTTTTTTCGCTCAAAATTTAATAGCATTCTAGCAGGAATTTCACATGAAATATTAGACGAAGAAAAGCGAAATAAATTTTGTGGTGCGAAACTGCCTGCTGGCGCCTAGATTTTTGCACCCCTGATCTATATACTTATTTATTTACAGAGAGATTGCAGTTTTATGGACCCAATGAAAAAAACAGAATAATTCAGTCAACAAAATTTTAATTTTATTCATTCTTGCATATTATCACATAGTTTTGCAGGTGGTTGTTAAGCAAAACAAGCTTGTTAGTACACTATAGAAAATAAACAGCGAGGGTTCAGAATGATTATTCTTTCAGTAGTCACCTGCTTCAGAGAGAATAAATCCGGTAGTTTGTTTTTAAAGTTTTTCGGTGATTAGACGTTGTTCTTTATTAATTAAAATGAAAAAAGTTATTCTGTAAAAAAATTCCTCTTGGAGAAGCTTCAAAACGTCAATTATAATAGCACGCATTTAATTTTTAAATACATAGTATTGAATTGAATGTAAACAATGTAAAATAAATGTACGTAATTTTAAAATATATGTAAATTATTTTAAAATAAATATAAATAATTTACAAAAATCCAAAGATGTCGAATGTAAAAGAAATACGTATATATAGCATAAGATTTTTTAAAAACTTTTCTTTATATCCGTAGCGGTTTAATGAAACTCTGACTCTTTGTAAATAAGCAAATGTGTATTTATGAGCCTAGAAACATATTCTTATTTATATTTGTCATATGTATAAATGATCACATATTGTAGCCCGAAAATAACTAATCCTTATTTTGTCTGTGAAAAGAAAAAAAAATACATGGACGGAGTTTGAACCCGCAGAGAGCCCGAAAGCGAGAAAAGTAAATGTCTGGCGTCTTGCCAAGTATACAATCCAGCCCTCGGTAAAGAGTTCAGTTTACTTGATTATATGTTTAGCGTCAATAATGGGTGAACTTTGGGGATCGTTTTTTAAGGCCCCCCTGAACATTGCCCTTTATCCTTGTGATATCTTTATATGCTAACTATACTCTATCAATACCCAAAGGATTCGGTGACACAAGCCTCGTATCCTCTCCTTGTAAGAGTAGTTTTTCATGATTTACCTTGTCGTTGAAAAAAACGACGAAGTTCCGAGAATTTTGATAAAAAAGCAAAAAAGGATGCTCAAGTAACTTTAAAATAAATAATATTTACTACTCCAAGTATACTTTTTCCGGTATCAATATTTTTTCTTTAAAATAGTATGATGGTATAAAATTGATTTCTAGAAAAATTATGTATGATATCTAGTTACCACGTTCGCAGTAAATCAGTTATAAAAGTTTTTGTTCCCAGACAATTCTCTCGCCTACTTGGTTGACTGAAAAATTGTCCATAACAAACGTGTTTCTTCCTATTTATGTTTTAAGTAAAATAGTTTACATTATTTGCTTAATTGATTATTGTGTTCTAAGAAAAAAAACATTAGAGGCTTAAATTATTCTCTTTAAAGTTTTATACATGTATTTGTGTGCTGTAAGTTTCATTAGAAGTATTTTTCACGAATACGTAGCGAGTACAATAGAGAAAATTCTCTTCATCTACATCTCGATTTCACCCTTAGTAATCAAATTTTTTAGTATTAGAGAATAGTTAGCTTTGGTCGTAGAAAATCAAATCTGTTAATGTTGCGCTTGTGTGAGTTTTAATATATTTGTTTAATTAATTAGTTTTAATATGTTGTAACAACAGAGTTTTAATATGTTGTAACAAACGTTAGGAAATTCAAAAAGTGTCATTTTTAGGGTTCCGTACTTAAAAAGCATAAACGGAACCTTTAGAAGGTCACTCCTTTGTCTGTATGTGTGGGGTATCGAGTTAAAGCTTTCGTAAGGCTGAACTCAAAAAAATATTTTTTTTAATTTTATGTATTATATTTTCGGCAATATAGGCGAAAATGTTCGGCAGACTTCTCATTTATTCAATAAAAGAAAAGAATTTGTTTTCTTATCGGTCATCACACTCAAAAAGTGTCACTTGAATTAATATCAAAGAAAAAGTAAAAACTTGAATTAATATCAAAGAAAAAGAAAAACTTGAATTAATATCAAAGACAAAAAAAATAAATAAATAAAAAATAAATAAATACTTATAATTGCATAAGTTGATAAAAAATGCTATGCAATAGTTTTACCGCGGCAGTCCCCGAGTGCCATACGTATTTTTTTTTTATTTAAAAATTGCAGATAATCAGAGGTTTAGTTTAAACCTTGCAGGAAAATTACAGCGAATAACCAAGGTCACATAGCTGTTGAAAAAGGCGTGTTTTTTCCGTAGCGCACAAATTTCGATTTGCGAGCATTCAGCAAAGGTATTCAGAAGCACTGGTGGTACCTATCGCTGCAGAAGTATAAAAACATTGTTAATAATTATTTTTGAAATCCAATGTTTTTTCGATTATTAACCGTGAAATTAACCCTTAACCCCTTCACGAGGGGAGTTATTTTACGAAACTTTTAATGTTTTGTCACCGGTTTTTAAAAAAAGAAATTGGGACTTTATTAAATCGCGAAAATGATCCGATTAAATAACACAAAATTTACTAGTGGGAATAAGCAAGGATTCTTAACCACTTAATCGTTGCGTGATTTTGGAATAATCCCTTCAAAAATCTTCGATTTTAATCAACTAACCGTTATCAACGTCTATAAATATATATAAAATGGTTTGCTAACTATTTTTCTATGAAAAATATGCATTGGTGTTATTTTGTCTCCATTTTTCCCAGACGTGTCAAAGTGTATCAATCTGCCCCGGGGATGGGGCACATTGGTACAAATTACTTTTTTTGATTTTTTAAAAATTACATGCAAAAATAATGTATAAAACAACGATTGTACATTTTTATAACACACTACACACATTTTGATAACATCACATAGAAAAATAACTTGAATTTTCTGCTTTCTAAACACCCAATTTTTTTTTTTTTTTTTTTTTTTTTTTTTTTTTTTTTGAAAAAAGCTGTATCAATCTCCCCCAGTTCCCCCTATATGTGTGATAGCAGTCAGATTGACTGCTCATGAAGCCTCCAGTATTTCTAAACTCGCGAACGAAAAATTCAGACGAAGCTACCAGAAAACTTTAAGGGTGTTCTTAAATCAAAAAAGGCAACTTTGTGACACAAGCTTTAATTTATTTTTGTTCGGAAATGCATGAAACTAGCAGGCGTTATTATTCAGAAACTCTCTAATTGCGCTCAATTTTTTGTTTCTTTAAAAACCCAATAGATCTTTTATAACAAGTCTTCAAAGATGACGTTTTTGAGCACATTTCCTGACGAAAGCAGAAAAACCGGTTTAAAAGCAGGAGAAAAACAAGTGATTGCGTCATCGAAATAGCTTAGAACTGGATAGGTAATTTAATTATCATAAAATGAAAAATTCAGTTCGATTCGAAATCGCTTCTATAATCAGGAATTCTAATTTTATAACTTTTTTGTTAAAAAATGAATTTGTAAATGTGTCAGAACGTTTTGCGCTTGTTGAGCGGAGCAGTTGAGAACACCCTTAATTAAAGTAATTAGAAGCGCAGCCCGTGAATGTCACGGGCGCGACGAAATTTGTTCATTCATGATTGCCCGTGAATGTCTCGGGCGCGACGATTAAGTCGTCTCCGAAAATTTGTATTTATCAATTTAGTTAAAAACTCCAATATCTTCTAAAGTATTCAAGCGATTTCAGTAAAAAGAATTCTTGGTGAAAGTTGTAGCTTCTGAAAAAAAAACTGACTGCAATGAACCTTGAGTATGATTCGCAAAATCTGTTCGAAATTTCAACAAAATCCGTCCGGCAGTTTACGAGGAAACGGTTCATAAAAATCGAACATTTCCAATAGGATGACACCGAAGTTAGTCTTCCTTTGAGCTAACCAATGTAAATTTCACTGGGTTTACATCGGATTTGGGAGGAAGACCAAATTAAATAGGAAAATAGCCACTGTGGAGTCTAGCAATAAATTACAGTTCCTCAAAAAACAACCCTATATGAAAATACATGTAACAAAACAATTGCAATCGGTCCTAAAGACAAGATTGTGACATGAAATTTGTCGACTATCGAAGAAAGAACCAGAACGCTCTCTTTCGTTTTATATGAATTTAAATATCTCAGACTACTTTTTCCGGTTGAAAACAATTTTTGAACAATCTCTTTTCGAAAGATGATTACGAAATAATTAGGATGAGCGAAGCGAATCCCCTACTAGTCCACTCAAATTACAATTTGTCGTACGCTTTACAAAAAAACTATTCAATATTTTAACTTCAAATTAAACACAAAAATAAATTATGATCTGTAGATTTGCAGAATATAATTTTTTTTACAGTAAAACGTTAAAAAAATTATTATTTTAATTAATTTATTTTACATGCATTTCCAATACGGACGCATTTTAGCAAATAAATAAAAAATGAAACGCGTATATTTTCAGAAAAAAAAGTTTAAATCATGGAGTAAATAATTATAGATAGAATCATGATTAATTTATTAAATAAAACATGTTTTCATTATCCCGCAAAATCGTTTGCACAGATGACACTTAAACATTTTAAAAGAATTGTATTATGAATTTTTTTTTTTTTTTGTAAACTGGCTACAAAATAATTGTAAACAAATAAAATTAATTCTTAAATTTGTTATATAAATAAAAAATTAAAAGATCTGCGTGAAGTTGTTGGTTCAAGCTCTTTATAAATATTTTTGCGAAGGTCGTATTGTGGCTAAATAATATCGACTCATTAATCAGAAGGATTTTATAGAAAAATAAGACTTTAATAAGTTCGAAAACACAACAATAATTATTCGTGAAAACGTCACTGCGAGAATGAGAGAGCGCTTCGTTAAAAGGTAATTCCATTAATTGAGTTGCCATTCGCAGAAAGTAAAAAGTTCTCCCACGCGGAGAGAATTACAGCAATTCTCATACGCTAACATGTATAAAAACGAAGAAATTAAAATAAAATGTTTTACAGTTAAAAATTCATAGTATCAACGGAAGCAGATTTCAAATGTTTTTTCCAGAAAATAGGATTTTGAAGAAGTAACTTTCTTCAAGCTTTCTTCAAATATATTATTCTAAAATAGCTATCAAAGATTATCGGATGTTGATTACAAAGATTGGAAACATGCATATTTCAAACAATTAAAAAACACCAGTGGCTACTTGAAATTGTAAAAACATCTTTAAAAGAGCTTTTAGTTGAAAATTTAAAAAAAAAATTGTAAAAGTTTGCTTCGAAAATATCTTATTATGCCAGTTTTACATCATAAATAAAAAATTAAAATGCGCCAAAACATAAAATAACGTTTTTGTTTAATAAAGATGCAATAATAATAATAATAAAAAATATTGTTACTTTCAAATATCTGTTTTATAAAATAATGCTTCGCGAATCCAAACAAAGCATGGCTTTTGCTAGTTTAAAAAAGATAATAAATAATTTAAAAAGATCTGTTTTCAGGAATAATTTCCTAATACATTTTTTCATTAAACGTTTAAGTGTAAAAATACAGATTGTGTTAAAATGTTAAAACTATTGAAAGACACAGGTATGTGCTGAGAAATTTATATGAAAGCAAATAAAAGCTTTCCTTCGCGTACATTATACAAAGGGCATTTGGATGTCTAAATGCTGATGCCAATGGCAATTTGGGAATTAAACTTAAGTGGTATATATAATACGCAGGTGCACTTTAGGTGTTAATATAGGTCTTTATGTATAAATAAAAAATTAAAAAAACGTAAGTAAAGCATATTAGGGTAATGGTTCATAAGTCTTAATTTAGTATGATATTAAGTGAAATCTACGGCTTGTTCAAAATTTCTGAAACATTTTTTAATTTGTTTAACTGTTCTTTTCATTTCCAGGTTATTGATCTTATGTTTACTTATTACTTCTTTCGTTTACCAATCACTTTACGAAATGGAAGTCAAGAACAATTCTAAATTAAGGTGGCAAAGCATTTTCGTTAACCTACACTGTAAAACATTTGTGTAAGCTTGCCATCATTTATGCGTGTAACGTTCCTCAAGTTCTGGAGAAAGTCATTCTGATATTTTAAAAAACACACAAAACCAGAAGATATTTTCACAGAGGTTCGTGGAACTTTCCACTTGAAGCATAACGTATGATGTAGTACTCCAAGCGCATGCTCAGTGGTAAATGTCGACATAGACGACATGAGGAATTAAGAAGGAAAACATTAAACATGTGATCAACATCAACATCTTCCGGCACTATATACAAGAAAACGAGATATGAAGTAAGTTGTCATTTTCTTAATATTTTATAGATAAAATATTGAGTATTTCAAATATATAAGTTGTTATAATCTAAAGTTTTGAAACTAGTGTCCATTACTAAAATGCTTATTTAACTAATTTCCAGTAATGAACGTCCAATGTAGACATTACTAAAAATAATTTAGTAAGTTCATAGTATATAAAATCTTCTCACTTATTTGGAAAAATCTGAAAGTAATTATTTTTAAATTATACTTAAAAAAACTCATTACTGTAGGAGTGAGTGGAAAGAGTAGGACAGCGGGAGGGATGGGACAGTAGGAGGAATGGGACAGTAGATTTTTCTCTTTATGTATGTGCTAAACATTTCATCAATCAAACGTAACACGATAGGCCACGCAATCATAACCAAATCTTCAACTGAAAAAAAAATGATCAGTATAAACTTGCAGTCGTATAACGGAAAAGATTTATTCAAGAATCAAAAATAAATTCGCTTAATATAATTTATATGCTTTTCGTATATAAATGACTTGTATATGCATAGCTATAATAGTTTCCTTATTTATGGAACAATATACTGTACGTTATCCATAATTTAAAATAAGCTTAAAAGACCTATTTTTTTATACATAAAGTTTAACACAAAACAAGGAAGTGGGGAGGAATGCGACATGGTAATAAAAGGAAGAACTTGCATGTCGACATGGTGAATTCGACATGTGCAATTCTTTTTTTTTTTCATAAGATGAATTTAATTTGCTACCATGCAAACATTTTTAGAGGATAATATATTATAAAGGATATATTATTAGGATTTATAATATATTATAAAGGATATATTATAGAGGATAATATATATTAATTTATAACTTTGATTATAAATTAACTTACTTCAAAATGTAAATAAATTGAAGTGATGATTTTTTAATGTCATCTACGATTAAAAATCTTGAATTTTTATTCATGAATCATGAATTCTCATTGAATCATAAATCTACAAGAATTTTATGATGTGGCACATACATTACCATCCTACAATGTTTGTTTAATTGTATATTTAGCCGACACTAGCCTATTTATGCTTTATAGGTTTGTTTTATAGCTGTCTCATACCTCCG
This sequence comes from Maratus speculifer, assembly GCA_964019185.1. Classification (NCBI taxonomy): domain Eukaryota; kingdom Metazoa; phylum Arthropoda; class Arachnida; order Araneae; family Salticidae; genus Maratus; species Maratus speculifer. Next base: position 399,308,400 of record OZ025295.1, read on the forward strand.
TGTAAGTGGAGAGGTATGGGGCACATTTTGAAATTTACATTTCTTTAATTATAAAATAAATTTTTATGTTGTGTTTCTATATTGTCAGGGAGATTAAAAAGTCGTTCACAATGCCCTCTATAAAGTGAAATTTTAGTGTTTGTATCAGACAAATTAGATTTTCTTACTTTTGTAAATACTTTTGTAACTGTCCCACACCATCCCACTCTCCCTTATGGTTTAATAAAAAGCTTCTTTCAATGTTTTAATTAATGTTATCTGATAAACAATTTTTTCTAAATATTGTAATCAAATCATTATTATTTACATCTCTGCTTTTGATATTTTTTACTGTAGCAAACAATCAAACCAATCGGAAAGTAAACAATATTATATAGAGAAAGAAGGGGCTAAAGGGGATGATCTAGAAACAAATTCAATTGAAAAACGACAATTTTTTAAAACTACACAAACTCTATTTACTTCTTGAATGTTTGATTATTCATCTATTATGCACATAAAAATTAACATTAAACTATTAAATTTATAACATAGTATTAAAACAATTTTATTTGGAGATCCGTGGCTTCAAATATCAGTTTTGCAATTTTATTTTGAAATAGTTTTCATAGTATTTATTAAACATCAATAAATCTGTTGTATTTTCATATTTGTAATATTAATTACTACAATTAATTCATCAATAAACTTAACTGTTAAATGCAAATTATACAACTTCACTCGCCTGCTCTTTTCTTTTTTATTCTTTTTCTACTAATCCTTCTAACTTTCTACCATTATTTCAATTTTATAACTGTAATTCTGATATTTGATGTTTTGAATCATCTATTGAAATAATTAAAATAAACGGATAATATATATATGAAATAGATGTGCCACTAATCGATACCCTTAAGGAATTTCTATAAAAAATAATTTTTGATTAATACTATTTATATTACAATTTTTTCAACATTTTATTCATCACTCAACAATTTTTAACCATTCTCATAATGCCATCTCTCCCAAATCAAAATTTAATTGTAAATAAGAGAAAAATATCAAAACGCCCACACTCCAGTAATGGATACACCTCAAAATGTAAAAAAAATTAGGGGAGACTAGGGATGGTTGACCACGACGGAGGCTTAACCCATTCAACCATTTACATATTTAAATATTTTTCAGACTTTTGTCGCAAGATGATAACCAAATCTATGGAAATGATCAAACAACAAGCTCCAATTTATGCAGATAATTGAAACAGGTGAAATACAATCGGCTGTGAAGATTTTTTAACAAAGTTGAGTTTTTTAAAAATATTTTTCAAGAGTTTCCCAGTTAAAATATCGTGGAAATTTAAGTTAGTAGGTTTTAATTAATACAGAAATATTGAGCTTTAATTATAGGCATGAATATTGCACAGGTATATTATATGTTTAAAATAGTTTAAAATATGTATTTTTCTTTAGAATATATCTTAGGGAGAGAGGCTTGACCTAGTCAATATGTTGGAGGGTTGACCTTAGTGAAAGCTCCCTTAATTAAATGTTTTTGAAATCTGTTTATTATACTTGGTATACAATAAAAGGTTAATGTTCATATTTGTAAAAGAATGTAAATTTATTCTTAAAATATAAAGGAGCGATACAAAAAATGTTATTTAAAATTAACCTTTAACTGATGTGACATAAATCGGCACTTAACTACTGTAAACCAGTCTGGCACACCGCTCCATCGAAAGATGAATAAAAGGGGAGATTAACTTATTGGAAACTGTTTTTGTACTTAACATGTTATAAAGGGCTGTTATAAGTTAAATGTACCCATTCAAATGGCACTGGTGATAGTATAAAGTTCCAAAAGAAACAAAATTTCGGTAGTGTTTATAATTAAAAAGAATGTTACATGTTAAACTATAAAAATTAAAAAATGAAACGGTCTGTAAGACTTGTAACATCAGTTAAATGTTGAAGATACTTCGGGACTTAAAATCTTTGTAGCTTTGTAAAGATAAAAACTTCGTTAAGATATTTTGAGTTTATAAATTATTTTATTTGTTTTAACCTTGTATCTTAAAAATATTCTGTTTTTTTTTAACTTATTTTATTTCTTTAAACTTTGTGGCTTAAAGGTATTCTTAGTTTTTAAAATTTTTGGGAGTTTTCAAATTTATTTTATTTGTTCAAATCTTGTAGCTTAACGGTATTCTATATTTTTTTAAACTTATTTTATTTCTTTAAGCCTTACAGTTTATAGGTATTCTAGGTTTAAAATGATTTGAAAATGAGATTTTTAAAATTACTTTATTTGTTTAAACTTGTAAAATAAAGGTATTCTGCATTTCTAAAAATGATTTTATTTGCAGGGATCTCGCTAAGATTTTTTATTGGTGGGGGAGAGAGCCTGAAATTGCCAAGTCAAAACTCAGTATTTGCCAACTCAGTGAAAAGCAAACATAAATACTACTCGGGGTTTGCCAACTAGTTTTATTACACAGTTTTATATACAGTTATATAATAGCTTTTTTTTTTAATTATCACAATTAGAAAATGTAATATTGCTTTTATTTGTAAGTTTAATAATATTTCTAATTATATTGGTGAATTTCGTCCAATTTATCAGAAATAGAAAGTGTATTATTGTTTTTAATTAAAGTTTTGAACTAGTTTGCCAATTCAGTTTGTAAATATGCCAACTGTAACAGCATGTGCAATCATTTGGGGGGAAGAGGTGTATGCTCCCATCTGTACCCCCTCTTAGCGAGGACCCTGTTTATTTGTATATTTCTTTACTTTTGCCTGTATATCTACATAAAATGCAGACAGTCATGCCTCTTATGAGTGAGGAGCCTTGAAAAATTATTTTTTCATGATTAAAATCTATCTTTCTTCAAATATATTGCACTTATGTCGCAGGTTTATTCTGATAACTGATTGTATAACGAATAAAATAATAGATAAAACTTTGTTCAAGGTTCAATATTTAAAAAAGTTAAAAATGATTTAGTTAAAAGTGGGTCAAACATGCCTAATTTCATCTAGTTGTTTTTATGACTGTAATTTGTTCTAGAATTAAATGAAAGTTCTCTAATGAAACGAAATAGCTATTTTTAAATAAATTTCACAATTAGGATACAAAAATTAATAAAATATTTCAGATTTATTTACAATTTAAATTTATTACTGTGAATATCATAATATCAATAGTTTAATTATTTTAGGCAATGTTTTAAAGTACTAAATGTTATGAAATTACAGTTATCAAACTGTGTGCGTATGAGAGAAAGAGCAAATGTGTAGGGGAGGACTAATCTACTGACTAACTAACTAACCCTTTAAGGGGCAAGGTACCTCCATTCGTAAAATTCTTAAAAGAAAGATCAACACCAGAAATTATTTAAAAAAAATTTCGATAGTACATAAAAGCTTTCGTTCTTGCCAGGTATCTCCGATGTGCTAGTAATTAATATAGTATGCACTTGAGTATAAAGATATTTTTAGCTGTTTTTAAAATAATCGGCGGATGTCAGAACGATGTAAAAGAAAATTGAATTCAATTCGAATCATTTTTGAAAATGCTGAATCAAAAGCCCCAAGAAGGTGATTATAAATCAAAATGCGTCAAAGCTAATATATATATATATATATATATATATATATATATATATATATATAGGACCATTTTTAAGGGAGCTATAATAAAGGACCCAAAAGGGAACAAATGATAGTTAAAAACAGGATCATAACATCAAAAATGTTAAAATTCCTTTGTACTTAACACTTCATATTTACAATTAGTCAAAAATAAACATAGGTTAAGAATTATTCGTTAGAACAATATTTTAAAGAAATGCATTAAAAAATTGAGTAAATGCTTTAAAAAAAAGCCCTAGGACTCCAATAAAAATATCAGGTTGTGGGTCGTGGAAGAAGAGTCCAAAACCTAACTTTAAAGTTACGCATTGAGAAGATAGAAAAGTAGGGGGTGGAAGATGCATGGCGAACAAAACTTCAAGGGCCCTACGGGACACAGAGGGCCCAACGGCCTTTAACAAAATGTAAGAAACTGGAAAAAACTAAATGAAAAACGGATTTAAAAAAGGAAGATTGAGAGGGCAATTTAATAACAATTTAAGGTACAAAACTTCAAGGATTCCTGTGCCATGTTTAAAGATTCTAAGAACTTCTTTCGCATGTAGTTGGGTAGATTTTTTTAATATATATTTATTAAAGTAATGGAAGGACGCTAAAACTAAAGAAAATTACATGCAATTCGTGTGGATCATTTTTTAAATGTTACACCAAGGGCCCAAGAACGCGATTAATATTTAAAATTTGTAGTAGTTCAAATCTGATTTTTTTCCGTTCATGTAGTTGAGGAAGGACTTAAGAAGTTGTTGAAAAAAAAGGCTAGTGTATTGGACCATTTATAAAGGAAGTGTAATAGGTGCTCTAAAGAGACCAACTGACAGTTAAAAAGAGGGTCTTACCAGGAAAACATGTTAAAATGTCTTAGTACTTAGCGCAATATATCTACAGTAGTAAAAATTAAGCATAGGATATGAAATTTTCGTTAAAATAATATTTTAAAGAAATGTATAAATTGATTGGGTAAATGATTAAAAAAGCCCTAGAGCCCGAGTAAGAATGTGATGGTGTTGAACCTGGAAAAAGAGTAAAAGACTCAACTGAGAAATTAAGGGGGTGAAAAATGTTTGGCGTACAAAAAGGTCAAAGGCCCCAATGTTGAAGTCTATTATTCCCTAGGGGGCCCCAGTGCATTGTGGAATGTAAAATCTTGAAAATATCTAAATGGTACAAGAATTTCCAAAAATGAAGATCGGATTGAATGGAATCAATTTATTATCACAAAAAATTCAAGGGGGCGTGAAACGGGTCCCAAGGAACCAGCGTCAATACTGAAAAATAAAATAGAAAAATAACTAAATGGAGAAAGGTTCCTCAAAATGAAAAAGATTAAATAAAAAGGGAACGCGTTATTAACAATTTAGCGCAAAAAAATGTTAAGAGGTCCAGAGATCTTGACCCTTAAAATATTAAAAGTCTGAGTCTCTGAAGAATCAGGCTCTGTCTGGGAATATCTTTACCTAAATTTTCAGACTTCTACGTGCGGTAGATTTTGCTAGCCATCGCAGATATTCACAGAGATTTTTTTTATTTTATTAGTATATATGTATACCAGTACCGTAAAGTAAAACTTTAACATTATTTATAACGGGTATTGATTTCTTGTTTTTCATTTGTATTTTCTAGATTGAATTCAAATCATTTTTAAAGGAATAGCGTACTTCAAAATTGATCAAAAAATCTATTTTTTGCTTTAAATATATATATATATATATATATATATTAAATATGTATATGTATCATTATATATATATATGAAAATCTATTTAATTGTAGATATTTTGATATTTCATTTTTATCCAAAAAGAAATTATGTCTCGAGATGTTGTAAATACACGCAATACAATTGCCCCCACAAATTAAAACTTTAACCATGGAGAACACGCGTTTACCCAGTATAGAAATGGTTTTAACTTTGTCGCCAACAAAATCAAGTTATAACCGTCATTTTATTTAGGCAGAGACAATCCTTACACATTTTGTGATAAAATAGGTTGAAGATTACTTTAAAAAGATAAATGATTACAATTGCAAAAATCATACGCACTCCGGGTCAAAAAGACCCGGCGCGTGTATTCCCGGCTTAAATGACTTTTTCTGAACTTTATATTTTATTACTTTCATGTTTTAAAAATGGCAAGGCTTTTTTTCTATTTGAAATAGAGATTTGACTGTTTTTGTACATTTTCTTTATTATACACTTGATAAATATATACATGGAATTAGCATTCAAATTTTCTTTAAATAAAAAAAAAATAAAAGTATATGAAGATGTCTGAAATTCCATTTTTCATTATGTATGTTTCAGTGAAAAAAAGTATTAAATGCAATAATAGATTTATCTAAAAATCCATTTGCAATCTTGTATAGTACACATCTAAAAATGTTTAAAAAGGTAAAAAAAAGTATAAATATTTAAAGTAGTACAAATCTTAAAAAACTTAAAATTTTTCAATAATTTTATTTTTAATATGCAGTTTTTCAGAATTTACTTTTAGTAGAAAATCAAAATGCATTGAGTTTATCATTTGAACTAACATTCACCTTAATGCATTTAAGTTATTTTTTGATGATTATTATTTTTAATGCTTAAAGAACAAAAAAATAAACATAAATCAAAACTTTAAAAAGATACTAAATGACACCTTCCACTAGTAATTTTGCTGAGATACTCATAAACGTTTATATCAGATAAAATTACGATAAAAAAAATCGTTTTCAATTTTAAAATTCGCTTTTTTTTCAATTTTGTTTCTAAGAAAGCTAACAGTTGATAATCGTAATTGTCCAGAGATTGTATTTCATGTCGTATCTACTATATGATGTAGTAGTGAGGTGATGATTGTATTTGAAAATTGTATTTGACGTAGATTTGTCCTAAATTTCATAACCCCCCTCCCCGTAAATATTCTAGTATATAATATATTTAAATTAGCTCAAGTTAATCACATTGCTATTTTGGGGCATTCTAACTTTTGAAATTTATTATTTAATCAAAATAAAGTTAATTTTAAGTATATCAAAACTAAACATTTTATTAAGATGCAATAAACTAATTATGATGTTTCATTTAACTAGGTGTCGCAAATTTGGAAGATTGCCGTGGCCGTCGCCTTTCATCCTCTGCTATGAAAATTTTTCCAGTGAGTAGAAAAAAAAAAGATAAATGGAGAAATATTGTACACGAACAACCCAAATTTTGTGCAAAGAAAGAACATTGCTATCGCTTTTGGAAGCAAATACCCCAGGTTAAGATAACCTTCTGGAGATTGCACGCATGAATGGCAGCATAAATTTTGTAGAAATTCCCTGAAACTGTGCCTGATAGTGAAGTTGCAATCAACATGTTTGCACTTCAGTGTATAAATTTTTTGGTCATGTTATTGAACTTTTATTTTTCTAGTAGAGTTTTAATAATGATAGACTTGTATTTTATGTTATATGTTTGTTCTTCCCTATCCCCCCTGTTTAAAATTAATGGTGAAAGCGAGACTGTACACATTTGTTCAGAATTATTTTTGTGCATGGTGTGTAAATTTCTTTAAATTTTAAATAAACAATGCTGGTAGCTGGTTTTCATAAATGTAGATGTTTTCTTAAACAATTTGGAAGTGTTTTTTTAAATAAAAAAACAATGAAATGGAAATTTATGTTAATTTTTTGTGTATGGTGTGAAAATGTATTTCAGTTTGAAATAACTAATTGTGCAAGCTGCTTTCATAAATGTAGATGTTTTCTTGTTTATTTTTTTTATTTATTTAATTTTTTTGTATATTAAAAATGAAATATTAATACCTGTTCTGTGCTCTAAAAATAAACAGATTTGATATTCATAACTAAGCTGTAGTAAAAACAAGATTTTATGTGGGTACTTTATGCTGATATTTCAGGATTTCTATAAATTGCAGTCCAGAGGTACTCTAAACTAACTAAAGAAATTTGAGTGAAATGTGAAAACTTATTGCAATTTCAATTTAGAGGTGCAACGAATATTTCATTAATAGTAAGGGGATAGAAAGCCAAATATTTTTTCCTTCTTAATATCTGACTATTAAATTTAAGCATTAACTAAAAAACGTGTATCAACCAAAATAACAAAAAAAAAAAAAACACATAGATTAAAACATATAAATTATTTAGAAACAATGAAAAATTTCAGATATAAGTTTTTAAGTTTTAAAAATTATTAAATTTGCTAAATATTATTTTTTTAAACAAAATATACTTTTAAATTTTTATAGATTCTTCAAAGTAACTTTTTGTTCATTAAATCTTTTTTACAGTTACAGAAATATTTAAAACTAAAGGCAATCTAGTTGTTACTTGAATAAACATAATTTTGCAAAATAATTCACTGTGATTAATTTTAATAGATATTTAGTATCAGTATTGTTCAAATATTCAATATTTGTCTTAAATTGATTTTCATTGCATTCCTTATTTTAATGTGTTTGTTAAAAAATGAAATTACTGCATTATTTTCAATGGAATATTTTCTAACAGATTGTGTTGCACCCAGAATTTTCTAATATTTTAATGGGCTATCTGCCCAGTCCATCATCTGGAACCAATCTGGCATATAAATATTTTTCCATCTATCTCGAATCTTTTAAAGATTTGTTAAAACTAACTTGTCGGCCAGCTCATATGCAGGATGTTGACTCATAACATTATTGGCTTATAAGTCCATATATTGGATGTGGACATAGAATCTTAATTTACAGGGCAAAGCAATCTCAAATAGTTGAAAAAAATCAAAGTTGCCTGTTAAAAAAACATTTAGATGATAGTACAATTGTTTAGGTATCCCATAAATATGATATAAATTATATAATTAATAAAAGCAATTTCTCTATTTGAAACAGAACTAAAGGAGTATATATCTTACAAATATACAGAATGTTCCAAATTCCTTTTTAATTGCTTAAGATATAAAATAAATTCGATAACTGTTAAAAAGGTCCATTTTTTTGGTACAAGCAACGGCAATTTCATGTAATCTGGATCATTTTTCATTAATTGACATAATATATATGTTTCTTTCTGCAACACAGACTACGCTGATTTTTATTTTAATCATTTCATTAAAAAAAATTTAAATCCCGCAATTGCTTTTTTTTATTAGTAATACTTAGCTGTATTGTAAATTAATGTAATCTTAAAAATATTAGATTATAAGTTATTTATATCTGCAGTAGCTGAAAATTCTGCAAGTACCTGCGACAGACATTTTATAGATAGAAAATAATCTGCATGTAAAATGTTACAATTGACCAGTTAATTATTTAAAGAATCACTTACTTGTACTATCTTTATGCATTTTGCTAACTTAAATTTATAATAAAATTAAGTATTAAAGAGCTAAGCAATACTATAAATCGTAAAAGAGGTCTGTTAAAAACTAAAATCTGCAAAAGAGAAAAGGATTGCGACATTCGGTCGCCCATCTTAATATTTCTGCTTTTGGGTTTATTGCAAACAAAAGAAAGGTATATGATCTCAATACACTGTAAAGATGTACTTTTATTTTCAATTTGCTCCTTTGCATTTTTCTGATATAGACCCACTGAAGAGATAAGAGAGAATTCATTGAATGTGATAACAAAGGTATCCCAAAGTATACACAAAACAAATGAGAATTGTCTTATTTTTAACACCAAACAGCAAGTACTAAATACCTACTAATTAAGCACACATGAAGGAAAGTACTTGAACCAACTATTAAAAATTTAGAAATGTACTGTTTACTGAACCATAGGTAGCAAATGTACAGATTAGCATTAATTGTAATTTTCTTACTGGCCCAGATATTTTCAGCCAAGGGGAAAATTACAATTAAAATCATTCATTTACCATTAAAATGATTATATTAAAATTATTTTAGTTCAATTTCTTATCCACCATTTGCTGTATTTATATTACCTGCAATTCATTCTGTTGAGCTGACCAAGTCAATAAGGTTAGTTGGGTGAATTAAGTTTTCCAGATTGGTCCAGAAGTAATTGACAGTTTCAGGTAATAAAGTCAAAGATTGAATTTTGTCTCAAACATTTTTCAAATTCGAAAACAAAATTAAAAGATTACAATTAATATAGCTATTTACCAAATAGAATAACTGTGTTAAAATTCTTTTAGTACAGGACAAATTGGATAGATTTTAAACACATAAATAGCAAGTAGGAAAAGTGATCCTTTATATCTCCATTTTTTAGAAATTGCAAGATTCAAAGACTAAAAAATCTATCGCCCTAAGGAATTTGTATTATAAAAGAACATTAGTATACAATATCATAAGCTATAAAATTAATATTTTTATTGCACTTTGATCTTCAAACATTTTTGAAAATGTACAATCAAGTTCTACTATCTAGTGGCATTCAATATTACACAATTTGTCAAATATCTATATTTATTGAAACTCTATTGAGGAATTAAAAGGAAAATCCTTGAAATTGTGGAATATATAATAGGATAGTTAATTTTTTTCAATGAATTTTTAATAGCGACGGCAAACAGAGTATAATAAATGGAAATACAAAGTACATCTGCTCACCGATGTTATGGAAAATGCTCAAATTGGTCTATTACTGAAACAAATGACTACGTGGGTCCTGATTGGTATTCTTGTAAGCATGGCATTCAAATTCAGAAACATGTTATCATTTCTGTGCAAAATACAAACAACCAAATTTATACCAAATTTCAAAAGACTTTAAATATAACAGTAAAACGGCATATTTTAATTAAAACAAGATTAGTTGATGAGATATGGACATTTTAAGAAGTAATTTTCAGTCTAAGGAAAATTATAAATTGTTACACATTTTTCAGATTTAATGAAAAAATTGATTATTTTTAGGGTAATATTTTTCTATAGCTAAACAAATAAATCTGGTTTAATCAAACATACAAATACTGTTGTCTATACACACATGTTCCGTAACTATACAAAAAATATATAGTGAAATATTATGTCGAATACTGTGAGAAGTAACAGGTAATTAGTTTTACCTTACTAAAATGTACTGTGTAACCTTGCTTACATGATGTGAAACTGCACAGTCAAATGTAATTAATACTTACACATGAAAATGGATAACTTTCTAGGAAAGTGTGGGGAAAACTTACCCCACTAATGTATAAACTTACACGAAATGACTGTGTGACATTACAGAAATATGTGGGGGAAGCTTACTCCTACAGATGTGTAACCTTACAAACTATTAATGCGGAAGCTTACAGACAATTGTAGTGTGCACCTTACGCAGGAATTGTGTTATGTTTCACAATATTGTGGTGAAGCCTAACGCAAAATAACTGTGTAAGATTACAGACATATTTGGTGTAACCTTACCCAGGAATTTGTGTTATGTTTCACAATACTATGGTGTAACCTTACAAACAATTACTGTGTAAGATTACATACAAATGTGGTGAAAGCTGACTCCAACAGATATGTATCCTTACACGCAATTACTATGAAAGCTTACAGATAATTGTAGTGTAACCTTACACAGTAATTTGTGTGATGTTTCACAATATCATCGTATAATATTACGCACAGTTAATGTGTAAGATTACAGATACATGCGGTGTAACATTACACAGTAATTTGTGTTATATTTCATAATATTATGGTGCAACCTTACACGCAATTACTGTGTAACCTTACACACAGCTTCTGTGTAAGCTTACAGGTAATTGAGGTGTAACCTTACACAGGAGTGGTGTAACCTTACTCATAATATGGTGTACACTTACACAAGACATGAGTAATGTTACTCCATTTATATCGGTTATATACCACCATAAGACTGGAGGCAGCAATGCTGCCACCAGTTTTATGGAGTAACATTACACCAAATGTTTTACAGTGAATACTCTTCCAGTGACAAAAAGCATTTCGTTACAAAATTTAGGTAAAACTGATTGAGTCGTTGGTTATGTAAAATTAGAATGACCCTAACCCATTATGACCCAAAATGACCCACTAATCGAAAATTCAACCATCAGAGCTCAAATGGGTTAAGGTTAATAATGATTTTTACGATAAAAAAATTTCATACGATTTCAATTTAAATGCAAAACAAAACTTAGAAAAAACCCTTATTTTATTATATATTAGTATAATTAATTATGTACAGTCACGAAAATTATGTACAGACTTCGGTGTTATTACAATTAACAAATTCTTAAAAGATTTTTGACGAAAAGAACTATTTTGTTTTGAGTATAAAATGACCCAATGTGAAAAACAATAATTCAACACTGATTTTTGGTTTGTTTTAGGTTATTATTACGAGCCAGGGCTACCTCAGGTCTATCGTTTAAAAATGTAAAATCAAAACCGTGAGAAGCATCCGAATCACGCCCATAGTTGGTAGTGGGAAATAACTCTACTTTTTTCATTGATTTTTATTTTAAAATATAGAATTGATCATAAAGATTTTATTTTAAATATCACTCATTGCGGAATTCTGGCTAGAATCAGGGGTTCTAAGCAGGTGGACGCGCTGGGCTAGTTTTAATGAAATTTATTTCTCATTCATCTAAGCTTCCAAAGGGGGTGTTGGCGCCACCTTTGTTGTTATGACGTCGAATGACGTAAGCATATACCCCCCCCCCCAGATGTTTCCTTCCTTCAGTTTGTTGTATGGACGCCGCCAAGGCAGTCACTGCTCTCAGAACGCATCTAATAATAAAACTACAGTCTGCTATTAAAGTAATCGACCTTTTAATTCATATTTATATCGCATCGCAACACTAACATTATGGGCCGTCGAGCTCTGAGGTATTTATATTTAAAAAATAATAATAGTTTGTTTAAAATAGTGAATTGACAGTGCAGACGAATAAATGTATTCTTTCTTTCTTCGAACAATTCAACCTTCGAACAAAGAACAATATCTGCAGTTTTGATAAAAGTGTTACGCAATCATCGCAAGAAAGAGTAAGAACAGACGAAATACGAAATCACCTGTTTACCAGAAAAGGTAAGAAACATTCGATTATTCCTTTTGATTTCATAAGTTTCTAAAATGGATGCACTTGAAAAAATAAAAAAGAAACGCGCAACTGTAAGGACAGCACTAACAAAGCTTGTAACTAAAATTGATACTTTAATTAATGAAGAAAATAAGGAAACCGATGAGTAGTTGGAAATTTTGGAACAGTTAAATGAAAAGGAGGAATTGCTGAAAAATTTAAATAGCGAGATAGAAGCTGCCATAAGTATTGCGAAAGATTATGAAAATGATATTACCATTAGTGAAGAATATACTGAGAATATTGTAAGAGCTAAATTCTAAACTAAGAAACAAATTAAGCATTTAGAAGAGGGTAAGGTTTTCAATCCAAGTCAACTAAAACCTACTCTTACAAATGACTCATTTAATATTAAACTACCGGAAATACCGCTTCCAAAATTCTCAGGAAAACCGGAAGATTGGAGTTCATTCAAATTACAATTTGATAATATTATAACATCTAATGAGCAATTATCTGAAACTCAAAAACTTCATTATTTATCAGCAGCTTTAACAAACGAAGCAAAAGTTTTGCAAACGACAGAAGATACATTCGCTTCTTTAATTCAGGCATTAAAAGATAGGTATGAAAACAATAGAATAGCTGTAGAAATACATATAAATTCATTTTTCGAAGCAGATAAAATTATATAATCTTCTGCTAAAGATTTGCGAAATTTAGTTGACACCGTAAAGAAAAGCATTCGCGCATTAAAGGTTTTAGGTTACACAAGGAACAATCTTTCCGACGTTCTAATTCTGAATATTATTCTTCAAAAATTGAATAAAGATACGCGAAAAAGTTACGAAATGAGTATCAGTTCAAATGAAGTTCCAGAATTAGACAATTTAATACTATTTTTAGAGAAACGTTCTCAAATCTTGGAAAATATCAGTAAAAACATTTCAGCAAAACCCAAGTCAAATCAAGAGCGTAATTCTAAACAAAAATCTCTCTTTGTTAAGTCAACTAATTTAATTAATTCATGTGTGTTATGTAAGCAAAATCATGCAATTTATAAGTGCGATACATTTTTTAAATCAAATGCCTCTCAGAGAAAAGAAATAGCAATGAAACGCAAACTTTGCTTTAATTGTTTAAGTAATCAGCACACGATTGCTAATTGCAAATCTAAAAGTTTCTGCAACATTTGTCAGTCACGACATAATACGTTACTTCGCAGAAATGCAAACACTTCCTTTCCGAACAAAATTAATGAAGTTAATCCCATCAAGCAAGGTAATAAACTAAATCCGAATGCACAAGAGTTTTTCGGGCAGACAGAAGTTAAATCACTTCTATCGCCTTCCTTATCTTGCGTTAATAACGGAAACAAATCTGTTATTCTCTCCGCTGCTTTAGTTTGGGTTTTTAACCCTTATTCGGGTAGTTATTTACAAGCACGTGTAATACTGGACTCAGGAAGTATGTCCAATATTGTAACATCAGAATTCGCTGATCGATTGGGAATTCCATTAAGGAGATTGAAAATCTCGATATCAGGATTAGGTGGAAAAGAAATGAACATTAAATACAAGGTGCATGCGAAAATTTTAAATGGAAATGGATCCTTTGAAACATCATTAGATTTCCTTGTTGTTTCAAAAATAACCGATTCACTCCCAGTAACAAAATTGAATATTCATAACTTGAAAATTCCTCATCAGTTAGCAGATCCAAAATTTAGCGTTCCTGGCAAAATTGACATGCTACTCGGAGCACAATCCTTCTTTGATATAATAAAGGATGGAGAAATTCAAATTCCAAACAGCAATTTAGTTTTCCGAAATTCAGTATTCGGATATATCGCAACAGGAACCGCAGATACGATCAATCATACGCAATATTGTGGTTTTATTTCGCAGTCTCAAAGCATTGATGGATGTTTAGAAAAATTTTGGAAATTGGAAACCATTGATGAACCTTCCAAATTCTGAATAAAGAAGAAGAATACTGTGAAGAACATTACAAAACTAGAATGACATAAAAGAAATGACGCTAGTAGATATATAGTGCAGATGCCTACCAAGGATTTGGAAAAGTTAGGTGATTCTAAAGAGCTTGCGAAAAAACGTCTGAATCAGTTGTGGAGAAGATTATCTGAAGACAAAACTATGAAGATATTTTACCAGCAATTCATGCAAGAATATTTAGAGTTAGGCCACATGGAGAAGGTTACAGATGCTCAATCCGAACATCCAGATAAAAAATTATGTTACTACTTGCCACATCACGGAGTTCTCAGACCAGACAAAACCACAACAAAATTAAGGGTGGTATTCAATGCATCAGCGGCAACTACATCTGGTTTCAGTCTCAATGATTGTCTGCTAAAAGGAGAAGTGAAAGAAGACATATTTGAAGTTATGACAAGATTTCGTTTTTACAAGTATGCTTTTACTACAGACATTCAAAAAATGTTCAGACAAATTTTAATTCATCCATCTCAACGCGACCTTCTAAGAATTGTATGGAAGACAGATGAGAACGAAGAAACGGCTGTTTACAGATTAAATACAGTCACGTATGGAACTTGCTGTGCACCGTTTCTCGCAATACGGACTCTGAAACAATTAGCCATCGATGAATCATCACAATTCCCTTTGGCTGCTGAAGTAATAAGGGAAGATGTATACATGGACGATATTGTTACAGGCGCACATGACCTAGATACAGCTATAGAACTCCAGCAGCAGTTATGCAACATGCTAAAAACCTGCGGCATGTCCCTTCACAAATGGAATTCCAACTCAAAGGAATTGATGAACAGTAAGCCACAGGAAGTTCAAGAACATAATTTTTCCGTAAATGAAGAATCAACAAGCAAAACTCTAGGGGTTATTTGGAAACCCGTTGAAGATCAATTTATGTTCAAGATTTCAGTAACAGAGAAATCATCATACACGAAATGATACGTGCTGAGCACCATTGCAAGATTATACGATCCCTTAGGTCTTTTGGGACCAATTATTACTCGAGCAAAGATATTTCTTCAGAAATTATGGCTCCTGAAGTTAAGTTGGGAAGATGAAATTCCAGATCCAGTTGCAAGTGAATGGATAAATTTTGTGTCATCTCAAAAACTAATCGAAGAAATTAGAATCGACAGATACATTCTAACCGATTCTTTTCAAAAATTAGCTTATGGAGCTGCAGTTTATATGCATTGTACAAGTGAAACAAGTACTGTAACAACTAAACCGATTGCGAGTAAGTCTCGCGTAGCCTCTTTAAAGACAATTTCCATACCCCGCCTGGAACTCCCAGCTTGCCTACTTCTTTATCAACTAATAGAGAAAATTCGACTTTCTTTAAAAAGGCTAGTAAGTGATATTTATTTGCATACAGACTCAAAAATCGCAATTGCTTGGATCAGTACACCGCCAAACAAACTAAAAACCTTTGTTGGCAACAGAGTGTCCAAGATACAAACCTTAACTGAAAACTGTCATTGGAAACATGTCCCATCGCATTTAAACCCAGCAGATGTTATATCACGTGGACTAGGTCCTCAAGAACTTTCCAACATGAATCTTTGGTGGAATGGCCCCCCGAACTTTCACACACCTTCATCTTCTGATGAATCCAATGACAATATAGACATTCTATCACAAGAACTGTACTCGCATGAACTTAAAACAAGTTGGAAATTGCACGTGAAGCGTAGCAAATTAGGTGCGTTCGTTCGATAACGAATACTTTTGATTGTCCCTGTAATTGATCTATGCATCCGATTTTCATAAAATTTGAAATAACTCGACAAAATTATGTAATAATTATGTATTTTAAATTTCAAACGTATAGAATATATTTGAAACTTTTTCCCCATTGACCATAATGTAATTGAATACTTTTGATTGCCCCTGTAATTGATCTATGCACACGATTATCAAAATATTTGAAATAACTCGACAGAATTATGTAATAATTGCGTATTTTAAATTTCAAACGATTAAAATGCATTTGAAACTTTTTCCTCATTGACCGTAATGTAATGGAATACTTTTGATTGCCCCTGTAATTGATCTATGCATCCGAGTTTCATAAAATTTGAAATGACTCGACAAAATTATGTAATAATTATGTATTTTAAATTTCAAACGATTCGGTTGGGTAGTTCTTGCGTTGTTATATGCGGACAGACAGACGGACAGACGGACGGACTGAACGACCACTATAGGTGCTACATATTATATAATTACCAACGCACCTAAAAACAGACAATGTCAATTTAATTTCTACTTCTGAAAATTCATTTGTAAATGATTTTCTTAATTTAAGTAACAACTACTTAAAATTAATACGTATTCTAAGTTTTATTTTCAGATTTATATTTAATGTTAAAAATAACATTCGACGAAGTGGTCCACTCACAACAGAGGAACTTCGTAATGCCAAGTACTGTCTCATCAAAATGGTACAGGTAAAATCTTTCGAGTATAACATCAAAACCCTTGAAAAGGGAGAAATTCCCAAGAAGGGCCAGGTGAGTTGTTTACATTCCTTTCTTGATAAGCAGAAATTGTTACGGGTAGATGGTAAGTAAAATAATTCTGATTTTTCCTTTGATAAAAAATTCCCGATATTGCTCCCAAAAAATCATAAATTGACTTTATTGATCATGACATATTTTCATCTTAAATATTTACATGTTGGAGCCCAAACTTTACTCCATCTTATTAGGCAAGAATTTTGGCCACTGGGTGGTAGAAATACTGCCAGAAAAATTGTCCATGACTGCATAATTTGTTTCAAAAATAAACCTAAATGTATTGAGCAAATTATGGGAAATCTTCCCTCAGAAAGAATTACTCCTAGTTTCCCATTCACTAATGTAGGGATTGATATTTCTGGTCCCTTTTATATTAAATATAAGGGTCAAAGAAAAGGTATTTACAATGAATGTTATGTTGCTATTTCTATTTGTTTCGTAACAAAGGCCATACATTTAGAAGTGGTCACTGACTTAACTTCAGAAGCAATGATAGCAACATTAAAGAGATTTTTCAGTAGGAGAGGTAAAAGTTCTTCTATCTGTACTGACAATGCAAAAAATTTTGTTGGAGACAGTGCAGAGTTAAAACGTTTGGCAAACATCATTAGAAACCCCCCAGATGTTTTGGCTGATTATTTAACAAGTGAGGAAATCGCCTGGAATTTCATTCCACCCAGGACACCCAATTTTGGTGGTTTGTGGGAAGCTGGGGTGAAGTCGTTTAAGCATCATTTAAGAAGAACTGTAGGAAATTCCCGATTAACTTTTGAGCAATTTTTAACAGTTACCGCGCAAATTGAAGCCATTTTAAACAGTCGGCCCCTCACGCCCATGTCTTCTAATCCCAATGATTTTGAAATTCTAACTCCAGGTCATTTTTTCATAGGTAGACCTCTAAGCAGTGTGTCTGAACCTGATCTCACTGGAGAACGCGATAATTATTTGTCTCAATGGCAAAGATTAAGTAAAATGGTCCAATTTATTTGGCGAAAGTGGAAATTAGATTATCTTAATAATTTACAAGCGAGACATAAATGGCAGTTTGAAAAAGACAATGTTATTCCAAATTCAATGGTCCTTTTAAAAGAGGATAATCTTCCACCCTGCAAATGGACAATTGGTAGAATTCAGGAAGTAGTTAACGGACCAGATGGTAAGGTTAGAGTGGTATTAGTTAAAACCCCTCAGGGTATTTTCAAAAGAGGCATATCGAAATTATGCTTACTTCCTTGTCAATAAACTGACAAATTATTATATGAATATGTTTAATCATTTCACTGTAAACTTATTATGTAACCAAATGCTTGAAGTCTATTTAATTATTCATTGTTCTATTCATTATTATTATATTATGCATCTTTATTGTATTGTATGTTATTCATTGTAAATTTAGATATTGTATTGTATATTGAAATGATATTTCAACGTGGGGCGGTATGTTGGCGCACCTTTGTTATGACGTCGAATGACGTAAGCATATACCCCCGCCCACAGATGTTTCCCTCCAGTTTGTTATGGACGCCGCCAAGGCAGTCATTGCTCACGAAGAGAACGTATTTTAATAATAAACTATACAGTCTGCTATATCGACATTTTTAATTCATGTTTATATCGCAGCGCAACACTAACAATTGTTAAGATTTAAATTTTAATTAAAATAAAAAAAATCAAATTTGAAAAAAAAATGCAAACTGTAAAAGAAAAAAAATGAATAGAAAAGAACAAAAAAGGAGAATGTTGATTTTACAGTATAATACTGGCATCCTAGCTGCTAGTATTGTTAAATTAACTATTGTTAATTAATTAGGCTGATAAATTAACTGCTATAACTATAAATGAACCATCTTCTAAATATATTAACAATAATAGACGGTATATTAATGCTTCACCTATATTAATATCTATTTCCATGTTTATTATTGCTGGTTTTACGGTATCGCGTAAAATCAGCATTTATTTATTTATTTACTTATTTATTTATTTTTGATATGTATACATGTACAAGTCCATTTCAAAGGGAAATTGAACAAATAATATATGAGGATCCCAGAAGCCAAGGGGTACAAGTGAAAAAATTTAGATTTCGAGTAAATTGAATTCAATGTTAAACATCAATTGTAATTCAATGAATTGAGATATGAAACTTTTACTTATATCTTAATGATTTTTGATCTCTTATTTCAATAACTGTTTAAAAAAAAGTGGAATACAATTTTTCTTTTTATTTATAACTAAGCAATGTTTATCATCATTCGGCACTTGTATCCCTTGGCTTCCAAGCATTAATGAAAAGTGCTTGAAAGCTAAAGGGTACAAGTGAGCATGAGAGTACATGGGAGCAAGAAATAAAAAATTATGAAATAAAAAATTGTATTTATGAAAAAATTAAGAACAATGTTGATACAAATAAATGAAAGGACAAAATTTTGCTTTAATATAAATTCTAAAAACAGAAAAATTATGAAATAAAAAATGAATTTACGAAAAAAAAATATATATGAACGATGTTGATATAAATGAATGAAAGGAAATTTTTTTGTTCTAATATAAGTTTTAAAATTTTATTATAAATTTTGAAACATTGAAACTTTATGTTTTTTAACACTTTTCAACAAAGTTGAAAAGTGAATATGATTTTAGTTTGTCTGTCCCTGTCCTAACTCTCATAAATATATTCGGATTGCCCTGAAATTCTTTGGAATTATTCATGTTTACCTCAACACGAACCTATTGCAAATGAAGTTTCTAACACGATTAGTTTATTTAAAGGGACAATCAAAAGTTTTCCGTTAAATTACGGGTTATGGGAAAAATCGTTTCAAATGAATTTTAAAGATATTACAACCTGTCAAACATATTAAAATTTATATGCATTTACGAATTGCATTAAATTAAACATTCTTTAAAATATGAGGTGAAAAGACTAGATATTTTTTATTTACAGGGCTACACAAAAGATTTACATTACCTAACGATAAAGAGGGAAGTTTTTACAACATATTTTAATTATATTACAATTTTCATGTATAATAAAATTGATATATATTGCTGACGCTTAATATAAGTTATTTCGTACATAATACGAAGTACTCAGTATTCACAGGGACACAAAAAAGATTTCAAATAGTATATTATATCCGAAGTACTGTATATTATCGATGATGATTGATGGATGGACGAAATGCCTTTACAATTATGATTTGCGCTTTTAAGTTTCACTAAATTTATACTTATTAATATATATGCTATAGTTCATATAAATGCTATAATTCATATGATTCAAAAGATTTCGTAAATATTACTGAATATGAACGTAATTTGCTTAAAGATTGCTTTTAAATAAATCATGTATTTCTACGCTGAACTGCATTTAGTTTACTAAGAAATGCTTGTAAAATATAGATAAAATGGTATACAAGGTCACGCACAAAATTTTATACACGGTCATCTATGGATGATAATTTCTGAAAATGTGATTTCAGTAGTCTTAAGAGTATTTTAGTTTGAACTAAATTTTAGCTAAATATTGGCGTACAATAAAGGTTCAAGGTAAACTACATGATAAACAAAAAAGTGTGTTTCCATCTATTAGTAAAAACTGTTGAAACAGAGATTTCATACTGTTATGCGTTTTCATGCTAAACTAAAATTCCCAATTATGCAGTGTATATCAACCGACAGATAAAACATAGGGCTGTTCAAAATTATTAGAATACATATTTGGCTATGGACAGTAACACTCTATTACACTAAATAGCAAAGATTTTTAAAGATTTCAGAGAGTGTTGGAAAAGGTTTCATAATCTACACTTAAATCATGATTTTCTTGCATGGTAACCGTTAAAATGCGTTTATTTAATGTATAAAGAAGCAAATTGCTTTGTATGTCGCTGTTCGCGCTTCTGCTGTGGACGTTAACGGATACAATTGCACTTATACCCTTTGGCCTCCACGCGTTTCAAAGTTTTGGGAAAGACGTTAAGTAACTGACCCCTAAAACTCAGTATATAATTAAAAAATCCCTCATAACTTCTTACCTACAAATAAATAAAGTTATTTCCAGATCGTCTATGCACTTAACTCATTTTTTCAATTTTGTCTCTTATACCCCTTGGCTTCTGGGCTACTCATATATATACAATATGGGAAAAATAGTAAACTGTTGTGGCCGGAACCACGAGCAGAGACTTTGTGCTCAGATATAATTATTAGAAACTAAAATTGTTTATATATAAATGCATGTTTGCATCATTAAAAACGGATTAATGAAGAAATTGCTGCTTTTTAATAAAGATTGCAAAATTTGAATAGTTACATAAATCAGTGTTGCCAGATTGGGGACTTTTTTAATTTATATTATTTCACAATCACCACCTTTTTAAACTAACATGAAATGCCTGATTTTACAGAATTTTAAATCCATTTTTAAATAGGTCGAATATTTCTATTTAAAAAAAGCGGTGGCTCTCAAACAATTTGAATTAAAAATGTCCCCAATCTGGCAACACTGACATAAATTGAATTATGTCATCACTAAATTAAAAAAAAAAAATTGCTTCACAAGAAAAATATCTTTATTTCCAAATATAATATGATAAAGTAGCGAGGATGTAGTTAAAAATTTTCCTGGGATTGGGAAAGATTCCTATCTATCCTTACTTGTCAATCCTGAAGATGCGTCCTATTCAGCATAATATGATGGGTGGATCCAGGCGCCCTAACGTCATGACACCATTTTCAAAATATATGAGTCACCAGAAGAACATTCGAAATGGTATGTAATCCACCACTTCTGATGTCAATTTACACTTAATTCTGATGGACAGGACACACCTCCAGGAGAATGCCTTACCTACTGAAATCCCAAAGTCATGCAAAATCCTCTTTTGAAGTAAAAAAAAATATATTTTTGAAATCTTCTGCGATAAGCATAAAGTGTATGAAATCTGTGATGATTAGGGAGTTACTAGTTAATAGTCTATGAATGCTCTCTTTTTACCTTTGTGGCCATGTGAAATTTGTTTTACAAGCATTATATTTCTTATAATCCTTGTAACGACAAAAATACTGCGCACGCCCATATTCAGGGCTTGCTTAAGACTTAGAAGTAAGAAAAGCCCGATTTCACACAGGGGGCCCCCTATTACTCAACCTTTTTTTTTAAATCCATTTTTTGTATACTAAAATAATTAGAAATTTTATAATGAAACCTTCTAGTAACTGTAACACTATTAATATTAAATTAACACTAACTACCTATATCCATCTGAAAGACAATTTTATTATATACCTAATTATACATAACCAAATAATTTTGTCACTTACCATTGTAGAACTACAGTTGAGAATATTTGAATTTCAAAATACGTTTTACGATTTGCTATTACAATATATTTAGGGGGGAAAAAACAGTTTTATAATTTTTTTTTACTTTGATCGAATGTTGTTTCTTCAAAAAATTAGCAAATTGAAAAGTATTTGGGGGGCCCCTTTTGTGTTTCAATAGGTAAGCATGGGCTTCACGGGCCTATCCGGTAAACAGGCCCTGCCCATATTGATAACTAACAGGTGCTGTTAGCTATAGTTCTAAATCCTGTGTTCTGAGGATAGATATTTCTCTCCCATTTGTATAAAGGTATTATTCAATGTTCTTTCAACTATGCAAGAGATTCATTTTATTCTTAGAAGAAATCTGAAATTTTTGAAAATGTTTATTCATTTCATTCTATTATCTTGGTTATAAGCATATACAGTCATACCTCGTGAACGGAACGGTAGGCGGAAAAAATCGCCCCGGAAAAAATCTCCCCGGAAAAAAATCACCCTGGTAAAAATCTCCTCGGTAAAAATCTCCCTCGGAAAAAAATCTCCCCGTTAAAAATCTCCCCACAAAGAAAGGTAACCGAAAAATAAGGCTTTTTTTAATTAAGGTTGAAAAAGCCCACACACATGAATAACAAAGAGTTGATGACTTTGATTATGGCAATTATAATTTCAAGTAAATCACGTGCCAATCACATGTATTTCAACTGGAAACAATTACGGCATATCGTTTTATGTATGCATATCCTTTAATAGTAAAAGCTCTATATCAAATAAGGTCCTACTTCCATGATTATCGCAAGGGCAAACGGGGAAGCTGCCCCACCTACCCAAACTCAAAGAAAGGACTTTGGGTGTATTGGGGTAGAGGGGGGGGGGGAATTACATAGACGAAGAGAAAAGGAATTTACTTTGGAATAATCTGTTTATTAGTCTGCTTTTTGAGCTTTTTCTGCGGTTTGAATTTGAGTTACAGGAATGTAAAGTTGTATTGTTATTTTGACAAGCTATATCACATAAATAGAATGATATCTAGAATAAAAATATGTGTTTCGTTTCTATCTTTTTGTAATTGAAGAGACAAAAGGGCTTTGTAATCTGTATCAATGAAACTAAATGCACCTAGGAATGCAAATAAATGTTGAAATACCCCTAAAACCTCGTGATTTGTCACAAAAGCTTAAGCTAAAGAATTTTTCATTTGTATTTTTCAGGGAACATTATAACGTTTGAGTAGCGGGGAATAAATTTTGCTTTAATGAGAGTTTTAATTCAAAATTAATTTAAAAATTAATAATAATTTTGAAGGTTAGAAGAAAATAAATAACTGAAAAAAGAATATCAAATTTAGAAAAATATTTATTTCTGCGCATACGTTACCTTTAAAATGAAAAGTTTTAAACTTATATTCAATATTTTTCTATTTTTATTAAAATTCAATATCTGTATGCAAACATTTTACTATTTATAAACTAATTCTAGTAATTACTTACTGCGTGAAAAAAGTCTTTTTATTGTTCATATTATAAAACATACATAATAAGATTAATTGATTTATCAGGACAAATTATCTAATTTTTGGACTGGAATCTAATTGATAATTTATTAGTCATTTAATGACTTTGAAATTTCTTGATATAAATTCATGATTTTTATATTGATTTTGGGAATCATAAAATAGATTTATTAGTTTTATAAATACTTGTTGTGATTTAAATAAAGAATTAAATTTACTTATAATAATTTATAGATAAATTGATGTGTATTATAATATTTGAATTAGAGTAATTGTAGATGATTTTGTAAACAGCATATTGTTAAGTTAATTTGATGGGTTTTCACTTGTTATGACAGTTATCTTTAAAAAATCAAATAATTCTGACTCTGCAACAAGAGAGGCACATCGTGAAATTTCATGGTTCTGTATCAGAGACAGGTCTGTATTGTCTCTGTATTACAGAGAGTATACATCATGTATTGTGCTATCTTGGCTATTAATTTTTAATAATCTAATGAGGTGATTACATTATTTCAATTTATTTAATACATTATAACCTAATAACTATCTTATCTAGATGACTTTGTGATTTATTTGAATAATTGTGGATAATCATTATTTCCAATGCATGTTATACATAGTTAATATTTTTAGATATTTTTTTCCCCAGCTGAATTTTTTTTCACTTCTTCTTCGTTTCTTTTTTTCTTTTTCTTTTTGTTTATCATGAACTGAGCATTTTTAAATATTGATTTATATTTTATATGTTCTTCAGTAGTATGTGATTCAAAGCGATGTGTTTCAAAGTTATATAAAATTTAAAATGTTCTCAGTTGGACACATGTAAATTCTCCTGATAATTAGTTTTCATTTGATCAAAATTTATTGTATTATATAAAATTTTTCTATAATTAATTAGAATGCTATGAACATATTGTATTTATTGTCATTTAAATTTCGATGGAATTTTATTTAATTTTCATTATTAATAACTATCCGTCTCTTTGCTTTTAAAGAATATATATTATAAATAATTTCTGAATCACTTCGTATCTGAAAGAAGCATTAATTAGCCTTTTATTTTTTATGAAAGAATTAAAACATTATTAACTAAGATTGGTTTACAATGATGGAATTAAACACAAAAAAAAAAAAACATTTTAACTCTAAGCATTACAGTAGCTTTTACACAAAGTCTGAGTCATAAAAAATACAACACTTAAAAATCTCTTTTGTTATTTTTAGTATTCGAAAGTGTTTATTATGGAGGTTTTACTGTACACATTAAGTTTATTGATGATTTTCCCATCCTCAACCGTTCGAAATATTTGGATACATTTTCAGGCTGATTTTTAAAAGTAAAAACATTAAACTTGCTGAGGGGATTTTTAAAAAAATATAAAAGATGCCTTTTTTTTTCTCTCTCTCTCAATTTATTAGAATTTGATTTATAAACAATTATTTTCTCAGTATGAATTCAGTATCTCAGTATGACTCTTTTTTTTTTCGTTCCCAGATCTCATGCTTCGAAACATTCCGTTCAAAATGTCCAGTTTGAAAGCATCTTTTTGCAAAGTTTTCTGCATTTATCAAAGAATCGTCAAGCACGGCACATTGTGCAGTGTCTAAATAAGAGAATTTGCCAGTTTGATGTGTTGGAAAGCAAAAACTAGCTGGATGTGCCAATCCCAAAACTTTCTTCTATCTCATACGTACATTTTAATATATTTTTAAAAAAGTTAATCATTTTATTGCTTTAATACTTTTAATTCAATACCATACGAATTTTGATTTTCATCTTAAATTTCTTCTTCAGTCAATTAATCGGAGTAAAAACGAATTTCCGTCTCTGCACGAGCCGATGAACAATATATTGATAGGCAGATTTTTTTTTTTTTCAAATTCAGGGAGGACCTACTTGCCTTACCAAAAATAATCATATACAAAAAATTTAGTTCAGTTATAGAACTAACTTCATACACTTTTAAGTGGTGCAGTATTGTAAATGGCATAAAATTCGCTATTGCAGCGCCCCCTTCAGGCGGAATTTTTTCAAATTCAGGGAGGACCAACTAGCCATAGCCATACGCTAACACAAAAAATTTGGTTTAATTCGATGCATATACTTCATATACTTTTCGTCGGTACAATATTGAAAATGGCAGAAACATCGCGATTGCAGCGCCCTCTTCCGGTGGAATATTTCAAAACTGAAGGAGGACTTTCTTGCCATAGCCAAAAACATTCACAAAAAATTTGGTTCAATTGTATGCATATCTTTATACACTTTTTGATGGCTGAATGGCGACATACGGACACACACACCGACAGACATTTTGTAAAAACATGTTTTTTGGAATCTCTGACTTGTAAATCCGTCGAAAACTGGAACAAAAAAAATTCGATAACAATATTTTCTTCTATTGACGATAGAAGAAAGTAATGATTTAAAAGATAAATCACAAAATAAACAGTTTAAATTGGAATACACCCTTAATAAAATTTCAGATTCTTCCAAATTGTTACATTGACATACTATATGTTATCCATCGATGGTTACATACCGTATTTTATAGAAGAAACGTCACGGCCTTTACGAATTCGATTTTTTTCCCCCAAATGAACGCATTTATGATTGTTTTATTTCGCGCGCATAAAATTTGTGTGAAATAAAAATTCAAAAAATAATTAAATATTTAAAAATTTTATTTAATTATTATTAATTTAAAAAATATATATGAAGACAGAAGCAACTTTACTTATATATGTAAGCTATAGATGAAGAGAGGTGAAAGAATCAATAAATTACATTTTCTTTTAAACTAGCCCTTCGCCCCCCCCCCTCCTTTCATACACAGAAAATCCGATTTTCCCAAACATCTCTAGATTTTATCTCATATTTTTTTGCTACCTCTCCTACCTTCCTACCTCCCTCCCTCACCTCAAAAGATAGATAACGAAAAAGATTGAGATATAAGAGGTTTTGATGACGTGACAAACACGTTTTTCCCTCTGTTTGTGTGGTTATTCATCTTTCGCGAGGAACCTAAAAACAGTCTTTCATATCACTGTTTCCTCCCTATCCTCTTATTTTGTGCGACCCGATAATAATAAAAAAAATGTTTCACTGTTTAAGAGTTTTCTCCTTGTTCGTTTCTACTACACAAATAAAAATCGGATTTAAAAATGATACGAAATGAAATGTAGGTTTGAATCCTAATAAGTAATGAGTTATCAATGACTGAATAACAATATTCAATATCTGAAGTGAAGACTCAAATGAGGGCATCCAAACTGTCTTTGGAGCTGCAATTTGCATTAATAATAATAATAATAATTTAAAAAAATCCAAAATTTGAGTTTGGGTAGCTGGGGCAGCTTCCTCGTTTGCCCTTGCGATAATCAGGGAAGTAGGACCTTATTTCATATGGAGGTTCTACTATTAAACAATATGCATATAATGCCGTAATTGTTTCCAGTACAAATGCACGTGATTAGCACGTGATTTACTTGAAATTATAATTGCCATAATCAAAGTCATCAAATCTTTGTTATTGATATGTGTGGGTTTTTTCAATCTTAATTAAAAAAAGCCTTATTTTTCGGTTACCTTTCTTTGTGGGGAGATTTTTACCGGGGCGATTTTTTCCGGGGGGAGATTTTTTCAGGGGCGAAGTTTTCCGTGATTCGAACGGAACACTCAAGAGTAATTATTATTTTTCGTGCTATCCGAACTTAAATAAATTACATACAACTAGACAGAGCAATCGGAAACAGTTCGAGCTAAAGGTAATTAGCTTTAAAGCTATTATTAACTGCTCTGCTCAGCAAGCGTAAATTTTTTTACATGATTAGAAATTCCTTATATAACAGAAAGAACTTTTTTTTCCATTTTATGATAATTAAATTACCTATCGAGTTACGAGCGATTTCGATCACGTTATCCCACGCTTTTCTCCCTCAGTAAGACTAGTTTTTCTGCTTTCCCGTGTGTTCCTAGGAAATGCGGTTTAATATGCCAACTTTTGAAGGCTTGTTCTGAAAGATCTATTGCTTTTATAAAAATAAATAAATAAAACAAAAAAATGCTATTAAATGGTTTTTGAATAACAAAACCTGCTAGTTTCATGCATTTTCGAACAAAAATAAACTAAATCTTATGTCAAAAAGCGCAAAACACGCTGTTCTCAAATTCAGAGCGATGTTTATTTGTAAAACTGAAATGTTGAAGGATCACGGAAAAATCTTAATTTCATTAAAGAGCAGCCAAAAAATACATAGTTGGTGATGAAAGGGGGAATTCTTCTACCCACTCCTTCCCACCTTCCACCCTCCGTTGTAACCTTTTTTTAAAAATTTGCTGCGAATTTCAGATATATTTTTTTTCACTCAAATTCATCCTTCGTCTCTATTGACTGTTTAATCTTTTTTCTTTATTTAATGACAAATTATTTTTAAACCTAAATTTTATTTTCCTTGAAGAATATTTGGAACATTTTTTACATATATTAAAAAAAGAAAAAAAAATGCTTTTTAATGGGGGGAAGGGGCTTAAACAACATAACCCCTTTTTCTTCGCCCCTGTTGCATACAGATTGCCATTCAAACTATTCTCAAATGTAAGGTGACATGTTTCTGGAACATACCAGATTAAATTTATTTCTTAAATATTTAAATTAAGCAGGTGATTTTGTCAGAAATTATCCAATCGATCAGTCTTTTCCATTTTTCTATTAAGGTATTTTAAAAGATACCCAAGTTATAATTTTGAGTTAAATTTCGAATTTGGAGAAAAGCCCAACTTGTCCATTTAGAAATTTGATATTCAGTTCAACTACTTTGAAAAGTAGTTACATAAAAAAAAAAAAAAAGCATGTTGCAACTCAGTGATTCTATCTTTCGAAAGTTTGAAATTTTGCACATTTTCTACTTTTTGCAATCCTTTAAAGGCAGTTCACAAATCCAGTGTGATAAGTTTCTGAAATATCCGACATTTGTATATAATCGTAAAATACGTGAAAACCATAGTTATATTTATTGAGAATGTATAAAATTGAGCAGCATTTTCCGTTTTTCAATAAAGCTCTTTTAAAAATTTCTCAAAGTTGGTATTTAGAATCTAATTTATGAACGCAACAGCACAATAAAACATATCATGGGGTACAATTGCCTGTAAATAGAAATACAATTAATTTATCTAAAAATAAAAAAAACTGTAAGAATCCAAATAATTTAAATAGTTACGTCTGCAAATGTTATGCATTGACATTTACATATTATTTAATAAATGTTTTAGAAATTTTCGCATCTTTAAAAGCGTAAAAATACTTTTTTTTTTTTGAGAACAATTATTTACAATAAGTTTAGATTCTAAATTATATATCAAAGCATCTATGGAAAAATCATTGGAAAATCTGTCTGTGGTGAAATTGTGTTTTCTTAACACAAATCTTAAAAATTTGTCTCATATTCTCTGTTAGCCCACGCCCCCCCCCCAGCCTCATGTAATGATATATACAATGATAACCATTAACTTTAATTTTGTTGTATCTACTTTTAACAACATTACGTTAAAGAAAATTTAACAATTCATATGCTTTTTATGCAGAGATATTTTTCGAATAAAATAGAAAAGTATAAAAGATATACAATTAAAACTACAATTGCTTCTACAAACGTACTACTTGTCCATATAGAAAGCGCATAATCTATTAACCCTTTCCGGCGCAGTGTTGCCGGGTCGGCAACACCTAAAGTTCTCCCTGTTTAGAGACATAAAACTCCGTGAATATTTCAAAAACTACTCTAATGGCTACTTTAAACCTTTCTTATGAGTTCTAGATCGCAGCACCACACAGGTGAAATTCTACTGTTTTTAAATAATAGGTAAAATATTTTACTCTAACACGCGCTTCACAGCAATGCTCTTCTCACTGCGCTTATCAATGCTTTACTTATGGGAGGTTACCACTTCGGCAACAGCTGTATAATTAAAATGGTTAGTGCAATCTTTACAAAATTATAAATGTGTACTCCTCTAGTCCTAAATATGTTGCCTAATTTTTCTTTTCTTTAAAATCCAACTTTAAAGAGTAGTGCGCCGGAAAGGGTTAAACTATTTTGGAAAGTGGTAAAAAAATAATAATAATTTAATAAAAATAAAAAGTGAACACACTGTAACTCAGTGGTCGTATCTTCAGAAAGTTTGCAAATTTGCATATTTCGCCATTGAGGCTTTTCTTATATCGAAAGCGAGAAGTTTCTGGAACATTTTAAGTTTCATTTTGTTCACAAACATATGAATCATGCAGATGAATTTATTCACAAATTATCGAGTCAGGCAGCCTTTTTTTCTCTTTTTCGGTAAAGGTCTTTTTAAAAATACTCAAAGTTGGCCTTTTAAATCAAATTTCGAATCTGGACATAAAGTAAATCATACCATCTCACAAAGTAATCGAATAAACGTTACAACTATTTTGGAAAATAGTGAAAAATAAAAGGAGAGAGAAAGAGGACATTGAATTTCAGCATTTTACGAAACGTAATTTCCAAAAATTTGCATATTATTGCCATTAAGGCCGCTCTCAATTCCAAAGTGACAATTTTCTGGACACATTCTAAATTTAATTTTGTTCGTGCATTAGGTGAAATAGATAGTCGCTATAGAACAAATCAAATCAAATAACATTTTCCATTTTTCGATAAAGGTCTTTACAAAAATACCAAAGTTTGAATTTTGAAACAAATTTCAAATCTGAACAGATGCTCGACTTGCCGAAAACGAAATGGACTAAGTTTTTACAATTATGTTGGAAAGTTTTTAAAAATCGAGAAAGATCACTTTACAACTCAGAGGTTCCATTTTCTGAAATTTTGATGACAATTTTCTAAAGCATTCCAGGCTTCATTTTATTCGCATAGACGAGAAATTGGCAGTGGTTTTTATACAGAAACCATAAAATCGAAAATTTTTATCTATTTTTTGATAAATATCATTTTAAAAATATCTAAAGTTTCACTTTTGAATCATAATTCTGTACGCGACAGTCCGAAAAAGATTGGAGGAACAATTTAATATGAATAATAATTATTTTCTAAAAAAAAAAAAAAAACAAAGAAAGAAAAACCTATCTTATTGCAAAGAATTTTAATAGTCATGCTTGCAAGTGTTTTACAAAAGTAGTGCTAAATTAGCTTGCAAATATTTCCAAAAAAAAAAAAAAAAAAAATCTTTCTTCAGAATTGCTATACTTAATACATTTAGATTCGAAATTTTATAGCGAAGCATTTATGGTGCGCTGTTTTTAACACTTTCCAACAAAGCTGATAACTGTTTATGGATTCTGTTTGTCTATCCACGCTCTAATTCTCGTAAATATTCAATGATTTTTAGGCAGTTGATATAGCTTATATAGGATCACTGAAGCATAATTGATATTGCATATGTAGCATGTAGGATTAATAGTAATTTTAAAGGGGAACTCAAAATAATTCCATTACATTATGGCATATGGGAAAAAATCTCTTGAAGAGTATTTTAATTAGATCACGCTATTTCAAAGATATTGTAAAGATAATATAAATCACTGAATTTCACTACGAGTATGTTTTAAGAGAGCAATCATAGAATTTTTATTCGTTTATACGGACACACAAAAAAATTTCCATTACATTATGTTATATGGGGAAAAATCGTCAGCAGAGTATTTTAATGACATTATATAATAAAAAAAATCCCCGAATTTCATTACAATCACAATAGAAAACGGCACTTATAGCATTTTTTTTTCATTTACAGAGACACACAAAAGAAATTTGTTACATAGCTGCCTTTGAATAATAATTGCTAGAGACATTTTAAAATTCGGTATGAGCTTTGATATTCAACTATTTCTTGCATGTTATTCGTTGTGTAGAAATTATATATCTATTATACTGGAAAGCACAGAAATATTTACATATGATGCCCCTTATTAGAGGAGACTACAGAAGGGAGATTTTCAACTGAAGTATATGTATATCTTAAGTGAATTAAATTTTGGCATGCATGTAGTTAATAAATACAAATTTATATATCATAGACAGGGTGCTGCAAAAATTTGAATAATTTTCTGATTGTAGATGAGAACATCTTAAATTGGTTTTTTTAAACGTGTTTTTCATTCTATATTGTTGAATTAGACGTATTATTTAAAATTTTTAAACGGTGCACGGAGGATTTTTTTCTTTCTTGTTTTTTTTTCTACTGTGTGTTACGAAATTGTGTTTAATGGACACATACTTAAAAATTTACTCATATTTTCTGTTAACCCATAATCCTAATCTCCGTTTCTAACTTATAAAGGTAAAGAAACATTCACATTTTTGTCTTTAGTTCAACCACTTTTAAATCTTGTGAATTATTAAATTCCATGTCTCGCTCTCTCACTTCAGAAGAATCAATCTGATCAAAGTTTGATAAAGTCTTTTGATCACAGTTATATAAAATTATGTAAACTTCTTTACACATGTGTTATCCATGTAGCGAATTGAAATAATCAATAAAATATATTACAGGTAAACGCACCAATCAGTGTGTCCCTTAAAAATATTTATTTAACTATCATTAAATAAATATTATTACTAACTATCTCGTTAATATCTTGGCTAATTACGGAGATATTTTTTGAAAATCATTAATAACAATGTTTTTATATTTCTGATACGATAAATACTTCTAGTGATCCTCAACAGCTTTGCTGAATGCCCAAAATTTATGTGTAACGGAAAAATGCGCTTATTTTCAAAAACAATGTGACCTAGGGAAAATGCTATAATTTTCCTACAAGGTTTAAATTAACATCTAGTAGCTATAATGTTTTCATAATTTTAGTTTTCGTAGATTCGAAAAAAAGATTGGGGGGGAGAGGTAAATTATTTTTACACTACATTTTCGACGATATCTCTGAAAATATAGTACCTAAAATTAAAAGAAATATATTTTTGAGTTCAGCATTACGAAAGCTTTCACAAAACACACACACTTACATATATACATTCATATATTATATATATGCGTGTGTGTGTGTTTACGATAATCATTTTTATTTTTATTTTATTTTTTTCATTTTTTCTGTCTAATTTAGTAATTTTGATGTACTTTGTTTTTGATGTTTTTTATTCATTTAATTTGGGTTTTAATTTTAGTTTTATGTATGCCAGTAGCTCTAAATTCGTATTATTTTGCATTTTCATGGCCATAAAAATGCGAAGATGAAACTACGCACTTCCATTGTAGTTCCAAAGTGTATGGGGCTTGGAGATTCTGCTTTGGTTCTGAAAATTCCATTTGTATTCATTTTAATTATTTATTTTTTCCCTCCATGATCAATGGGGTATAACTTGTTAAATTCAATGATTCATATATTGTAATACGATTAATGGTTATATATACAATTTTTTTCAAATAAATTAGTTAGTTCTACTAGATTCTTCCTAAATATGTTTGTAGTTGTTTAATAATCTGTAAATCTGTGGGTGAATGGTCCTTTAATATTACCCTGATTTGAACTCCCCACGTTCCATAGCTTACACGTTAAATGACTCCGACGGACAAACAGACAGATATAGGAGTGATCTTATAATGGTTCCATTTTTACTTTTCAAGTACGGAATCCTAAAAAGGAAAAAAAAAAACATTACCTCAATAAAAATGTAAAACAATTCCTTCTACCTGTATTTCATATTTAATCAGATCAATCTTATTTTACTATGATTGTTTAAGACGTCTTGAAACTTTTAAAAATGCTGAAAATAAACAAAAACATTAAATCATTCAATTAAATTATCTTAAAAAAATAACGAAGAAACTTTTTTTTTTTAACTATTGATTAAATTGTTTGCATTTTTTAATACATTAACATTCGGAACTTTATAGCGTTATACTGACTTTATGTACTGCTCAAATTAAAATAGCGCTTTTTTTTTTTCCTCCGAAAGTTATTTCGCACAAATATAATGAAATGTTATGTGTAGATTGTTATAAAATTTGATGTAAATAACAAGCTCATCTGTGTTTTTATAATGGTGTACATTGAGGTAAAAAATATTTCATTGACAATGTAAAAAAATATATATATATATTCGTCAAAAAAATCAAAATTTTGCATTTTAATGAATAAAAATAGCTGTAACTAAAAATCGTATATCTGTAAATACTTGGATACAGATCATTTTAAACATACATACATACTTATTATATACATTAAATATCATAATAATCCATACATATGATCTTAAGAAATTCTGCGCGCACTGATTTATTGAGATTTTTTAAAAGAGGGGTTTTTATATCCTTAATATTGCACAAATTCTCTAAATAGCTAATCAGTTTTTAATGGCATTATATTAACAAGCCCAATTTGTTTAATCTATAGCAAATATGGGTTTATTTAATAAAAGTGTTTGAAGATAACACTAATTCAAATTTTCATTATTATTTTGTTGTAGTTGCTGATGATGATTTTTGTCGTGTTTCAAAGACATAAGAATACTTAATAAACAAATAAAAATCGAAGATATCCATTACATTGAGCAATTTAGCATAATTAAATCTTAAGCATAATAATAACTAGCAAAAGCCGTGCTTTGTTTGGATTCGCGAAGCATTATTTCATAAGATAAATATTTGAAAATAACATTATTATTTTACATTATTTTTGCATCTTTATTAAGCAAAAACTTTATCTTATGTTTTGGCGTATTTAAATTTTAGAAATGTAAATTCAGCCAAATAATTAAGAATTTCCTCGGAATTTTTTATCTGTGATATAAGACTGGTATAAACAAAAATATTTTCGAAGCAAATATTTACAAAATATTTTTTTTATTTTTAATCAAAAGTTTTAAAGATGTTTTTACATTTCCCAATAGCCTCTGGAGTTATCTGAAATGATTTTAAATAGGTATGTTTTCAATCTTTGTAATTCACATCAAATAATCTTTGATAGCAATCTTAGAATAATACATTCAAACAAAATATTTGGAAAAACATTAAAATCTACTCTCGTTGATACTAAGAACTATTAAATGTAATTTTTTTATTCTAATTTCTTCTTTTTTTCTGCATACCAGCATTGAGCTATTTAGCATAATTATAATAATAATAATAAAGAAAGAAAGAAATAATTAAAATAATGATTTTTTGTCAGTATGCGAGGATTACTACACCTGACAAACGTTATATGAAATAATTTTACATCTGCTTTTCTTTTAAATCTGTGTGTAAAAAACAACATGAAATAGGGTGAAATCACTTTGATGCAAATGATAAAACAGAAAGAAAAAAAGTTTGGTTTGGTATATTTCAAATTCCCACACTCAATTACAAAAATATGTCCCTAAGGAGAAGATTACTCCAAAATCTTAACTATTGTCCACATTTTATTCTATAGCCCCTGCGCTTTATTGTTATTTTCGATAATAGAGTGACATATTTTTAAAGTTTGAAATATTTGCTGTCTCAACTATTGCAAATACATTGCGACATGCTCACAGGTCAAAGATTGAGTGGTCTGTCCATTGTCTGGTGACGGTAAAAGAAGCTAAAAATTCTTATCTAAATTCGACAGTAGACAATTTCCATGCAATGTCAAAGACAAATTTTTACAAGATTTCCATTACAAATGATCTATATACAAAATCTGGGCAAAAAAGGTATCTCAACAAAAAAGGATTAATTAAATTGAATATTTAATTCTATGCAATTCAGAAAATGAGATACTTTCGAACTACAACTAGTTTTATTAATATTCAGATCTTGATGTAATAGCTATTACAAACTTATGCAAAAATGCATCAATACTAATTTTATTACGATTCCATAGATTGAATTTAGTAACACGGAAGCAAGAGGACTTCATCTTGATCAAGACGTCATCACCATGGAACCCTAGAATCATTACCCAACCACGAAGGACCCCCCCCCCCCCGCTTAACGCTATATCTCACGAGCTGATAATTGGCCGTCACAATTAAAACTAACCTGCCAATCAACCTGGAATCATGACCCATCATGGTCCCACCAGTGGCCGAGAGGTTCGGACCTCAAACTGGTAGACGGTAGGTGCTGGGTTCGAACCTAATGGCGACCGTCGGCCTAACCGTTCGGAGTTTTCGTGGTTTTCTTCGAACCTTGCGTAAATACGGGTTAGGATACCTTAGAAAGACCCCCACGGAGGACACCCCACCCCTTAGGGCCTATATCCCACAGCGTAGATAATTGGCCGACATACATACAAACAAACATGACCCATCATGGGATAAAATTGAATTTAATTACTTATTATACGATTTAGTAGAATGAAGAAATTGTTTATTAATGTGTTTTTAATTTTTAATTCGAATATCATAAAATTTGAAATGACTCGACTAAATTCTGCAACGTCTCTGCATATTTAATTTCAAACTATTGGGTTGGGTGTTTTTTGCGCTGTTATGAGCGGACAGACAAAACGACGACTAGAGGTGCAATGTATCTATACGTAAAAACACACATTTAAAAAAAAAGTTCGTGTTTAAATTCTGAAAAAAAAATCTTTATCTATTAAAGTAAACCTAAATCACATTAATTTTTTGTATATTTATCATTGAAGGAAAATAAGGGGCAATTTTTGCACAGTTAAAAAAATATTTATAATATTGTTTTATAGTGAATTATATCTATTGAACATTTTTTATTAAAAAGTAATAAGTAATGCTTAAATTTTATGAAAAAGGCCTCATTAAATTTATATATGTATTAATTTTGCTTTTTTCTTTCATTTATTGGTCTAAACAACAACAACAAAAAAATTATATTCTACTCAGGGCTTGCACTGTTCCTAAAATTTTCTCACTTTACTATCACTATTTTAAAACGATAATTTTACTATAAATTTCCATTGCATGTATTAAAGAAATTTACAATGAAGATTTTTCATTTGAAATAATGGTGGAAACTGCAGAAAAATGTAGGCAAGCATTGGCTACTTTCTTTTTAAATAGGCGTTTATGTGATTGTTATTATTTCTGAAAGAAGTAATAATAGTAGTAACGTTTAACATAGTGGAATATATAGCGGTGTATTATACAAATGCCGATTAATGTTATAGGCGGCCCAAGGCAGGGTAATTGCAAAAATATGGGAAATTTTATATTTACCATCATTTCTACAAGAAAATACTACTAGATGCCCCCTCCTTTCAGAGTATTCAAAAAGTTATAATTAGATTATCATATGGTTATAAATTTGATAAAAAGAATTTTTGGTTTTTGCGATAATAATTGCAGAGACTGCAATGTGATTTTTTTTTTCAAAACATTTTATTGTATCTAGACTTTCCTCAGCAAGTGGCTAAGGCCAGACCTAACTGGCATATGCAGTAATCAGGCCATGATACTACAGGAATTCAACTAATTCCTTTTTTTTTTTTAAATTCCGTTTCCCACCACTTTTTTAAAGTAAGAATCTTTCACATAAACTTGAAAAACATTTGGATGAAAAATAAACTACAAAATTTATTAATTTTTTTTTTTTTAAGAAGAAAAATTGTGACGTAAATAAAATTTAGAACTGAAAGAAGTGCTCATTATCTTATACGTAAATATTATTATTAAACTATGACTTTTTTTAGATAATAAAATATATTAATTACTCAATATTTAACACATGATTTATCACGTATTAAATATTCAATAATTTCAAGTGTAACTTCATTGCTGAAAATTAATTGAAAAAAATATTAAATTGTATATCAATTTGTCGTTTATTAAAAAAAAAAAAAAAAAAAAAAAAAAAAAAAACAGCATATCTTTTTGCTTTTTTTTTTTTTTGCCACTAAATGAAAAATTTGACATTAATATAAATATATTTTTTTTAATGGACTTTTGTTTCATAAAATTTAATTAATATTAAATACATTTAAATTAATAAAATGTAATACATACAACAGACACAAGCGATTTAAAGAATTCAATTAAAAGGAAAATTCAAATCACTCCGTTTCTTTTGTAATATTTTTATTAAACTCAGCTATTTAGTTTAATAAATCATATTTTTCAAAAATAATTAAAAACTTTATTTATTTTATTATTTTTTATCTTGACAATTTTCATTTTTAAATAAAAATATTGCTTTCCTTAACAATAAATTTGCAAAGCTATTTATTCATGAAATAAAAGCTGAAATGGCTGGGGAGGGGGAACTCACACACTCTTAGAAACTATCTTTTAAAATTAAGAAATGTAAAAAATATATGACTAAAATAGATGAATTTTTACCAAACAGGTATTGTAATTTACATAGTATTGGAGATAATATTCTTATTTTTAAAAGTTATTGTGCCCTTCTTCATATTATAATCAAATGTCTGAAATGAATCTAATATAGAAATTTACAAAATTCATCTCAACTCAACAGCCAATTACTTAAGCCTACAAACCTTTATCCTTATTGGCTGTTTATGTAACTTGTCCGGTTGTAAATAAATACGACCCTTTCATTGGTTGATTGAGAAGACCAAAAATTCCTCAAGACCTTAAGCCCCCTTTATGATTTTAAAAATTAAAAGTATTCAGTCTCGTTCGTGGATCTGACGGCTACGATCATGGATAATGCTGGTGTTCGAAAAGGTAGGCCAAGTCATAAGGCTATATTCTTAGAAAGGCTAAATCCCGAAAAGAATGCGAAATTTATATGTATCGTTTGCGAGAGATCTTTTCCTCGTCAAAAGAGCCTGGATACTCACGAGAGAATTCATAGAGGTAAGAAAAAGTATTTTCAGAATACATATTTTTTTATTTATTAATTTTGTAATTTTTGATTCTATAAAGAGAAAAGACAAAGAATGTACGATAAACTTTTAAGTTTACCGTACGAAATCAGCTGTTTAAATGTAAAAACCTGTGTCTCTAAAACATATTTTGAACCTCTTCGGACAAACTTTAAAACCTACGTTCGAAAAATAGATTTTGAACTTTTTAGGACAATCTTATTATCAATATTTTCAGTCAGCATTAACAAATATTTTGAGAATTAGAAAAACTTTGAATGACGGATTTTGAATATTTGTATTATTTTATTTCCTAAAAAAGAAATAAAATGTTAACATTAAAGACAACTTTTAAAATTGATATTCTACAAAATATTCTACAAAAACAATTGTTTTGATAAAAATAAAAATTCATTTATTAATTATTAAGTATTAAGAGTAATGTTCATTTTAAAGGATAATTTTCAATAATTTAAAGCGTATTTATTGTGCGCGTCTCATTTGTTCGCTTGTTTATTTTTTTACTGAGTGAATAATTATCTAGTCTTTTGCAATAATGAATTCGTTTTATTTTTTGTGTCATCATAAGTTTAAATTGTTGAAATAAGGATATTGATACTAATCTAAATTTTTTCACAGTAATCGTTCATATGATGATTTTATAAAATATTTCTTATATTGTAACTTGAGTTAATGTTTTTATATAAATTTCTATTTTGATATTTTTTCTGTACTAATATTAATTTAAACAAGTAAAGTACTATCAATAATATCAATAAAATACTATCAATAAGAAACTGGCGTAAAATAATAATAATAATAAAGTAATATTAAAATAAAATTTTTCTTTAAAAATAATTTAGCATTTTTTAATAAAATGTTTTGAAAAAAAAAAAAAACAGCTTTAATAATAATAAGCTTTTTTTTTTTTTTTTTTTTTTTTTTTTTTCCTTGAAATGCTGATTTTTTTTTTTTTTTTTTAACCAATTGTTTTAAAAGTGAGATTTTTGTAATTTCAGGAAAAATGTATATGTTGATTTCTTTTAAATATAATTATTTTTACATTATTTTCTAATATATCTTACTATTGTCCTATAGTGTGAAAAAAAGATGTACAAATATATAACGTGAAATTCGATTTTAAGTAATCATAACAGAAAATGGCTTTTCTGGCAAATTACTGTAATACTAAGTATTTCACATTTTATCTTTAAAAAAGAATAAATTATAAGTGTATTATTATTAATATCGTTTCTCTCTTTTCGAAAAAATTAAATCTTTTCATGTTAAAATTTTTAAGGTTTAAATAAATAATGATTGTTTCTTTGCGATTTTCATGGCAAAATTTTTAAAGAATGTACATTTTTAAAAAATGATTTGAATTTTCTTCTACTGTTTGAATTTCTTTTTTTAGATTTCAAATTTATAAAATGAAATTAGATTTTTAATTTTCATAAGAGAAAATGATTTTTCCTTACAAATTAGTGTAATACTTAGTAAATTACATTCTTTTCTCGAACATTAAGTCAATTACAAGGTTTTTTTTTTTTTTTTTTTTTTTTTTTGAAATAAAAAAAAAACTCTCTCTCCCTTCTCAAAAAAAGAAAAAAAAAGTTTTTCAGTTTAAGAATATTTTAACCCATCCCCTTTCCGTCCCGATTTTTTTTTTCAATGTACTATTCTGATTTTTTATCGTTTAAATAAATAATGTTTGTTTCTTTAGAAATTTTATAGGGAAACTTTTAGAGAATGAATATTTATTTAAATGATTTGAATTATTGTGATTTTGAATTTTCATAACGAAAAATGGCTTTTCCTGAAAAATTACTCTAATTCATATTATTCCAAATTTGTTTCTCTAATATAGAATCAATTTAAGGATTTTCATTGTTTAAAATCCAACCTCCCTCCATTCACACACACACACAAAAAAAAAAACAGTTTTAGGAATATTCAAAATTTTTATGATTTAAATAAATAATAAATAATACTTTAGGATTTTTATGGAGAAATTTTTAGAAAATGTTTATCTATTTAAATGATTTGAACTTTTTTCTACTTCTTATTTTTCTTTTTCTAGATTTCAAATTTATAAAATGATATCAGGTTTTAAACTTTTATAGCAGAAAATAATTTTTCCCAACAAATTAATGTAATGCTTAGTATTTCACATTTTATCTCTAGAATAGAATAAATTATGAAGGTTTTTTTTTACCTCTCCTCTCCTCCTATCACGAAAAAAAAATTTTCATTTTAAGAAATATTAAAATTTCTTATCGTTTAAATAAATAATGACTGTTTCTTTGAGATTTTTATGGGGAAATTTTTAGAGAATGTACATTTATTTAAATGTTTTGAATTTTATTTATATTAACTGAATTTCTTGTTCTAATTTTTAAATTTCTAAAATGAAATTGGATTTTCAATTTTCATAGATGAAAATTAATTCTCCTGACAAATTACTGTAATACTTAATTTTTCACATTTTTTCTGTAGCAAAAAAATCAATTATAAGAGGTATTTTTTAAAATTCCTTTCCATCTCTCTCTCTTCTCGATTTTTTTTTCAATTTAATAAATATTTAAGATTTTTATGCTTTAAATAAATAATGACTGTTTCTTTATAAATTTTATGGGGAAAATCAGGAAATTACCAGGATATTTTTCGTTTTTAATACCCCCCCCCCCCTCTTTCTCCCTTCCCGATTTTTTTTCAAGTTTTCAATTTAAGAAATGTTAAACTTTTTATGATTTAAATTATTAATGAATGTTCCTTTAGGTTTTTTATGGAGAAATTTTTAGAAAATGTTTATAATTTAAATAATTTGATTTTTTTTCTACTTAGATTTCTTCTTCTAGATTTCAAATATATAAAATGAAATTACATTTAAATTTTTTATAGCAGAAAGTGACTTTTTCTAACAAATTACTTTAATACATTTTATTTCACATTTTTTCTCTAATAATCAATTATAAGTTTTTTTTTTGTTTTTTTTTTCGGAGAAAATTAAATTTAAGAAATATGCAAAATTTTTATGGTTTAAATAAATAATGACTGTTTCTTTAGGATTTTTATGGGGAAATTTTTAGAGTTTTTTTTTAAATTCCTCGCCTTCTTTCATCT
Source organism: Maratus speculifer (assembly GCA_964019185.1). Classification (NCBI taxonomy): domain Eukaryota; kingdom Metazoa; phylum Arthropoda; class Arachnida; order Araneae; family Salticidae; genus Maratus; species Maratus speculifer. The sequence goes on from OZ025295.1 coordinate 399,350,283, forward strand.
CGAAAAAATGTTTTTAAAATTAAGAAACATTCAAAATATTTAGGGTTTAAATAAATAATTTTTTTATATGATTTTTATGGGGAAATTCTTAGAAAATTTACTTTTTTTTAATGATTTGAAATTTTTTCTATTTATTATGTTTCTTTTAGTACGTTTCAAATTTATATGATGAAATTAGATTTTTAATTTTCACAGCAGAAAGAGTCTTATTTTGACAAATTACTGTAATAATTTTTTACTTCACGTTTTTTCTCTGATATAAAATAGACTACATTTTTTTTTTTTTTTTTTTTTTGTTTCTTTTAAATCTCCTCCGAATATATTCGAAATTTTAATGGTATAAATAAATAATGAGTGCTTTTAAAAAAATTTTAAGGGTAATTTTTTAGAAAATGTTCATTTATTTAAATGATTTGAATTTTTTCTACTAATTATATTTCTCTTTCTAGATTCCAAATTTATAAAATGAAAGTAGATTTTACATTTTACAGCTGAAAATGACTTTTCCAATGAAATTAGAAATTTGCTTAGTATTTCACGTTATTATCTCTAAAATAGAATAAATTATACAGTTTTTTTTACCCCTCCCCTCTTCCCGTCACGAAAAAAGTTTTTGAATTTTAGAAATATTATTTTTTTTTATAGCTTAAATAAAAAATAATTGTTTCTTTAGGATTTTTATACTGAATTTTTTAGAAAATGTACATTTATTTAAATAATTTGAATTTTTTTCTATTCATTATATTTCTTTTACAACATTTCAAATTTTTAAAAAGGAATTTGATTTTTAATTTTTATAGTAGAAAATGACTTTTCCATGAAAATTTGTAATTTACTTAGCATTTCACATTTTCCCCCTCTAAAATAGAATAGATTATGCAGGTTTTTTTACCCCCCCCCCCCTCCTCTTCTTTTATGCATTTTTTTTTTCAATTTAAGGAATATTAAAATTTTTTATAATTTAAAAAATTAATGACTGTTTCTTTAGGATTTTTAAAAGCAATTCAAAAAATGCTCATTTATTTAAATGATATGAATCTTTTTCTACTTATTTTTCTATATTTCAAATTAAAAAAATGAAATTAGATTTTAAACTTTTATAGCAGAAAATGACTTTTCCAAAGAAATTAGCATAATGTATTTAACATTTTTTCCCTCTAAAGTAGAAAAAAATTATATGTCCTCGCCCCCTTTCTCGAAAACAAAAGTTTTTCAATTTAAGCAATATTAAAAATCATTATAGTTTAAATAAATAATTCTTTATGATTTTTATGTGGAAATTTTTAGAGAATGGACATTTATTTAAATGATTTGAATTTTTTTCTACTTATTATACTTCTTTTTCTAGATTTCAAATTTATAAAATGATATTAGTTTTTAAATTCTCATAGCAGAAAACGACTAATTAGATAAATATTTTAAAATTTTATACATAAAAAGTTTTTTTATTTTTATCTTTTTTTAATTTTTTTTCTTTTAATTGATCGAAAAAGTTATAAAATAAATAATAATGCATCGAAAAATTAAAAATATTAATATTTCTTTTCCTATGAATAATTAATAAATTATTTTTGGAAAATGCTGAAATTATTTTTAAGTGTCTTTTAAACGAGAGGCTCTATAAATTTTTGTTAAATTTTGGACTATTAATTAGTTTATGTTTATTTGTTCTAAACATAAATATTTAAAGTTTTTTTTCTGGCACTAATTACTGTTGTACTATGAACTGTTGCGCTTACTGTGTGTTGCAAAAAAAAAAAAAAAAAAAAAAAAAGACGCCCAAATTTATAAAAGGAAATTAGGAATATTTTTACGATCCATCTAAAAAAATTTACTTTTTCCAAAAAATCTTTGTATTACTTATTATTTGCCATTTCCCCCTTAAAATAGAATCAGTTGTATAGGATTTAATATTTAAAAATCCAGCCCCCTCCCGCCACCTCTATAAAAGTTTTCCAGTTTAAAAAGTATTTAAAATTTTAGGAGTTGTTTCTGCGGGATTTTTATGAAGAAATTTTTTGAGAATGTACTTTTGCTTTAATGGTTTGAACTTCTTTCTCTATGTTTTAGGATTATTTTTTCATATATTTGTTTTCAAATTTCTCTAATCTAGACTAAAAATCAGAGTATCGCCCTGCCAATCCTTGTCCAAAATCTAGCAGTTCTTATGCACCTAAAATATATTTTTTTTTTCAAGGACCGGGGAACGCGGTTCCCGTTAAGTATTTATGCACTAAATTGCTAATAAATTGCCACCTTTTCATCTAATCTTCTTCATTTTGATTGTTTTTCTGCATTTATCTCGCCTTTATACTCTTCAAGTAGGACCTTAGCTCCATTATGCCCGGTACAGGGCCGATTGAAGTTTTGGGGCAAATAATGTGTTGATATTTTTTTCCTCTTATAATACGGCATTTATTTTTGGAACTCTTTTTCTATATAGTAATTTTTTTCGCTTCTACATTCCAAATTAGATTAATTTATGCAATCCTCTAGGGTATCGTAATGCCCGATCCATGGCCCCTTAAACTTTTTGTACGTCAAACATTTTTCACAATCTAAATTTCTCACTTTCTAGAACATAATTTTAAAGTTGAGTCTTGGATACTTTTTTCCCGAACCAACACCCTCATATTTTAAATAGTGTTCTAGGGCCTTTTGTCAAACATAAACCCATTTTTTGCATTAATTTTTTATATTATTCTAACCACTAACCCATATCATGTACTTAAATTTGACTCATTGAAAATTTAATGCTAATTTAGACGTTTTCAACATATTTTCATGTTAGCACCCTGTTTTTAACTATCCGTTGCAATTTTTGAAAATCCTATTGTAACTTATTTAGAAATGATCCAATTTACTAGTTTTTTCTCTATCAACTTCTTAGGTCAGAGGTTCCCAAAGTGTGCTCCGCGGAGCCCTTGGGGCTCCGCCTACACTTCTCAGGGGCTCCGCGGCGTTTTGTTTATTTTCTAATAAACAAAACATGAAATAATTTAGGATATGACAAAATAAGTTTTTTTGAACGCATGTAGGAATTTGCGAGTGTGCCAAAAATAAATACTTCAATCACTGGGTATAAAAATACATCTATTAAAATTCATGTAAAAAATTGTACTATATATGTATATATATTTTCTATGTAATATTTTTGGTTTGAACTATTTTTTTTTAATTTATGCATTTAATGTGTTCTAAAATTCGATTCAAGATTTTAGTTTTTCTTTTTTAGTTATTTAAATCTTCCAGCCATTCATAATTGTATTTAATTTTTAAAACAATGTTTGTCGCTTACCATGTAGTTATATATATGTATATAATAAGATCTTGTATCATTTAAAGCCTCTTACTAGATTAATTTTACATTTGTGTATATTGTGTTTATGTTTCTTTTTTTCATATATATAACTTTATTTTCTTTAATCTGTTTATGTTATTTGTATATTTAATTTTTCTATACCGTTTTTCATAGTAAAACAATGTTTATAGATTAAAACGTCCCTTTTTTTTGTAACAACTTGTACCATTTGATAAAACTCTCTTTAGATTCATTTAATAGTTGTCTACGTGGTGTATATAACTTTTTTATTTTCTTTTTGTAACTTTAATTCTTTTAATCAGTTTATTTTATATTTATTAATTCTTTGTTCTTTAAATTTTTTATGCTCTTTTACATAATTATACTTATTTTTAAAGCAATGTATGTAGCCGGAAACGAATTAATTTTAACACCTTTTATCAATCCTTCTTTAAAATTTTATTTTAATTGGTCTCTGCAATGGCTAAGATTTTTATGTTATGATGCCATATTTTCCTATAAGAAATAAGGCTGTAGCAATAAATATATATATTGGTTCGTTATATTCGTCCTCGCTCTAACAATCTAAAATTTTGCTCAGCTCCACGCCTAGCTTTGAATGTTTGTCAGTGAGTACCCGCCTTGATATATTTTTAAATCAATTCTTACATCCCGCTTGTTAGTACAGTTTTTCTACTAGCTAAAGTTTTTTTAACTATAGTTTAACTGTAATAACGTGTAGTTTTTAATCATATATCTAATTTGAGTTAAAAATAATGGGGAAAAAAGTTTCTTTCCAAATTATAATTAATAGCTAAATACTCCAAATAAAGCGCACAAACAAAACAAAAATAAAATAAAATAAACGATACTGCACCTGACAATACCAGTTATTGATTTAGCCCCACCCACTTAAAACACTAAAATAATGATCTGCTTGTTCAGCCCTGTAGTTTACCTTGTACCTTTAATACACGTCAGCATTAAGCTAAAATTTATTTTAAATTAAAAAATCTTAAAATAACTGAAATCACATTCTCATAAATTATCATTCATAGGCGTCCGTGTACCAAATTCTTTGCGTGTAACATTTTTAAAATTCCTTTGAAACTATCAATAGGGTTCGTTCTGGGTTAAACCTCAATGACGTCCAAAAATTTCATGGCAATCTGAGTATATTTACCAGAGTTAGAGCGCGGACAGAAGGCCATCCGGACAGACAAACCGAATGAATAAGCACTTTTCAACATTGTTGGAAAGTGCTAATAACAAGACTCCCAAATGATCCGCGAACTGAACATCAGTATTTTTTAACAGAAAATTTCCTAGTAAGTTTCTACAGAATTTGCGCTAGAATGAACCTTCAGGGCTGATTTATCGGCAACTTGCTAGGAAAAATGTAAAAAGAAAATTTCTCTAAGAAAATTCTGATGTTCAGTTGGCGGACCATTTGGGAGCCCTGTAATAAGCACTTTGTTGGAAAGTGCTAAAAAAGAATACTTAGTCAGATGACTCTATTACTGCGGAACTAGGGAAAACGTGTTACATAATTACTCATGGGCGATTGGTCCTAGGCATTTTCTTATGTGAGTAGCCTATTGGATTTTACAGAGATCTTTCTCAGTAAACAAAAGCTGTACAACTTACCTTTTTTTCGCTGTGTGTGTGTTTTTTGCCATAAATAATAATATATTTCCATAAGCCCCATTGCAATGCATGGCACGGACAGGATTATCATTTTGATCTTTATTTCCGAGTTCATTCATGAAGTCTCAAAAAAGTAATTACTTTTAAATGGATGATATTACCCCTTTAACAGTATTGCTATAAAGTTGCTCAGATAAGTGGAGTTTGTTTTCTTCGTTACTAAAACCTTTCAGAAACAATAAATATTGTATACTATTATTTTCAACACAATCTACTGATTGGTAAAGTAATCATACGAATTGAATATTTCCAACTGCGCGAAAAATTGATCAGGCTGGGAATCGAACCCAGGTACTTCGAAGTATCTGGGTTCGATTTCCAGCCTGGTCAATTTTTCGCGCAGTTGGAAATATTCAATTCGTATGATTACTTTACCAATCAGTAGATTGTGTTGAAAATAATAGTATATCTACGTACCCATCGTCTTATGGAGTTCCATTACCTGCGGTCTATTCTGTTGAGCTGTCTAAATGACAGTCCAGATATTATGACCAATAAGGTTTTCTGAGCGAAAAATCCCAGCTGGCTATCGCCCAGGTAGCTTAACAGGTAAAGCATTGGCCTTGTAAGCCAAGTATCTGGGTTCGATTTCCAGCCTGGTCAATTTTTCGCGCAGTTTGAAATATTCAATTCGTAACAAATATTTTCACTATATTTTTGCTGTATTTGGCGGACATATTTCGATTATACAAGAAGGCAGATATTTTAATATAAAGTTGTTTTTAATCCTTATTTTTAATTTATTGTTTTAATAATAGTAATATTAAATAAAACTGCTAAAGGGTTATATAACAGAAAATTTTATTTTCAAAATTTCTAGTACTAATTCAGAATTTCTAAATCAAGAAAAGGGCCAAACTGAGAACCTTTTCCCCATATGGGAAACCACTGGTTCAGACTCTTATCCAACAGATCTTTCTCTTCTCCACAGGCATACATTGATTTTTAAACCATATAGTACCATGGGTTAAGGGGCTCCGCCACAGAAATTCTTCCCAGAAAGTGCTCCGCGAGCCAAAAAGTTTGGGAACCGCTGTCTTAGGTGCTTCAGCTATTATATGAAAGCTAAAAAAGCCTTCTCTGACTTTTAGCTATCTCCAATTTTGAATTAATTCTTTTGTTGGGGCTCTTCGAGCAGCTTTGTTAAAATCTATCCAAGTTGCTTACAACATTCTTTAACTTAATTCTATCGTCCTCTTTTTACTTTAGTTTTGACCAGTTGCAGATCTAAAGCGTCAGTGCTTTAGTACTAAAACATTTCAACATCCATTAATGCCCCTCTTTTTAAATATCAGTTTTCCTCTTCTGTGTCCCCCTGTTATTGCTCCTTTGAAATAACCCGATTACCTTTTTTTTTTTAGGGGGGGGGGGAGAGAAGGGCAGTTGTTTTTTTCACTTTCAAGGTTCATTACCCGTGAGATGAAAGACAAAAAAAAAATGTTTAGATTTTAGACACCACTTATTTTCTATATTGATCACCTTCTTCGTGTAGATCTTTTAAAGTGATTTTATTTTATTACAATTTTTCTTTTACACAGTTCTAACATCCTTTAACTACTTTAAAACTACTAAAAAAATTTCTTATGCCTAAGAATATTCTATTTAACACACTGATCCATTGGATCCTCCAGTTAGGACCCTCACTTACTGTCCCCCAGTACAGGACTTATTAAAATTTTTGCACCCTAAATTATAATTAAATTGCTGTCTTTTATTCCGATGTTGACTTTAGGGATCATTTTTCCATTTACTTAATCTCCTGTTTCTAAATACCGGTTAAGACCCTTCGACCCCTCCCCCCTTTTGAATGCGTAAAGTTCAGGGGTCCTGGTCGAAGGCTCCTTGGTTTTTTTTTCGTCATGCATTTATTTTTATTTCCCTAATTTTCTCAGCTTCTCTGTGTATAACTTTTAAATTGAGTCTCGGACTCTTTCTCCCTGACTATTACTTTCATATTTTTATTGGCCCCTAAGGCCAGTTTTGTAAGCATTTGGCAATTTTTTTGTGCAATTTTTTCGAATATTATTTTAATAAATAATTCATAAATTATATTTGATTTGGACTAATAGGAAATCTAAAGCTCTAAGTTTTTAAACATTTTAACAGATTTTAATATGCTGCTGTTGTTGATGTCTTTTAGGGTCGCAAGTTTTACCAATTTACTAAATATTGTTTCTCAAGCAACTTCTTAGGTAATATATAGCTACTATATATACAACAAAAACAGGCTGGAGGACTACCACCAATTTTGAATATTAATTTCTTTCTTGGGGCCCTTTCTGCTGCTTCTTTAAGAATGATCCGAATTCATTGCAGTTTTCTTGATTCGAGTTCTAGTTTTCGCCAATTATTTAAAAAATTACTAAAAATATCTTTATACACAACTATATTTCAGTCAAGTACTTGATACCTTCCTTCCCGTACCCGGCCAATTTGTTTTCACTATAAATTGTTAATAAATTGCTTCCTCTTAATCTGATCTTAATTTTTTAAAACAGTTTCCATTTATTTATTTTCGCTTTTCTAAATTTCGGTTAAAATCCTGAACACCCTAGGATCACGTAGGGCCCGATAAGAGAACTTTTTGCGTGGCCTGCATTTTTCATTTCATTATTTCCTTTATATTATCAAATGCAAAATTTAAAGTTGAGACTTGGAATCCTCTTTCCAGATTGACAATCTCATAATTTCACTAGAATCGTAGGACCGTGTTATAACCCTTTCGGGACCGATTTCTCTTTCAGTTTTAAGAAAAAACTACTAATACTTTTTTGTGTGTTATTACACTTGATTCTTTCAGGAGAGTAACTTTTATTTAAAATTTAAAGAGAAAATATATGTTTAAAATAAAAGAATCGCAAACGGCTCAAAGAGAATTAGGCTAATAATAATAATTATCATTATTAATGCCTAAACATAAATTAAGTAAGATAGTGAATGCATATGCGTATACTAACATTACTGAAGTTAAATAGTAATAAAAGTATTTCTTTAAACAAAAAAATACTCCATTAAAAGACATATTAATAAATACCAGACCCAAAAGGGTTAAGCAAACACTCTAAAACATATTTTTGCATAGTTCTTCAAAATTTTAAGATGGTGATTAATTTATACTTGTGCTTAGTTTTGAGAAATTGAAGGCCTGACCTAAAGTGCTAAAAACTAAAACCATTTTAAATGTTTTCATTTTCGAACGCCGCTCATGTTTTTTTTTTTTTCCCTTTTTTATAGATTCCTTAAAAATGGTCCGATTCATTGGATTTTTTAGGTAGAATTCGTATGAAATGTTAGGTAGATTTCGTATGAAATACTACCTATTGCAATCGCATCAGTTTATATCTATCTATCTATCTATATATCTCACTTTTTTATGGACACAATAACTTCTATAATTCTTCACCAATCACCACCAAACTGGTACATAAAATTAAAGGGGATAAAATCTCGGCTAAGTTCGTTAATGGGCAAATCGGACCAAGGGGCTCGGAATAGGGGGCGTTTTTGTGAAAACCGAAAAAATGCCATAACTTCTTAATTAAAGTAGATATCGAATCGGTTTAAAGTTTATATTACTTCTTAAAAATGTGCCGAAAGTTTATGCATGACAGATTTTTGATAAATTTAGAAGTGGGCTCAAGGGGCTAAAAAAACAGGGGTTTTGAGAGGAAAAAATTCATAACTTCGTCAATTTTCAAGATATCAAGTCCAACTAAATTTTTTGTAAATGTTCTTAATATTATGTAAAACTTTTGCATTTACAAGTTTTTGATAGGACCAACTTTTACCGATGAAAAAAAAAAATTAAAAACGAAAAGAAAAAGGGCGGTGAAAAAAGTGAAAAATCCATAACTCCGTCAATTTTTAAGATATCAAATCTGATTAAATTTATTTTACATCTTCTCAAAAATATCTACAACTTTTATATTGACAAGTTTTTCATAGGACCAATTCGCATAGCAAAAACAAATTAAACAGAAATAGGAGTTGGAGAAAAAACCTCAAATCCAAACTGCTTATATTCTGACTCATTTTTAAATTCATTTTTGATTTTAAACGCATTCAAATGGTAGATCCTCTTATTTAGAAACTGTATAAAGTGACGCATTGGTCAATTTTCTGATAAAGACAGAATATAAAGGTATTTTGAACAGAATATCCCAAAGTCATCGGGACTGAAAATTTAAGGAAGTATTCAAATGAGTAATTGCGTTTTTTTTCTGACTCGTTTTTAAATCCATTTTTGTTCTCAAACGCATCGAATTTACAGATCCTCTTATTTAGGAACTATATAATGTGATGCATTGGTCAGTTTTTTGATAAAGACGGAATATATTTCGAAAAAGGCTACCAAAAAGGGTATTTTGAACAGAATTTCCCGAAGTCTTCGTGATTTGAAAATTTAAGGAAGTTTTCACATAGCAAATTGCGTTTTTTATGACTCGTTTTAAAATCCATTTTCGCTCTCAAACGCATCCAATTTACAGATTCTCTTATTTAGGAACTATATACTGTGACGCATTGGCCAGTTTTTTGATAAAGATAGAAAATATTTTTAAAAATGCTGTCAAAGTGAGTATTTCGCACAAAATTTTCCAAAGCAATCATGGTTAAAGAATTAAGGTTGTATTCAAACAACAAATCGGTTATTTTATAACTCACTTTTAAATTCAATTTTTTTCTCAAATGCATTCAACTGACAGTTTTTTGTTATTTAGGAACTGTATAATGTACTGTTTTGGACAATTTTTTAATAAATTCAGAATTTATTTCAAAATATGTTGTCAAAATGGGCATTTGAGCTGAATTTTTCTTAAGATGATTCTGATAAAACCAGTTTTTGCAGAAAAATGAAATTAAATATTTTTCATAAACGGCCAAATGAAGTTATAAACTGGGTTTATCTCTAATCATATATTTTTTATGTTGTCGTTGAAATGAGCACTCTTCGAAATCTACCTCCGCCTATAGGCCCAGCCGACAGGGATTTTTATTTTTTTTCTGACATCGTCTTAGGTTCTCCAACTACAACATAAATGGCAAAAAAAAAAAAAAAAAAAAAAAAAAAAAAAGACCAGCAAATTTGTTTAGAAATTTCTTTCTTGAATCCTTTGTTACAACTGTTAAAAAAAAGGTACGATTTCATTATGATTTTTTAAAGCATAGATTTAGATTCCTTCTGTTACTTTAAAACTGATATTTTTTTTTCTTATAAGCAACAATATTTCAATTTAGGTTCTTGCGTTTGGGCCCGGTCTTTCTTATTCACTCAGCTACCACCTTTTTCGAACATTATTTTTTTTATACCAAAACTTACGTTTACTCACTACACCCTTAAATTAAAAATGCGTTATTTTAAAGATAATTTTAAATAAGCGATTTCATCTGTTTATTAAATATCGTGTTATTGTAAAAAATAATTTGTGAAGCTTTCACTGGGACATCTTCCGTTGATTGGTAGCGCATTCTTTCCTCGGGTTTTAAGGGTTTAATGTCAGCCTGATATAAATTCATTCAACTTAGATTTCCCCCTCTTAATAACCAATTTTAATTTTTGATTTTTTTTTCATTTAATTATTTTCTTGTTTCTGCATTCCAGTAAAACCCTGTGCCCCATAGATCTCGATTTGGGACCCCCATGAATTTTTTTTGCAACATTCATTTTTCATTCCTTAATTCTTTCACTTTCTCAATGCATAATTTTAATGTTGAGTCCTAGACACTTCTTCTACATCAGCACTCTTATATATTTATCCGTTATCTATATTATATATTTATCCGTTATATTTATCCGTACTCTTATATATTTATCCATTTTTTTAAGCATTTACGTGTTTTTTTTCATTTCTTTTAAATATTATTATATGATTAACTTTGACATGTATTTAATGCGCACCCTATGCTTAATTTTGACGAATAGAACATATGAAACTCGAAGTATTCAGACATTTTAACATGTTTTAGTTAAAGCTCAACTATCAGCCCGCCCCCCTTTCTTTAGATCCTTTAAAAATAGTACAATTCTTAAGCATAATTTCATAATTCCTCCATATGAAGAAAAAAAATCTTTTATATTTTAGAAATCATTAACTGTGATTTTTAATCGCTTGCCGCAGCCACTTTAAAAGTGAATCCGAATTGCTTTCATTTTTCTTGAATTTAAATCTTGCATCCGCCTATTACTTTGTAAACTATTGAGAATATTTTTATACGAAACTACATTCAGTCTCTTTGAACCCCGGTGCAGGGTCCCCTCGAAATTTTTGTACTATAAATTTTGATTTTTTTGCATTATGAAAAAGTGGCCTTCCTTAACACTATCTTCAGTTTTGAAACCCTTTAGAATTTAGTTTTACTTTCGTTTCTACATTTTAATCTAGACCCTGGGCTCCGTAGGCTCCGAATTAGGGACCTTTGGACTTTTATCACTATGTATTTTTTATCCCCTAACTTTCTCACTACTTTGGGGGGCATAATTTTAAAGTTGCGTTTTAGATTCTTCAAGCCGGATGAACTTTCTCATATTGTTATCCGGAACTTAGGGCCTCTTTTAAAAATATTTACCAAATATTTTGAGAATTTCTTTAAAATATTACTCTAAGGATTAATTGGAACAATATGCTAGATTTTGACCAATTTAAGATCTCAAACATCTAGCCCTAAGATATTTTACAATGTTTTCATTTTAGGCTGCTATTAGTTGGACATTTTTGGGTCCCCTATTATAGTTTTTTTTTCTTAAACTCTTAACGTTTTCCAGCTACTATATGGAAGAAAAAACAATTTCCAGTTTCAGCTAACACTAATTTTGAATATTAATCTCGTTTTGGGGATTTGTTGTAGCTTTAAAAATAATCCAATTGTATAACAACCTTCTTTAACATAATTCTAGTGCCCTCCAACTACATTAAATCTAAACAACAACAACAAAAAAAAAACCTTATAACCAATTATGTTTTATTTAACTCAAAAGCCCCGTAGTTCTGGTCCTTTTTTATACTTCAGCTGGAATCTTTTTCAAATGTTAATTTCTTTTTTTTAAAACAGCTTATGTTTTACTCACGACAGCGGTAAATTGAAAATCGTGTTACTTTTAATAAGTGATTTCAACATTTATTAAATATTGTGTCAATATTTATAGTACAGTCGAGTCTCTATATAACGAAATCCACCGTACAAGTAAAAAATTCGTTATATAGATAAATTCGATGTATAGAGAATGATGTTAAAAATCGTATTTAATGTGTGAAATTTGAACAAATATTATTTTTTATCTTTTGAATTAAGAATTTGAACTGTTTAAAAGTAAATATAAACCTAACATTTTATTTCTTAATTATTTAAATTGTTTCAAAAAAGACATTTATTTGAAAGCTTAATGAAAATCAAATAAAGAAGACTTGCATTAATTTCAGACGCAGAAATCTGTAATTTTTTGTTTTGATTTTAAAGTTGTTACGCTCTCAAAAAAAAAAAAAAAAAAAAAAAAAAAAAGGTTCAAATTTTCGCAAGGAATGGAAAATTGTAGTTAACATTTCCTTCCATTTGAAGCCCTCTCTTATGTGCCTCTCATTGATTCCTCTCTTACATGTGTATCAATCCAATTGACACTGTTTTGAAAAGAATGTGGAAAGGTGTGTGGGAGGTGGGATGAATTCGTTAGATTTAAAGAACAAGGAGAGAAGTAATATATATATTTAAAAAAAAAATCAGCATTTACGATAAATGGAAAATAAGTGATGAAAATTGATTCCATATGATTTCGAAGCTTTTTAAAACTGAATAAATTAAGACCATTTTATGAAAAAATTCGTTATATGGAGATATATATTTCGCTATATAGAGACTGTTTTTGATGTAATCATGCGAAAAGGGGACTGTTCCTACTAAAAATTCGTTATATAGAGAAATTCGATGTATGGAGTTTCGATATAGAGAGACTCGACTGTATTTCTTTATATTTAGAATGGGGGGGGGGGTGTACTTTCCACCATTTGTTGGCGCATTCTTTCCCAGTTTCTAAGGGCTTTGGTCCATTCAACTTAGATTACAAGTAGTAAATTTGCAGATCAGGAGCCTGAACGTCAGCTTTTCTAATGACTGCTCTTTACCACACTTTGCGTATAATTTAACTTTATACAAACAGCAATTGAAAGTTTTCAAATTACATAAATTTATAGATGAATAAACAAGTCAAAAATTGCACGCCAACCCTATCAAATGAGGTTCGTTCTTACAATAACGAAGAATTAAAATATATTCAGATCTAGGTGTAAGAGTTGCTGCACTCCTATGCAAAAATGTATGGATGTAAAATTTATAACGATTTTATGTATTAAATTCAGTTATACAGATATGATATCAGTTATACGGATAATATTACTACTTCTTAACTGGGGCATAATCACCATAGCAACCTGAAATCTATATCTATCACGGGATATGATTGAATTATTTAAAAATGATAGGTTTTGATAGATTGGAGAAAACTTTTATTAAGTTGTGACTGTATTTTCATAAATTTTGAAATGATGCAACAAAATTTTGCAACGATTTTATATATTTAATTTCAAATCATTCAGCTTGGTAGTTTGTGATCTATTATATGTGAACAGAGCGGCAAACAGATGGGTGGACTAGGTAACGACTATAGGTGCTACAAAGTTGAAAAATTATGATATTTTCCCATGTACGATAATGTAATAAAATTGTTAGAAGTGTCTCAGCAAATAAACTACAAGCTTTACGCATTTTATTTTCAATAACGAACAGGGAATAGTAAATCTCAATAAAATATATCAATTACAGATCAATCCAACGATATTAAAGCCAGGTACGAAAGACAAACAGACGATCAGATGGACAAACAAACATAATTCACAAACTAATTTTAACGTCTGGTAATGCTTTAAAAACGCATGACAGATTTAAATTTCACTTTCAAGAAATTATAAATGGAATCATACTCGAATACTTTCATACAACCCTGTATTTTACCCACTTTTTATTTGCACGATACTAATTGGCTGTTATTTAATTATAATCTGTAATTTAATTAAGACTTATACACACTTAAATCTACTGAGATCATTGCTTCAGAGATTATCATCCATAGAAGGCCTTGTATCCAATTCTTTGCGTGGCCTTGTATATTATTTTATCTACATTGTACAAAGATATCTTAGTGTACTAAATGTAGTTCAACACGAAAATGCATAATTAAAAGAAAAAAAAACTTTTTAGCTATTTCCGTTTATACTCAGTATCCCTTACAGATACTTTAGTGTAACCCAGTATATGATTTTGTATAACCCTTTGTATTTTTTCGTATAACCCTGTATATGAATTGTAACATGCATACATAAAAAGTTGCATGCAAAATTTCAGTTAAAAGCTCATATAAAAACAAAAGTGAGCCATCAGTAGTCATCGATTATATGCGGTACTTCATCGCAAATATTATGAGTGTCCCTGTAAATACAGCCCATATTCAAAATATTAGAATAATTGAGAAAAAGTAATAAGAAAAAATTATTTGTCATTTATTTATTTTTTATACTAAGTAAATGCAATTAAATTTCTTATAAATTAAATCTGGAATGTTTAGATAAGATTTTAACATTTATAAAATATAAAATACAGCACAATAAATTAACTATACAGCTTCCTTAAACACACCAGAATATTAGAATAAAATTTAGATTGGTTCATATTTTATTTTACGCAACAATATTACCTTATGAAGTAAATGGTAGTTAATATTTTGTAGCATCCCCTTTAGCTTTCATAACAGCGTACAATCGATCTTGCATACTATATACAAGGTGTTTACAAACATTTCTATCAATATTAGCCCAAATAGACTTTATACGTGCCACTAACTCAGTTTTACTTGAAGGAGGATTTTCTTGAAGTTTTTTCTTCATTATACACCACAAGTTTTCGATGGGTTAAGATCTGGTGAATTTTGTGGCCAAGGAAGTACCTTAATGTTGCGTTGGCGGAACCAATTCTTAGTTGACACAGAGGTATGCGGGGACGCTAAATCTTGTTGAAAGATGAAATCATCTTCAAATAAATCTTCTGATGATGGAATCATGTAATATTCTAAAATTTCTTGATATATCAGAGAGTTAACCTTATCGTAGACGATGCATAACTTTCCAGGTCCTTCTGCACTCATACAACCCCAAACCATGACACTAGCAGCAAATTTTACGGAACGTTTAAGGCATTCTATATCAAATGCTTCATGCTTCATTCTCCAAACTCGAATACCTTGCTTACCATATGAAACACAAAACATACTTTCATCACTAAATAATATATTTTTCCAATCTTAATTGCTCCATAAACGTCTTGATTTACACCAATTCAATCTTATACGCTTTTGTCTTGCAGTCATGAGAGATTTTGTTTTCGGTATACGATATTCAAATTTAAATTTATGGAGACGTCTTAATGTTGTCGATGTAGAAACTTCAACTCCTTCTTCTTTCCATTTTCGGTGCAAGAACCGTACACTTTTAAAACGGTTTTTTTTTAACTATACGCTTCAGTTTCCTGTCATCTCTAGCAGATGTTTTTGGTTTTCGGCCACCATTTCGGCGATTATTTTGAAAATTTCCAATTTTTGAATATTGTGTTAGTATTTCACTAACGCTCGATTGCGAACAATGTAAATAATTCGCTATAAAACATTGATTTTTACCGTGCCGATACAAATCAACCATACGAAGTTTAGTAGATTCAGGAATATCACTCACACGGCCCATTTTAAGACGAAAAAGAAACAAACTGCAAAAAAGAATACTGATTTTAAATAAAATAGTCTGAATTTAATCAATGATGCCACCAGTTAAGAATTGATAATAATTAAAGGAGAATTAATGTGAAATATTCTAATATTTTGAACCACTTGAATAAATAGTCTAATATTTTGACTTTTCAAAATAATTTTTTTTTTGCAATTAATCTTTTCAAAAATGATATTAAATTTAAGATAACAAGTAAGTTTAATCAACAATAAGTTCTTAATAAAAATATCGTTTGCATATTTTCATTAAAAGACATTAAATTACCAAACGATATTTTCAATTTCTAAAAAAAAGGTAATTATTCTAATATTTTGAATATGAGCTGCAGTATGTGTTTTCTGTTATATAGAACGTAACTTGTAGTTGCCCTCATCGACATATAGCAATTTAATAAAATGTTAAATAATTCAATACTAGCAAAAGCCGTGCTTTGTTTGGATTCGCAAAGCATTATTTCATAAGTTAAATATTTGAAAGGAACATTACTTTTTTATATTATTTTTGCATCTTTATTAAGCAAAAACGTTATCTCATGTTTTGGCGCATTTAAATTTTAGAAATGTAAATTCAGCCAAATAACTAAGAATTTCCTCGGAATTTTTTATTTATGATATAAGGCTGGTATAAATAAAAATATTTTCGAAGCAGAATTTTACAAAATATATTTTTTTTAATTTTTAACTAAAAATTTTAAAGATGTTTTTACATTTTCCAATGGCCAGTAACGGCGTTCGTTCTGGCCAATAAGTGTTCTTTTTCTCGACATTTTTAAATTACTAATACATTCCAGAAATAATTTATAAACGTAGTTAATATATTTAATTTGGTTGAATTAAATTATTCTTCAATCAATTAAAATATTCTTAAATTATTCTTTAATTTTTCATTTCGAATACCAGACCTAAAAAACTTACCAAATTTAACAAAATATTCACTTTAAATACCAAATATAAGAATTAATTTTACTTGTTTACGATTCTTTTTGTTGCCATTTTACCAAAGTAAATGCCTAAATAAATAAATCATAATCTAATTCTTTTAAAATCCGTAAGTATAAACTGCGTAAATAATTTTGGCAGAATAAAGAAAATATATTTTATTTAATATATTAATCATGATTCTATCTGTAATTACTAACCCCATAGTTTATTTTCCTTCTTAAAATAAAAAGATACGGGTTCAATTTTTTATTTGCAAACGATTTTGGCGGAATAATGAAAATATATTTTATTTAATTAATTAATCATGATTCTATCTATAATTACTAACCCCATGGTTTATTTTCATTCTGAAAATAAAAAGATAAGCGTTCAATTTTTTATTTGCAAAAATGCGTCCATAATAGAAAAACATGTAGAAAAAAATAATTATTAAAATAATATTTTTCAAATGTTATTCTGTAAAAAAAATAACATTCTGCAAATCTACATATCATAATTTATTCTTATGTTTAATTTCAAGTCAAAATACTGAATAGATTTTTTATAAAGCGTACGACAAAATGTAACTTGAGTGGACTAGTAGAGGATTCGCTTCGCTCATCCTAATAATTAAAATACTCCCCAAACAATGTTTCCTCGCATACCATTATGCAATGAAATACTTTTGTGTGGCCCTGTAATTTAAGTACAAATATCCTTTGCATCGCACATTGTGCAGAGTATTTATTTTAACGTACTTCATAGATGCATATCAATTTCAAAATGTACGAAAAGTGTAACATATTTAAAATCCATTTGAAGGTATTCTTCTCATTGGCGTTATGTAACGGAATATTTTTGACTGTCCTTATAATTAAACTATACATCCGATGCTCACAAAATTTGCAATGACACGACAAAATTATGCAACAATTATACATTTTAAATTTCAAACCATTTGGTTGGGTACTATTTTCATAGTTATGTGCGGACAGACAGATAAAAGGATAGACAGACTTACGAACAGACCAGACACGACTATAAGTGCTACGTATTTATATAGTTATGAACGCATTTAAAAATACGTAGAAGTTTTCAGAAATTTGATGCATTAAATTGATCCCGCTTTTATTCAACGATATTCTAAAATTTTATGAACTGCATATTATTATAATTTTTTAGAGAACGAAGTACATTTCTTCAGGGGACTTCGTCCCCTTGAACCCCCCGTTGACCCATTAATTTACCTTCGTAATTTTCTGTTGAATGTGCGGCCGTATTGATTTTTTATTTTTTTATTTTACCTACTAACCACAAAAACCTGTATTTGATATATAAGTAATTTATAGAAAAAGAGATATAAAAAATTATGTAAAGGAGTTATATAATTTAGAATTCTAATGTTTTTACAATATTTGTTTCTCAAAAATTTCACATTTATTACGTTTCTTTAATATTTAGATCTAAGATTTTATCTAAATATAAATCCAAATCTTTTGGATAACTTTACCTAGCTAAAATTACTTAGTAAAGGCAATTATTTCCCTCTAATCTTGACGTCATTTTGACATCGATATCTATGCGATGCAAATTAATGGCATTTATTTGTGGGACATATTATTAAAATTTACTATCCAACCACTTCCTTAACCCTTTCCGGCACACTGTGCCCGGTCTGGTATACCTAATTTTAGTCCCAAACTTGCAAATGGCACCAGTAATATTGTAGTAAAATTTTGTTTTTACAATAAATGCTTCAATTAGAGGATTCAAAATATCTAACAAATTCGTTTGTGAATTCCGGTGTCAGTCGATTATTTCTCATTTTACATCAGATTTTGCCCGTGCCGAAAAGGGTTAACAACAAGTTTATTATTAATTTAAATATTTAAAAGAATTATTTTAACGCGCATCCGACAAATTAAAATTTTTTAAAAATAAATTTCTGTAAATAAATAAGGATTATATCATAATCCAAGACCATTTAATTTAAGCATCAAAGTGCAATAGTTTTATTTTCGGTATATGATGTTAAAATCGCTTGTTTTCGTGCCCTAAAACCAATCTTCCTTTATCTTTTATTATTAAAAGATACTTGAAATTTTCAATTTTCTTTCCAATATGAAGTTGTATAAATTTTCTTTTAATTCATATACATATTTTTTCATTTACCTTTATTTACATGAAAATTCACTGACCCATTACACATGATTTTTATATTATGATGATAAAGGGTTGCTAGGCAACTATAAAAAGTAAAAGAAAAGATGGAATAAATACATTTCAATTGAGTAAATCTCTACAACAAATTGTTTTATATTATTGGAACACATTTATAAAATCATCCAAAAATTGGAGTAATAATTTAAAAAATCTGACATGCATAGACAAAATTTCAAAATAATTTGAATAATTTCAGCCTCGTATTCGTAAATTTCAGTATCCAACTATCATTTAATGCCATTGAGCAAGTGAGCCATTTTGTTTCAGCAAATGAAAATTTTAAAAACGGCTGAATTGCCATAGAATAGCATCATGGTGCAAAATTAAATGCCCTGTATTTTTCGAACAAATGAATCAAATAGAACAAAAAACTATACAGCTAAATCCAGGTATCTCAAGAACATACCCACTTAATTTCAAGTTAATCGGGTGTTTTTCGCGGCAGTTATCGCGGAACAGACAGACAGAAACCAAAACATTACGTGGCTCCAAAGTAAGCCTTCACTGACGTTTCGGGAATTAAGCAGTTTTCTGTATCATGAAAATCTGTCTAAGATTTCAATTATCAATCTTCCTTTCAATTATCAATCTTCCTATCATAAACTTGACATTCTTTTTCGAATTTTGTGGGCAGGATTACAACGAGGTTTCGCTTACTTAACTTTATATTTGATTGTCTCCTGTAATTAGGGAGGACTTCCAGTACATGCTGCTTTAGGTAGCGGGAACCCATGTTACAGGTTTATTCGGAAAAACTTTTATTTCGAAGGCAATAGACATTGCGAGAAGCATTGGGATCACCGAAACTGGGTTTATTTAAAAGATTTTCGAGAAATATAAAATCACACCAACTTTAGTGTTGTTAAGGTTATTATAACCTGCCCCAAGAAGACCAACTAATATAAAAGCTTAGTATATTTAATGCTTTAAAGAAAAATAAGAACTGTTTTACTGATTTGTAGATATGCTTAACTTTATATATTTTCAAGTAGTTTATCATCACCCCCCCCCCTCCCCGCTTTTCCATTAAATGAAACCGATTTATCAAAAATTCCAATTGTAATTTTCTAGATTAAACAATCATTCCTGTTTTCTAAAAATTTGTAGCATATTAAACTGCTTTCTGTGGTAATCACCATATTAAAAAATTTCGAACATTTTAAAACATTTTTATTGCTCTAAATTTACATAAAATACTGATTAAAAAACACGTAAAGGGAAATAAAACGTTATATTAGAATTTTTCTAAAAAAATAATAAGTTTTAATGATTTTATTTACTGCTAATAAGAAGAGATTTATTATACTTATTTATTTAATATCGAAGTTCTATACAAAAGGTCTTTGAAATGAGAGATTCTTTAAATTTGCATCGATTTCTTGGATGTTATTCAGTATATATTGGTTTGTTTTAAACATAATTGTTTAGGCAATATTTCTTTTCCAGTATCTCTTACTGTTGGGATCTATTGTGAAAAACAGATTCACAAATTTACAAAAGGAAATTAGAAATATATTTTAAGTTCCTTAATAGAAAATGAATTTTTTTGAAAAATCATTATATTACTTAATATTTTGCATTCATTCTCTAAAATTGTATCAATTGTATGGATTTTTGGATTTTATATTGCAACTCTCTCTCTCTCTCTAAAAAGAAGGAATCTGCTTAAGAAATATAAAAAAAAACCATGTTATATAAAATTAATGGTTGTTTCTGTAGGATTAGTTTGACGAATTTTTTAGAGAATGATCTTTTACTTCAATGGTTTATTTTTTCTTTGTTTTATATTTCTTTTTCTAGGTATTTGTCTTCAAATTTCTTTAGTCTGTTATATTTTTCATAAAGATATTTAAAAAATTTTCAAATTAACTATTTTTTCTCTATTGTTTGAAAAATTTAAAGCGTTTTCATTTTAATATATTTTCTTTATTATAAACATAAAATAAAACAAAAAATCCGAAAAAATATTGAATTACATAATAATATTTTTTTTTCTTTAAGTAAAATCAGTATATAGATTTTTGGACTTAAAATTTGCCACTTCCCCCTCAACTCCAGATAAAAAGACCAATTTTTTTTTCTATGCATTTGTCTTATTTTCTCTATCATATTATAGAGAATTCAAAACATTTTTTGAAAATCTCATAATTTATTGATACACTCTTTATCATTTAGAAAATTTAATGAGATTTCCTTTTAATTCGGTTTTTTATTACAAAAACACAAGAAATTTGATTCTTTATTATTTTTTCTGTAATGTTAAAATTTACATGTAAAATTGATAGAAAACTCGAGCTATTGAAGTTATTTTGAAAAAGAATGATTTATAACATGTTTCTTTATTAAGTTTTGCTAACAGGAAAGACAGTAAAAGCGTTGTTTCAATCGCTTCATTTCCATTCATTTTCATTCGCAATTCGGCCCTTTGCAGAAGGGGGGGGGGGAGGGAGGTCTCAAATTTCAACTTCTGAACACAGTTCAGTTTGCACTACTTAACCACTCCCAACAATTTAGATTTCGAATTCAAAATTTATGTCTAAGCTTTAGAAAGCATTTAATGAGATACAAAAAAATAACGGTAGAAAATAGTTGTTTGTTTCTCCAAAGTCGAAGGCACCTTCTTTAGTAATTTTTAAAACATTATCTTTAAAATTTATTTTCAAAAAAATACTGAGATGAAAATTGTTTCAGCGAAAACCGCAAACGAATTTTCCCAGTTTTTATAATCATTTGAAATTTTGAACCCTAAATTTTAATGGCGCATATCTCCTTCGGAAGACGTTTCGAACTCTTACTTTCCCATATAATATTGTTTGTTTTGATGTGTACTATCACCCTTTAAATTTTTGCCCACAAGTTTAGATTCAACCTGTATATGTATATATATATATATATATATATATATATATATAATTAAGATATAAAAAATACAATTATGGTAAACGATAAAAAAGCATAATTTCAACCGCTTTGTTTTATTCTTGTTGGAAAACACAGGCTATTGAATTTATTTAAAAATTATATCATTTTAAATCTCTTTCTTTATTAATGTATGGTAACATTATACACAATAAAAACATAGTTTCAACCGCTTTATTTTATGCAAACTACTGAATTTATATATAAAAAAACTATATATTTTTTAAATCATTTTTTAAAATTAAGGTATGGCAATAAAAAAGACAGTAAAGAATAATTTTAACTACTTTAATTTTCGCTTCATGGAAAACATGAGCTATTGAATTTATTGTAAAAAAAAATTGTTATTTTTGATCTCTTTCTTTACTAAGATGTTGTAGCAGTAGATACAATAAAATCATAATTTCAACTACTTTATTTTACGCTTCATAGAAAACGAGAACTCAAAAAAATTATTTTTAAAAATTATAATCTTTCTTTATTAATTTATGGTATTACAGGAAAGATAATAAAAGCATAATTCAACTGCTGCATTTTACGCTTGATCGAAAACGCGAACTTCTGAGATTTTATTTAAAAAATATATAATCTTTCTTTATTAAGATATGATAACTGGAAGGGCAACAAAAGCATAATTTTAATCGGTTAAATTTACGCTTAGTAGAAATGCTATCTTTTATATTAAAAAAAAAAGAAATCATAACTTTTAATTTTTAGCTCACAGGCTCTCAAAGCCTGAGAGTTTATGTGCCCGTCTATTCTGTAAGTATGTATCTAACGCGATAACTCATGATAAAAGTATCCGATTTAATTGAAATTTTGGATATAGTTTTATTCTGATAAGGCGCTTTTCTAATTAGTTTTGGAAGTTAATTTGATAAGTATAAGAAACGGGGTAAGGGAGCTAATGCCCCTCCCCTTAATATACATATATAAAAGGGTTTATGATGCAAAATTATCAAATTTTATAAATATTTTGGTTATAGCATAATTCTCAGAAGGCTTTTCCATGATAAGTTTTGAGAATACATTGGAGGAGTATAAGAAGGGTCGGGGGATAAACCCCCGCTCATGGTTTTTCATGCAGAATTGTCAGATTTCATCCAAATTTCAGATATGGAATCATTCTGATTAAGGGTCTCTTAGATTATAATTGAGTTTTCACTGATAAGTATAAAGGGGGGAATGGTGGGTAAACAACCATAATTTAAGTTAAAACGTTAAGTCTGATAAGGTGTTTCCCTGATTTGTTTTGGAAATTCATTGAGTGAATATAATGGGAGGGGATGGGGGATACCCAACTTAATTTAGGTTAATGTATTTTTCACGCAGAATATACCGATTTTCTACAAATTTTGGATTAGGTTTATTCTGATAAGGTGCTTCCCTGATTTACTTTGAAAAAATATTGGATAAGTATAAAGGGGGTATCGGGGGACTATCCCTCTTAATTTAGATAAATAGTTTTAATTACAAAATTAACTGATTTGCTTTATTTTTGTATACAGGTTCATAGTGATAAGATGTTTCCCTGATTAGTTGTCGGGTTCTTTTTTCAGATATAAAGGGAGTACGGGCAATTATCTCCCCTTAAATTAGATAAATGGGTTTTTATGCATAATTATCCGATTTGCTATAAACTTTCGATCTTGGCTCTTTCTGATAAGTCGAATCTTTGAATAGTTTTGAAGGTTTTTGAAAATATAAATTTTATTATTAATATTTTTAAAAATATAGTAACAGGAAAGAAAATAAAAGCATAATTTCAATTACTTTTTTATGCTTGGTAGAAAACTGTTAGATAATGGTTTTACATTTAATTTTTCACGTTCTATTTTTCTTGTTAGAGTAATTGCTGGAAGGGAATTTTCAACTAATGTGTATGTATTTCTTAAGTAAACTTAATTTCACAACACATGTACTTAACAGATACAAATCTATACATCATATGAAGGGCTGCTATAAAAATTTGGAAAATTTTAGGATTTTAGATGGAAAAGGCTGAAATTGGGTTTTCAAATGTGTTATACATATAAAGAAATGAGGCGTATTATTTTAAATTTTTAAATTTGTTGCATTATTCTGAATGTGTAGGAAAATGATTCACAATCTATGCTTTAGGAATTATTTTTTCGTCTCTTCTCAAATTATGTATTTTATTTTATTTTAGGCGAAAGAAAGTTCATATGCCTGTTCATATGAAAGTTCATACCCTGGATGTGACGCAAAATTTATTCAAAGCGGACAGCTTCATACCCACTACTTGGTTCATACAAAAGAGAAGCCGTACTTTTGTATGGCTGAAGGTAAGGACCTATCTTCAAAATTTTAATAGGATTTGTTTTTAGTAACCTTTGTAAATAGTCATTTTTATTTACTCATTGATAAAAGTATCTATCAATACCAAGTCATTTGGAGTTAAATATCAATGCGTGGCTTTTCGATACAGATTTTACGCTAAAATTAATTGTAAATTATGCGCTGTTTATAAGAATTTATTTACGTTTAAAAGGTAACGGGTGCGATTAGATCTAAATTCAGCCGTCTAAAAGAAAACTCGAATCTCTGATGAAGAAAAAATTGTAAATTAAGGGTTTCTTCTTCACTTTTTATTTTCTCAGTTGTAACTTTAATTTAACGCGAAACTTTTCATAGATGCTTCTCAAAAATACAAAAAAATAAATGAATTTCATCTAAAAATTACAAACAATCCTCTGACTTAAAGTTGCCATTTCATCAATTTAAGAAATATCCCGGTAAACG
This sequence comes from Maratus speculifer, assembly GCA_964019185.1. Classification (NCBI taxonomy): domain Eukaryota; kingdom Metazoa; phylum Arthropoda; class Arachnida; order Araneae; family Salticidae; genus Maratus; species Maratus speculifer. The sequence continues at coordinate 399,374,933 of OZ025295.1, forward strand.
TACTGAATGTAATTTTTTCGAATTAAACATTGAATTTTTACACAAAGCCTTCTTTTTTCCTTTTTTTTCTTTTTTTCTTTCGTTTTTCTTCTTTTTTACAAAAAAATTGAGAACCAAAATTGGAATTTTTTCCGCAAAAATTTTGAGATTTTTCTTCAAAAACCAAAAAAAATCTCTGACAACAGAGGGATGCTCCTGTTATTTTCTGGTTGACCTTTTCGCGTTCATTCAAGAAGTTTTTTTAAACAATGCATTTAAGGCCCTACATCAGTAACGCTCCGAGATAGAACGGCTAATGTTATTTCAATGGAAGAAATTTATCGCTTTCATTCCTTTGCATTTTGCTCAAATTTAATAATTTTTGTTGTTTTGAAAACCTGTAGGTTTAAAGTATGCACGTCATTCTGAAATTTTATTTCTTTTTTTAATTTTAAGGCGATACAAGTGCGTTATTTTATAGTCTTTAAAATTCACCTTTAATGTCTTATTACGAAAAATCTGTTTGACATTTTAAAATTTGGTAAAACAGCATGCAGAGTTTAATTATTTAGCTTTCAGAAAATGTTTTTTATTTTGATTTTTACAAAAATTTAATCTATGCTATTTGTATAAAAAGTTGAAATACTTTGATTTAAAATGGTCGAAAATGGTGTTTAACTCCGCCTTTAAAAGGGAGACGCCTTAAAAGTAATTAGGGTGAAAGACGATATGGGTTTACCTCCAGGGAGTCTTACAGGGACGAAGGTGTAAAATCTTGCCTGTGGCTATTAGTAAAATGTTGTTTGCTGGTTTAGGATAAAAAAAATAAAAACATCCTTTCCTGAATGCATGATAGTTCGATCAGGAATGAATTTCAGAAATGATGTAAATACATGTTGATTTCAAAAAGTTTGTTTAACTAGGCATTCAATCTCAAATGTACTTTAAAAGCATTATTGATTTAAAATAAAAACACATTTAACATTTTTATTATTTTTCTTCCATATATTTGAAGTTTAATTTCTAAAAAAGATTCTTTAATTGCGGACAACCTCAAAATGAAATATTCGTTAATTTATAAAAAAAAAATAGAATTAACTTTTTGTCATCTGCAGACGACAAAGGGAAAAGAAGAAAGGGCAGAAAGAAAATAACAATGGTTCTGACATTAAAAATGAATAGATATATTCGCGAATAAATACATTTGTATTAAATTTTTCTTATCATTCTTTTAGACAATTCTTAATGAATTAGTTAAAATGTTCCTTTTCATAAATATTTCTATTTTAATCAATAAAAGTTTGCAGTATACCCACTCTAAAATATAAAGTAATTATTATGCAATTCATGATTAAATTGGATAACACTAATTTAAAAGATAGAAATATATTTATTTTGACACTTCTATCGAAAATTATGACTAATTTACAATACTTTAGAAAATATATTCTGTTGCGGTAAAATTCACATCCGTAAATGATATATTTATGCTTTATTGTATATAAATTGTCTTTCCTTTGTTTTTCCCTTTCAGAAAGATAAACGAATGATTTTTAAAGTTCTTATACTATTTTAACTAAATAATACGCATATATTCCAAAGCCTGTCATAGTCTAACTGATCTAAGTTTTAGAATAGCGGTTTTTTCAGTCACGCAAAAAGACAAACTCAATTATACTAAACCTGTGGAAGATTTTTTAAAAGATACCATATTTTCATTCCAATTTTTAATTATTTTTTTTCTGCATAGTATAGCTGACGATGGTTTCTATAGAGGCCGCTTTTTACTTTTTTCGATACTGATTGTAGATTTTAAATATGAGGATAATATCATTTTTGAAAACGGTTCCAAAAATGAAACTGTCCTGTAAAGAAAATTAAAAAAGTAGAAAAAGGCCTTTGAAGAGATCGCTCTGAGCTATTAAAGGGGGAAAATATTAAAATGCAGACGAGACTTATTTATAAATTTCGACCGTTGGATTATCGTCGAAAGAATTATCATAAGCTAGTAAATTGTTTCGTTTGATTAAAGTTTATATATATATATATATATATATATATATATATATACCCGTAAAATAAATCGAAAAAATAGAAAATGGCCTTTGTGCAAATCGATATCAACTAAGCAAAGTAAAAAAAAAAAAAAAAAAAAAAAAAAAAAAAAAAAAAAAAAAAAAAAAAAAAACTTAAAACTATTAACACACAGACGATAAACTTTTATAAATTTCTTTCATAGCACTAGTTTTAAAGCGAAGGCATTGTTTCGTTTAACTGCAGTAGCCTCTTTAAAATAAATGAAATCGTAAAAGCTATTCAATGTAAGAGAAAAAAAAAAATAATTTTTTTTTTTTTTTTTTTTTTTTTTTTTTTTTTTTTTTTTTTTTTAATGTAGGCGAGATATCTTTATAAATTTCTACAATTGGATTTCGCTTTACTGAAGTAAGTCACTTTAAAATACCTGTATCGAAATCAAAAATTGTAATACGGCCTTTGTACAGAAAGATCTCAGCTGTTCAATATAAAAAAGATTATTAAAATATAGACGAGATATTTCTATAAATTTCTGTGATAGGATTTCGCTTCATTGAAGTAAGCCCCTTTAAAATACCCGTAAAAAATCGAAAAAAATATAAAGCGGTATTTGTACAGAAATATCTCAGAAATTCAATGCTAAAAAAATCATTTAAAAAATTAAAATGTTGACGAGATATCTTTATAAATTTCTATAATGGGACTTCTCTCTATTCAAGTAAGCCACTTTAAAATACCCGTAAAAAATCGAAAAAATATAAAAAGGTGTTTGTACAGAGAAATCGCCGATATATAATGCCCCCCCCCCCGAAAAAAAGTTTAAAGACAATTAAAATACAAACGAGATATCTTTAAAAATTTCTAAAATGTGATTTAGATCTATTGAAGTAAGTCACTTTAAAATACACGTAACAAAATCGAAAAGATATAAAACGTTCTTTGTAAAGAAAGATATCAGTTATATAATGAAAAAAAATTACAAGTATTAAAATGATCTTTACAAATGACTTTTAAATGATCTTAAAGATATCTTTATAAATTTCTACCATGGGATTTTACTTGATTGAGGTAATCATCAGTTTATATTTACTTGTAGACGAGATATCTTTATAAATTTCTAACATTCAATGCTAAAAAAATCATTTAAAAATATTAAAATGTAGAAGAGAAAAATATATATATATATGAACTTCAAAATTTCATAGGATTTCGCTTGATTGAAGTAAGACCCTTTAAAACTCCCATAACAAAATCCAAAAAATATAAAACGGTCTTTGTACCAATAGATCTCAGATATCTAATGCCAAAAAAACATTTAAAAATATTTAAATGCAGAAAAGATATATTTATAAATTTCTACTAAAGGATTTCGCTTGACTGAAGTAGCCTTTTTGAACACCTGTAAACAAAACCAAAAAAGTACAAAACGGACTTAACACCGAAAAATCTCAGCTATCCAATGACAAAAAAATCATTTTAAAATATTAAAATGTAGAAGAGATATTTTTATAAATTTCTACCATTGGAATTCACTTGACTGAAGTAGCCTCATTAAAACACCTGTAAACAAAATCAAAAAAGTACAAAACGGTCTTTGTACCAAAAAATTTCAGCTATCCAATGCCAAAAAATCATTTAAAAATATTAAAATGTAGAAGAGATATTTTTATAAATTTCTACAATTGTATTTCACTTGACTGAAATAGCTTTTTTAAAATTCCCCTAAACAAAGACAAAAAAGTACAAAACGGTCTTTGTACCGAAAGATCTGAGTTATCGAATGCCAAAAAATAATTTAAAAATATTAAAATGTAGAGGAGATATTTTTATAAATTTCTACCAATGGATTGCACTTGACTGAAGTAGCCTCTTTAATACACCTGTAAACAAATTAAAAAAAGTACAAAACGGTCTTTGTACCGAATAATCTCAGCTATCCAATGACCAAAAAAATCACTTAAAAATATTAAAATGCAGAAGAGATATTTTTATAAATTTCTACCAATGGATTTTACTTGACTGAAGTAGCCTCTTTAAAACACCTGTAAACAAAGTCGAAAAAGTACAAAACGGTCTTTGTACCGAAAGATCTTAGCTATCACATAAAACAGAATCATTTAAAAATATTAAAATGTAGACGAGATATTTTTATAAATTTCTACCATTGGAATTCACTTGACTGAAGAAGCTTTTTTAAAATTCCCCTAAACAAAGTCGTAAAAGTACAAAACGGTCTTTGTACCAAAAGATCTTAGCTATCCAATGACAAAAAATCATTTAAAAATATTAAAATGTAGTAGAGATATTTTTATAAATTTCTACCATTAGATTTCACTTGACTGAAGTAGCTTTTTAAAAATTCCCCTAAACAAAGTCGTAAAGGTACAAAACGGTCTTTGTACCGAAAGATCTTAGCTATCCAATGACAAAAAAATCATTTAAAAATATTAAAAATGTAGAAGAGATATTTTTATAAATTTCTACCATTGGAATTCACTTGACTGAAGTAGCCTCACTAAAACACCTGTAAACAAAATCAAAAAAGTACAAAACGGTCTTTACACCGAAAGATCTCAGCTATCCAATGACAAAAAAATCATTTAAAAATATTAAAATGTAGAAGAGATATTTTTATAAATTTCTACCAATGGATTTCACTTGACTGGAATAGCTTTTTTAAAATTCCCATAAACAAAGTCGAAAAAGTACAAAACGGTCTTTGTACAGAAAGATCTGAGATATCGAATGCCAAAAAATATTTTAAAAATATTAAAATGTAGAAGAAATATTTTTATAAATTTCTTCCATTGGATTTCACTTGACTGAAGTAGCTTTTTTAAAATTCCCTTAAACAAAGTCGAAAAAGTACAAAACAGTCCTTGTGCCGAAAAATCTGAGATATCCAATGCAAAAAAAAAAAAAAAAAAAAAAAAAAAAAAAAAAAAAAAAAAATTAAAAACATTAAAATGTAGAAGTTATTCTTTTTTTTTTTTTTTTTTTTTTTTTTTTTTCTTTTTGGTTATTACTACCATTTGATTTCACTTGACTGAAGTAGCTTTTTTAAAATTATCCTAAACAAAGTCGAAAAAGTACAAAACGGTCTTTGTACCGAAAAATCTGAGATTTCGAATGCCAAAAAATAATTTAAAAATCTTTAAAAATAAAAAGATATATTTATAAAATTCTACTATAGGATTTTGCTTGAATGAAGTAGCTTCTTTAAAACATCTCTAAACAAAATCAAAAAAGTACAAAACAGTCTTTGTACCGAAAGATCGCAGCTATGAAATGCCAAAAAAATCATTTAAAAATATTAAAATGTAGAAGAGATATTTTTATAAAATTCTACCATTGGATTTCACTTGACTGAAGTAGCTTTTTTAAAATTCCCCTAAACAAAGTCGAAAAAGTACAAAACGGTCTTTGTACAAAAAGATCTAAGCTATCCAATGACAAAAAAATCATTTAAAAATATTAAAATGTAGAAGAGATGTTTTTATAAATTTCTACCATTGGATTTCACTTGACTGAAACAGCTTTTATAAAATTCCCTTAAACAGAGTCGAAAAAGTACAAAACGGTCTTTGCACCGAAAGACCTCAGCCATCCCATGACAAAAAAAAAAAAAATATTTAAAAATATTAAAATGTAGAAAAGATATTTTTTATAAATTTCTTTCATTGGATTTCACGCCCCACCAGTGGCCGAGAGGATCTGACCTCTCAACTGGTAGACGGCATGTGCTGGGTTCGAACCCAATCGCGGCTGTCGGCCTAACCGTTCGGAGTTTTCGTGGTTTTCTTCGAACCTTGCGTAAATACGGGTTAGGTTCCCTTAGAAAGACCCCCCACGAAGGGCATCCTTCCCCCTGGGCCTATATCCCTAGCGTAGATAATCGGCCGACACAAAATACAACAACAACAACAACATTGGATTTCACTTGACTGAAGTAGCTTTTTTAAAATTCCCCTAAACAAAGTCGAAAATCTAAAAAACGGTCTTTGTACAGAAAGATCTAAGCTATCCAATGACAAAAAAAAAAATCATTTAAAAATATTAAAATGTAGAAGAGATATTTTTATAAATTTCTACCATTGGATTTAATTTGCCTCTTTAAAACACCTGTAAACAAAATCAAAAAAGTACAAAACGGTCTTTGTACCGAAAGATCTGAGATATCGAATGCCAAAAAAATTTTTAAAAATATTAAAATATAGAAGAGATATTTTTATAAATTTCTTTCATTGGATTTCACTTGACTGAAGTAGCTTTTTTAAAATTCATCTAAACAAAGTCGTAAAAGTACAACACGGTCTTTGTACCAAAAGATCTTAGCTATCCAATGACAAAAAATCATTTAAAAATATTAAAATGTAGTAGAGATATTTTTATAAATTTCTACCATTAGATTTCACTTGACTGAAGTACCTTTTTAAAAATTCCCCTAAACAAAGTCGTAAAGGTACAAAACGGTCTTTGTACCGAAAGATCTTAGCTATCCAATGACAAAAAAACTCATTTAAAAATATTAAAAATGTAGAAGAGATATTTTTTTAAATTTCTACCATTGGAATTCACTTGACTGAAGTAGCCTCACTAAAACACCTGTAAACAAAATCAAAAAAGTACAAAACGGTCTTTGCACCGAAAGATCTCAGCTATCCAATGACAAAAAAATCATTTAAAAATATTAAAATGTAGAAGAGATATTTTTATAAATTTCTACCAATGGATTTCACTTGACTGGAATAGCTTTTTTAAAATTCCCATAAACAAAGTCGAAAAAGTACAAGACGGTCTTTGTACAGAAAGATCTGAGATATCGAATGCCAAAAAATATTTTAAAAATATTAAAATGTAGAAGAAATATTTTTATAAATTTCTTCCATTGGATTTCACTTGACTGAAGTAGCTTTTTTAAAATTCCCTTAAACAAAGTCGAAAAAGTACAAAACAGTCTTTGTGCCGAAAGATCTGAGATATCCAATGCAAAAAAAAAAAAAAAAAAATTAAAAACATTAAAATGTAGAAGTTATTCTTTTTTTTTTTTTTTTTTTTTTTTTTTTTTTTTTTTTCTTTTTGGTTATTACTACCATTTGATTTCACTTGACTGAAGTAGCTTTTTTAAAATTATCCTAAACAAAGTCGAAAAAGTACAAAACGGTCTTTGTACCGAAAAATCTGAGATTTCAAATGCCAAAAAATAATTTAAAAATCTTTAAAAATAAAAAGATATATTTATAAAATTCTACTATAGGATTTTGCTTGAATGAAGTAGCTTCTTTAAAACATCTCTAAACAAAATCAAAAAAGTACAAAACAGTCGTTGTACCGAAAGATCGCAGCTATGAAATGCCAAAAAAATCATTTAAAAATATTAAAATGTAGAAGAGATATTTTTATAAAATTCTACCATTGGATTTCACTTGACTGAAGTAGCTTTTTTAAAATTCCCCTAAACAAAGTCGAAAAAGTACAAAACGGTCTTTGTACAAAAAGATCTAAGCTATCCAATGACAAAAAAATCATTTAAAAATATTAAAATGTAGAAGAGATGTTTTTATAAATTTCTACCATTGGATTTCACTTGACTGAAACAGCTTTTATAAAATTCCCTTAAACAGAGTCGAAAAAGTACAAAACGGTCTTTGCACCGAAAGACCTCAGCCATCCCATGACAAAAAAATTATTTAAAAATATTAAAATGTAGAAAAGATATTTTTATAAATTTCTTTCATTGGATTTCACTTGACTGAAGTAGCTTTTTTAAAATTCCCCTAAACAAAGTCGAAAATCTAAAAAACGGTCTTTGTACAGAAAGATCTAAGCTATCCAATGACAAAAAAAAAAAAAAAAATCATTTAAAAATATTAAAATGTAGAAGAGATATTTTTATAAATTTCTACCATTGGATTTCACTTCACTGAAGTAGCCTCTTTAAAACTCCCCTAAACAAAGTCGAAAAAGTACAAAACGGTCTTTGTACCAAAAGATCTGAGATATCGAATGCCAAATAATAATTTACAAATATTAAAATGTAGAAGAGATATTTTTATAAATTTCAACCATTGGATTTCATTTCACTGAAGTAGCTTTTTTAAAATTCCCTTAAACAGAGTTGAAAAAGTACAAAACGGTCTTTGCACAGAAAGATCTCAGCCATCCCATGACAAAAAAATCATTTAAAAATATTAAAATGTAGAAGAGATATTTTTATAAATTTCTACCATTGGATTTAATTTGCCTCTTTAAAACACCTGTAAACAAAATCAAAAAAGTACAAAACGGTCTTTGTACCGAAAGATCTGAGATATCGAATGCCAAAAAAATTTTTAAAAATATTAAAATATAGAAGAGATATTTTTATAAATTTCTTTCATTGGATTTCACTTGACTGAAGTAGCTTTTTTAAAATTCCCCTAAACAAAGTCGTAAAAGTACAACACGGTCTTTGTACCAAAAGATCTTAGCTATCCAATGACAAAAAATCATTTAAAAATATTAAAATGTAGTAGAGATATTTTTATAAATTTCTACTATTAGATTTCACTTGACTGAAGTACCTTTTTAAAAATTCCCCTAAACAAAGTCGTAAAGGTACAAAACGGTCTTTGTACCGAAAGATCTTAGCTATCCAATGACAAAAAAACTCATTTAAAAATATTAAAAATGTAGAAGAGATATTTTTATAAATTTCTACCATTGGAATTCACTTGACTGAAGTAGCCTCACTAAAACACCTGTAAACAAAATCAAAAAAGTACAAAACGGTCTTTGCACCGAAAGATCTCAGCTATCCAATGACAAAAAAATCATTTAAAAATATTAAAATGTAGAAGAGATATTTTTATAAATTTCTACCAATGGATTTCACTTGACTGGAATAGCTTTTTTAAAATTCCCATAAACAAAGTCGAAAAAGTACAAGACGGTCTTTGTACAGAAAGATCTGAGATATCGAATGCCAAAAAATATTTTAAAAATATTAAAATGTAGAAGAAATATTTTTATAAATTTCTTCCATTGGATTTCACTTGACTGAAGTAGCTTTTTTAAAATTCCCTTAAACAAAGTCGAAAAAGTACAAAACAGTCTTTGTGCCGAAAGATCTGAGATATCCAATGCAAAAAAAAAAAAAAAATTAAAAACATTAAAATGTAGAAGTTATTCTTTTTTTTTTTTTTTTTTTTTCTTTTTGGTTATTACTACCATTTGATTTCACTTGACTGAAGTAGCTTTTTTAAAATTATCCTAAACAAAGTCGAAAAAGTACAAAACGGTCTTTGTACCGAAAAATCTGAGATTTCGAATGCCAAAAAATAATTTAAAAATCTTTAAAAATAAAAAGATATATTTATAAAATTCTACTATAGGATTTTGCTTGAATGAAGTAGCTTCTTTAAAACATCTCTAAACAAAATCAAAAAAGTACAAAACGGTCTTTGTACCGAAAGATCTGAGATATCGAATGAAAAAAAAAATTTTAAAAATATTAAAATATAGAAGAGATATTTTTATAAATTTCTTTCATTGGATTTCACTTGACTGAAGTAGCTTTTTTAAAATTCCCCTAAACAAAGTCGTAAAAGTACAACACGGTCTTTGTACCAAAAGATCTTAGCTATCCAATGACAAAAAATCATTTAAAAATATTAAAATGTAGTAGAGATATTTTTATAAATTTCTACCATTAGATTTCACTTGACTGAAGTACCTTTTTAAAAGTTCCCCTAAACAAAGTCGTAAAGGTACAAAACGGTCTTTGTACCGAAAGATCTTAGCTATCCAATGACAAAAAAACTCATTTAAAAATATTAAAAATGTAGAAGAGATATTTTTATAAATTTCTACCATTGGAATTCACTTGACTGAAGTAGCCTCACTAAAACACCTGTAAACAAAATCAAAAAAGTACAAAACGGTCTTTGCACCGAAAGATCTCAGCTATCCAATGACAAAAAAATCATTTAAAAATATTAAAATGTAGAAGAGATATTTTTATAAATTTCTACCAATGGATTTCACTTGACTGGAATAGCTTTTTTAAAATTCCCATAAACAAAGTCGAAAAAGTACAAGACGGTCTTTGTACAGAAAGATCTGAGATATCGAATGCCAAAAAATATTTTAAAAATATTAAAATGTAGAAGAAATATTTTTATAAATTTCTTCCATTGGATTTCACTTGACTGAAGTAGCTTTTTTAAAATTCCCTTAAACAAAGTCGAAAAAGTACAAAACAGTCTTTGTGCCGAAAGATCTGAGATATCCAATGCAAAAAAAAAAAAAAAAAAAATTAAAAACATTAAAATGTAAAAGTTATTCTTTTTTTTTTTTTTTTTTTTTTTTTTTTTTTTTTTTTTTTCTTTTTGGTTATTACTACCATTTGATTTCACTTGACTGAAGTAGCTTTTTTAAAATTATCCTAAACAAAGTCGAAAAAGTACAAAACGGTCTTTGTACCGAAAAATCTGAGATTTCGAATGCCAAAAAATAATTTAAAAATCTTTAAAAATAAAAAGATATATTTATAAAATTCTACTATAGGATTTTGCTTGAATGAAGTAGCTTCTTTAAAACATCTCTAAACAAAATCAAAAAAGTACAAAACAGTCTTTGTACCGAAAGATCGCAGCTATGAAAAGCCAAAAAAATCATTTAAAAATATTAAAATGTAGAAGAGATATTTTTATAAAATTCTACCATTGGATTTCACTTGACTGAAGTAGCTTTTTTAAAATTCCCCTAAACAAAGTCGAAAAAGTACAAAACGGTCTTTGTACAAAAAGATCTAAGCTATCCAATGACAAAAAAATCATTTAAAAATATTAAAATGTAGAAGAGATGTTTTTATAAATTTCTACCATTGGATTTCACTTGACTGAAACAGCTTTTATAAAATTCCCTTAAACAGAGTCGAAAAAGTACAAAACGGTCTTTGCACCGAAAGACCTCAGCCATCCCATGACAAAAAAATTATTTAAAAATATTAAAATGTAGAAAAGATATTTTTATAAATTTCTTTCATTGGATTTCACTTGACTGAAGTAGCTTTTTTAAAATTCCCCTAAACAAAGTCGAAAATCTAAAAAACGGTCTTTGTACAGAAAGATCTAAGCTATCCAATGACAAAAAAAAAATCATTTAAAAATATTAAAATGTAGAAGAGATATTTTTATAAATTTCTACCATTGGATTTCACTTCACTGAAGTAGCCTCTTTAAAACTCCCCTAAACAAAGTCGAAAAAGTACAAAACGGTCTTTGTACCAAAAGATCTGAGATATCGAATGCCAAATAATAATTTACAAATATTAAAATGTAGAAGAGATATTTTTATAAATTTCAACCATTGGATTTCATTTCACTGAAGTAGCTTTTTTAAAATTCCCTTAAACAGAGTTGAAAAAGTACAAAACGGTCTTTGCACAGAAAGATCTCAGCCATCCCATGACAAAAAAATCATTTAAAAATATTAAAATGTAGAAGAGATATTTTTATAAATTTCTACCATTGGATTTAATTTGCCTCTTTAAAACACCTGTAAACAAAATCAAAAAAGTACAAAACGGTCTTTGTACCGAAAGATCTGAGATATCGAATGCCAAAAAAATTTTTAAAAATATTAAAATATAGAAGAGATATTTTTATAAATTTCTTTCATTGGATTTCACTTGACTGAAGTAGCTTTTTTAAAATTCCCTTAAACAAAGTCAAAAAAGTACAAAACGGTCTTTGTGCCGAAAGATCTGAGATATCCAATGCCAAAAAAATATATTTAAAAACATTAAAATGTAGAAGATATTTTTTTTTTTTTTTTTTTTTTTTTTTTTTTGTTATTACTACCATTTGATTTCGCTTGACTGAAGTAGCTTTTTTAAAATTATCCTAAACAAAGTCGAAAAAGTACAAAACGGTCTTTGTACCGAAAAATCTGAGATTTCGAATGCCAAAAAATAATTTAAAAATCTTTAAAAATAAAAAGATATATTTATAAAATTCTACTATAGGATTTTGCTTGAATGAAGTAGCTTCTTTAAAACATCTCTAAACAAAATCAAAAAAGTACAAAACAGTCTTTGTACCGAAAGATCGCAGCTATGAAATGCCAAAAAAATCATTTAAAAATATTAAAATGTAGAAGAGATATTTTTATAAAATTCTACCATTGGATTTCACTTGACTGAAGTAGCTTTTTTAAAATTCCCCTAAACAAAGTCGAAAAAGTATAAAACGGTCTTTGTACAAAAAGATCTAAGCTATCCAATGACAAAAAAATCATTTACAAATATTAAAATGTAGAAGAGATGTTTTTATAAATTTCTACCATTGGATTTCACTTGACTGAAACAGCTTTTATAAAATTCCCTTAAACAGAGTCGAAAAAGTACAAAACGGTCTTTGCACAGAAAGACCTCAGCCATCCCATGACAAAAAAATTATTTAAAAATATTAAAATGTAGAAAAGATATTTTTATAAATTTCTTTCATTGGATTTCACTTGACTGAAGTAGCTTTTTTAAAATTCCCCTAAACAAAGTCGAAAATCTAAAAAACGGTCTTTGTACAGAAAGATCTAAGCTATCCAATGACAAAAAAAAAAAATCATTTAAAAATATTAAAATGTAGAAGAGATATTTTTATAAATTTCTACCATTGGATTTCACTTCACTGAAGTAGCCTCTTTAAAACTCCCCTAAACAAAGTCGAAAAAGTACAAAACGGTCTTTGTACCAAAAGATCTGAGATATCGAATGCCAAATAATAATTTACAAATATTAAAATGTAGAAGAGATATTTTTATAAATTTCAACCATTGGATTTCATTTCACTGAAGTAGCTTTTTTAAAATTCCCTTAAACAGAGTTGAAAAAGTACAAAACGGTCTTTGCACAGAAAGATCTCAGCCATCCCATGACAAAAAAGTCATTTAAAAATATTAAAATGTAGAAGAGATATTTTTATAAATTTCTACCATTGGATTTAATTTGCCTCTTTAAAACACCTGTAAACAAAATCAAAAAAGTACAAAACGGTCTTTGTACCGAAAGATCTGAGATATCGAATGAAAAAAAAAATTTTAAAAATATTAAAATATAGAAGAGATATTTTTATAAATTTCTTTCATTGGATTTCACTTGACTGAAGTAGCTTTTTTAAAATTCCCCTAAACAAAGTCGTAAAAGTACAACACGGTCTTTGTACCAAAAGATCTTAGCTATCCAATGACAAAAAATCATTTAAAAATATTAAAATGTAGTAGAGATATTTTTATAAATTTCTACCATTAGATTTCACTTGACTGAAGTACCTTTTTAAAAGTTCCCCTAAACAAAGTCGTAAAGGTACAAAACGGTCTTTGTACCGAAAGATCTTAGCTATCCAATGACAAAAAAACTCATTTAAAAATATTAAAAATGTAGAAGAGATATTTTTATAAATTTCTACCATTGGAATTCACTTGACTGAAGTAGCCTCACTAAAACACCTGTAAACAAAATCAAAAAAGTACAAAACGGTCTTTGCACCGAAAGATCTCAGCTATCCAATGACAAAAAAATCATTTAAAAATATTAAAATGTAGAAGAGATATTTTTATAAATTTCTACCAATGGATTTCACTTGACTGGAATAGCTTTTTTAAAATTCCCATAAACAAAGTCGAAAAAGTACAAGACGGTCTTTGTACAGAAAGATCTGAGATATCGAATGCCAAAAAATATTTTAAAAATATTAAAATGTAGAAGAAATATTTTTATAAATTTCTTCCATTGGATTTCACTTGACTGAAGTAGCTTTTTTAAAATTCCCTTAAACAAAGTCGAAAAAGTACAAAACAGTCTTTGTGCCGAAAGATCTGAGATATCCAATGCAAAAAAAAAAAAAAAAAAATTAAAAACATTAAAATGTAGAAGTTATTCTTTTTTTTTTTTTTTTTTTTTTTTTTTTTTTTTTTTTTTTTCTTTTTGGTTATTACTACCATTTGATTTCACTTGACTGAAGTAGCTTTTTTAAAATTATCCTAAACAAAGTCGAAAAAGTACAAAACGGTCTTTGTACCGAAAAATCTGAGATTTCGAATGCCAAAAAATAATTTAAAAATCTTTAAAAATAAAAAGATATATTTATAAAATTCTACTATAGGATTTTGCTTGAATGAAGTAGCTTCTTTAAAACATCTCTAAACAAAATCAAAAAAGTACAAAACAGTCTTTGTACCGAAAGATCGCAGCTATGAAAAGCCAAAAAAATCATTTAAAAATATTAAAATGTAGAAGAGATATTTTTATAAAATTCTACCATTGGATTTCACTTGACTGAAGTAGCTTTTTTAAAATTCCCCTAAACAAAGTCGAAAAAGTACAAAACGGTCTTTGTACAAAAAGATCTAAGCTATCCAATGACAAAAAAATCATTTAAAAATATTAAAATGTAGAAGAGATGTTTTTATAAATTTCTACCATTGGATTTCACTTGACTGAAACAGCTTTTATAAAATTCCCTTAAACAGAGTCGAAAAAGTACAAAACGGTCTTTGCACCGAAAGACCTCAGCCATCCCATGACAAAAAAATTATTTAAAAATATTAAAATGTAGAAAAGATATTTTTATAAATTTCTTTCATTGGATTTCACTTGACTGAAGTAGCTTTTTTAAAATTCCCCTAAACAAAGTCGAAAATCTAAAAAACGGTCTTTGTACAGAAAGATCTAAGCTATCCAATGACAAAAAAAAAATCATTTAAAAATATTAAAATGTAGAAGAGATATTTTTATAAATTTCTACCATTGGATTTCACTTCACTGAAGTAGCCTCTTTAAAACTCCCCTAAACAAAGTCGAAAAAGTACAAAACGGTCTTTGTACCAAAAGATCTGAGATATCGAATGCCAAATAATAATTTACAAATATTAAAATGTAGAAGAGATATTTTTATAAATTTCAACCATTGGATTTCATTTCACTGAAGTAGCTTTTTTAAAATTCCCTTAAACAGAGTTGAAAAAGTACAAAACGGTCTTTGCACAGAAAGATCTCAGCCATCCCATGACAAAAAAATCATTTAAAAATATTAAAATGTAGAA
Source organism: Maratus speculifer (assembly GCA_964019185.1). NCBI lineage: Eukaryota > Metazoa > Arthropoda > Arachnida > Araneae > Salticidae > Maratus > Maratus speculifer. The sequence continues at coordinate 399,390,029 of OZ025295.1, forward strand.
GAGATATTTTTATAAATTTCTACCATTGGATTTAATTTGCCTCTTTAAAACACCTGTAAACAAAATCAAAAAAGTACAAAACGGTCTTTGTACCGAAAGATCTGAGATATCGAATGCCAAAAAAATTTTAAAAAATATTAAAATATAGAAGAGATATTTTTATAAATTTCTTTCATTGGATTTCACTTGACTGAAGTAGCTTTTTTAAAATTCCCCTAAACAAAGTCGTAAAAGTACAAAACGGTCTTTGTACCAAAAGATCTTAGCTATCCAATGACAAAAAATCATTTAAAAATATTAAAATGTAGTAGAGATATTTTTATAAATTTCTACCATTAGATTTCACTTGACTGAAGTACCTTTTTAAAAATTCCCCTAAACAAAGTCGTAAAGGTACAAAACGGTCTTTGTACCGAAAGATCTTAGCTATCCAATGACAAAAAAAATCATTTAAAAATATTAAAAATGTAGAAGAGATATTTTTATAAATTTCTACCATTGGAATTCACTTGACTGAAGTAGCCTCACTAAAACACCTGTAAACAAAATCAAAAAAGTACAAAACGGTCTTTGCACCGAAAGATCTCAGCTATCCAATGACAAAAAAATCATTTAAAAATATTAAAATGTAGAAGAGATATTTTTATAAATTTCTACCAATGGATTTCACTTGACTGGAATAGCTTTTTTAAAATTCCCATAAACAAAGTCGAAAAAGTACAAGACGGTCTTTGTACAGAAAGATCTGAGATATCGAATGCCAAAAAATATTTTAAAAATATTAAAATGTAGAAGAAATATTTTTATAAATTTCTTCCATTGGATTTCACTTGACTGAAGTAGCTTTTTTAAAATTCCCTTAAACAAAGTCGAAAAAGTACAAAACAGTCTTTGTGCCGAAAGATCTGAGATATCCAATAAAAAAAAAAAAAAAAAAAAAAAAAAAAAAAAAATTAAAAACATTAAAATGTAGAAGTTATTCTTTTTTTTTTTTTTTTTTTTTTTTTTTTTTTTTTTTTTTTTTTTTTGTTATTACTACCATTTGATTTCACTTGACTGAAGTAGCTTTTTTAAAATTATCCTAAACAAAGTCGAAAAAGTACAAAACGGTCTTTGTACCGAAAAATCTGAGATTTCGAATGCCAAAAAATAATTTAAAAATCTTTAAAAATAAAAAGATATATTTATAAAATTCTACTATAGGATTTTGCTTGAATGAAGTAGCTTCTTTAAAACATCTCTAAACAAAATCAAAAAAGTACAAAACAGTCTTTGTACCGAAAGATAGCAGCTATGAAATGCCAAAAAAATCATTTAAAAATATTAAAATGTAGAAGAGATATTTTTATAAAATTCTACCATTGGATTTCACTTGACTGAAGTAGCTTTTTTAAAATTCCCCTAAACAAAGTCGAAAAAGTACAAAACGGTCTTTGTACAAAAAGATCTAAGCTATCCAATGACAAAAAAATCATTTAAAAATATTAAAATGTAGAAGAGATGTTTTTATAAATTTCTACCATTGGATTTCACTTGACTGAAACAGCTTTTATAAAATTCCCTTAAACAGAGTCGAAAAAGTACAAAACGTTCTTTGCACCGAAAGACCTCAGCCATCCCATGACAAAAAAATCATTTAAAAATATTAAAATGTAGAAAAGATATTTTTATAAATTTCTTCCATTGGATTTCACTTGACTGAAGTAGCTTTTTTAAAATTCCCCTAAACAAAGTCGAAAATCTAAAAAACAGTCTTTGTACAGAAAGATCTAAGCTATCCAATGACAAAAAAAAAAAAAAAAAAAAAAAAAAAATCATTTAAAAATATTAAAATGTAGAAGAGATATTTTTATAAATTTCTACCATTGGATTTCACTTCACTGAAGTAGCCTCTTTAAAACTCCCCTAAAAAAAGTCGAAAAAGTACAAAACGGTCTTTGTACCAAAAGATCTGAGATATCGAATGCCAAATAATAATTTACAAATATTAAAATGTAGAAGAGATATTTTTATAAATTTCAACCATTGGATTTCATTTCACTGAAGTAGCTTTTTTAAAATTCCCTTAAACAGAGTTGAAAAAGTACAAAACGGTCTTTGCACAGAAAGATCTCAGCAATCCCATGACAAAAAAATCATTTAAAAATATTAAAATGTAGAAGAGATATTTTTATAAATTTCTACCATTGGATTTAATTTGCCTCTTTAAAACACCTGTAAACAAAATCAAAAAAGTACAAAACGGTCTTTGTACCGAAAGATCTGAGATATCGAATGCCAAAAAAATTTTTAAAAATATTAAAATATAGAAGAGATATTTTTATAAATTTCTTTCATTGGATTTCACTTGACTGAAGTAGCTTTTTTAAAATTCCCCTAAACAAAGTCGTAAAAGTACAACACGGTCTTTGTACCAAAAGATCTTAGCTATCCAATGACAAAAAATCATTTAAAAATATTAAAATGTAGTAGAGATATTTTTATAAATTTCTACCATTAGATTTCACTTGACTGAAGTACCTTTTTAAAAATTCCCCTAAACAAAGTCGTAAAGGTACAAAACGGTCTTTGTACCGAAAGATCTTAGCTATCCAATGACAAAAAACTCATTTAAAAATATTAAAAATGTAGAAGAGATATTTTTATAAATTTCTACCATTGGAATTCACTTGACTGAAGTAGCCTCACTAAAACACCTGTAAACAAAATCAAAAAAGTACAAAACGGTCTTTGCACCGAAAGATCTCAGCTATCCAATGACAAAAAAATCATTTAAAAATATTAAAATGTAGAAGAGATATTTTTATAAATTTCTACCAATGGATTTCACTTGACTGGAATAGCTTTTTTAAAATTCCCATAAACAAAGTCGAAAAAGTACAAGACGGTCTTTGTACAGAAAGATCTGAGATATCGAATGCCAAAAAATATTTTAAAAATATTAAAATGTAGAAGAAATATTTTTATAAATTTCTTCCATTGGATTTCACTTGACTGAAGTAGCTTTTTTAAAATTCCCTTAAACAAAGTCGAAAAAGTACAAAACAGTCTTTGTGCCGAAAGATCTGAGATATCCAATGCAAAAAAAAAAAAAAAAAAAATTAAAAACATTAAAATGTAGAAGTTATTCTTTTTTTTTTTTTTTTTTTTTTTTTTTTTTCTTTTTGGTTATTACTACCATTTGATTTCACTTGACTGAAGTAGCTTTTTTAAAATTATCCTAAACAAAGTCGAAAAAGTACAAAACGGTCTTTGTACCGAAAAATCTGAGATTTCGAATGCCAAAAAATAATTTAAAAATCTTTAAAAATAAAAAGATATATTTATAAAATTCTACTATAGGATTTTGCTTGAATGAAGTAGCTTCTTTAAAACATCTCTAAACAAAATCAAAAAAGTACAAAACAGTCTTTGTACCGAAAGATCGCAGCTATGAAATGCCAAAAAAATCATTTAAAAATATTAAAATGTAGAAGAGATATTTTTATAAAATTCTACCATTGGATTTCACTTGACTGAAGTAGCTTTTTTAAAATTCCCCTAAACAAAGTCGAAAAAGTACAAAACGGTCTTTGTACAAAAAGATCTAAGCTATCCAATGACAAAAAAATCATTTAAAAATATTAAAATGTAGAAGAGATGTTTTTATAAATTTCTACCATTGGATTTCACTTGACTGAAACAGTTTTTATAAAATTCCCTTAAACGGAGTCGAAAAAGTACAAAACGGTCTTTGTATCGAAAGACCTCAGCCATCCCATGACAAAAAAATTATTTAAAAATATTAAAATGTAGAAAAGATATTTTTATAAATTTCTTTCATTGGATTTCACTTGACTGAAGTAGCTTTTTTAAAATTCCCCTAAACAAAGTCGAAAATCTAAAAAACGGTCTTTGTACAGAAAGATCTAAGCTATCCAATGACAAAAAAAAAATCATTTAAAAATATTAAAATGTAGAAGAGATATTTTTATAAATTTCTACCATTGGATTTCACTTCACTGAAGTAGCCTCTTTAAAACTCCCCTAAACAAAGTCGAAAAAGTACAAAACGGTCTTTGTACCAAAAGATCTGAGATATCGAATGCCAAATAATAATTTACAAATATTAAAATGTAGAAGAGATATTTTTATAAATTTCAACCATTGGATTTCATTTCACTGAAGTAGCTTTTTTAAAATTCCCTTAAACAGAGTTGAAAAAGTACAAAACGGTCTTTGCACAGAAAGATCTCAGCCATCCCATGACAAAAAAATCATTTAAAAATATTAAAATGTAGAAGAGATATTTTTATAAATTTCTACCATTGGATTTAATTTGCCTCTTTAAAACACCTGTAAACAAAATCAAAAAAGTACAAAACGGTCTTTGTACCGAAAGATCTGAGATATCGAATGCCAAAAAATTTTTTAAAAATATTAAAATATAGAAGAGATATTTTTATAAATTTCTTTCATTGGATTTCACTTGACTGAAGTAGCTTTTTTAAAATTCCCCTAAACAAAGTCGTAAAAGTACAAAACGGTCTTTGTACCAAAAGATCTTAGCTATCCAATGACAAAAAATCATTTAAAAATATTAAAATGTAGTAGAGATATTTTTATAAATTTCTACCATTAGATTTCACTTGACTGAAGTACCTTTTTAAAAATTCCCCTAAACAAAGTCGTAAAGGTACAAAACGGTCTTTGTACCGAAAGATCTTAGCTATCCAATGACAAAAAAATCATTTAAAAATATTAAAAATGTAGAAGAGATATTTTTATAAATTTCTACCATTGGAATTCACTTGACTGAAGTAGCCTCACTAAAACACCTGTAAACAAAATCAAAAAAGTACAAAACGGTCTTTGCACCGAAAGATCTCAGCTATCCAATGACAAAAAAATCATTTAAAAATATTAAAATGTAGAAGAGATATTTTTATAAATTTCTACCAATGGATTTCACTTGACTGGAATAGCTTTTTTAAAATTCCCATAAACAAAGTCGAAAAAGTACAAGACGGTCTTTGTACAGAAAGATCTGAGATATCGAATGCCAAAAAATATTTTAAAAATATTAAAATGTAGAAGAAATATTTTTATAAATTTCTTCCATTGGATTTCACTTGACTGAAGTAGCTTTTTTAAAATTCCCTTAAACAAAGTCGAAAAAGTACAAAACAGTCTTTGTGCCGAAAGATCTGAGATATCCAATGCAAAAAAAAAAAAAAAAAAAAAAAAAAAAAAAAAAAAAATTAAAAACATTAAAATGTAGAAGTTATTCTTTTTTTTTTTTTTTTTTTTTTTTTTTTTTTGTTATTACTACCATTTGATTTCACTTGACTGAAGTAGCTTTTTTAAAATTATCCTAAACAAAGTCGAAAAAGTACAAAACGGTCTTTGTACCGAAAAATCTGAGATTTCGAATGCCAAAAAATAATTTAAAAATCTTTAAAAATAAAAAGATATATTTATAAAATTCTACTATAGGATTTTGCTTGAATGAAGTAGCCTCACTAAAACACCTGTAAACAAAATCAAAAAAGTACAAAACGGTCTTTGCACCGAAAGATCTCAGCTATCCAATGACAAAAAAATCATTTAAAAATATTAAAATGTAGAAGAGATATTTTTATAAATTTCTACCAATGGATTTCACTTGACTGAAGTAGCTTTTTTAAAATTCCCCTAAACAAAGTCGAAAAAGTACAAAACGGTCTTTGTACAAAAAGATCTAAGCTATCCAATGACAAAAAAAATCAATTAAATATATTAAAATGTAGAAGAGATGTTTTTATAAATTTCTACCATTGGATTTCACTTGACTGAAACAGCTTTTATAAAATTCCCTTAAACAGAGTCGAAAAAGTACAAAACGTTCTTTGCACCGAAAGACCTCAGCCATCCCATGACAAAAAAATCATTTAAAAATATTAAAATGTAGAAAAGATATTTTTATAAATTTCTTCCATTGGATTTCACTTGACTGAAGTAGCTTTTTTAAAATTCCCCTAAACAAAGTCGAAAATCTAAAAAACAGTCTTTGTACAGAAAGATCTAAGCTATCCAATGACAAAAAAAAAAAAAAAAAAAAAAAAAAAAAAAAAAAAAAAAATCATTTAAAAATATTAAAATGTAGAAGAGATATTTTTATAAATTTCTACCATTGGATTTCACTTCACTGAAGTAGCCTCTTTAAAACTCCCCTAAACAAAGTCGAAAAAGTACAAAACGGTCTTTGTACCAAAAGATCTGAGATATCGAATGCCAAATAATAATTTACAAATATTAAAATGTAGAAGAGATATTTTTATAAATTTCAACCATTGGATTTCATTTCACTGAAGTAGCTTTTTTAAAATTCCCTTAAACAGAGTTGAAAAAGTACAAAACGGTCTTTGCACAGAAAGATCTCAGCCATCCCATGACAAAAAGATCATTTAAATATATTAAAATGTAGAAGAGATATTTTTATAAATTTCTACCATTGGATTTAATTTGCCTCTTTAAAACACCTGTAAACAAAATAAAAAAAGTACAAAACGGTCTTTTTACCGAAAGATCTGAGATATCGAATGCCAAAAAATATTTTAAAAATATTAAAATATAGAAGAGATATTTTTATAAATTTCTTTCATTGGATTTCACTTGACTGAAGTAGCTTTTTTAAAATTCCCTTAAACAAAGTCAAAAAAGTACAAAACGGTCTTTGTGCCGAAAGATCTGAGATATCCAATGCCAAAAAAATATATTTAAAAACATTAAAATGTAGAAGATATTTTTTTTTTTTTTTTTTTTTTTTTGTTATTACTACCATTTGATTTCGCTTGACTGAAGTAGCTTTTTTAAAATTATCCTAAACAAAGTCGAAAAAGTACAAAACGGTCTTTGTACCGAAAGATCTGAGACATCGAATGCCAAAAAATCATTTAAAAATCTTTAAAAGTAAAAAGACATATTTATAAAATTCTACTATAGGATTTTGCTTGAATGAAGTAGCTTCTTTAAAATACCTGTAAACAAAATCAAATAAGTACAAAACAGTCTTTGTTCCGAAAGATCACAGCTATCCAATGCCAAAAAAATCATTTAAAAATATTAAAATGTAGAAGAGATATTTTTATAAATTCCTACCATTGGATTTCACTTGACTGAAGTGGCTTGTTTAAAATTCCCCTAAACAAAGTCGAAAAAGTACAAAACGGTCTTTGTGCCGAAAGATCTGAGATATCGAATGCCCAAAAATAATTTAAAAATATTAAAATGTAGAAGAGATATTTTTATAAATTCCTACCATTCGATTTCACTTGACTGAAGTATCTTTTTTAAAACATCTGTAAACAAAATTAAAGTACAAAACGATATTTGTACCGAAAGATCTCAGCCATCCCATGACAAAAAAATCATTTAAAAATATTAAAATGTAGAAGAGAGATTTTTATAAATTTCCACCTTTGGATTTCATTTGACTGAAGTAAGCTTTTGAAAAATTCCCCTGAACAAAGTCGAAAAAGTACAAAACGGTCTTTGTACCGAAAGATCTAAGCTATCCAATGACAAAAAGAACATTTAAAAATATTAAAATGTAGAAAAGATATTTTTATAAATTTCTTACATTGGATTTCACTTGACTGAAGTAGCTTTTTTAAAATTCTATTTAAACAAAGTCGAAAATCTAAAAAAAGGTCTTTGTACAGAAAGATCTAAGCTATCCAATGACAAAAAAAAAAAAAAAAAAATAATAATCATTTAAAAATATTAAAATGTAGAAGAGATATTTTTATAAATTTCTACCATTGGATTTCACTTGACTGAAGTAGCCTCTTTAAAACACCTGTAATTAAAAAAAAAAAAAAATACAAAACGGTATTTGTACCTAAAGATCTCAGCTATCCAATGACAAAAAAATCATTTAAAAATCTTTAAATGTCGAAAAGACATATTTATAAAATTTTACTATAGGATTTCGCTTGACTGAAGTAGCCTCTTTAAAACAGCTGTAAACCAAAAGAAAAAAAATGGTCTTTGTACCAAAAGATCTCAGCTATCCAATGACAAAATTCATTTAAAAATATTAAAATGTAGAAGAGATATTTTTATAAATTTCTACCATTGGATTTCATTTGACTGAAGTAGCCTCTTTAAAACAACTCTAAACAAAATCAAAAAAGTACAAAACGGTCTTTGTACCAAAAGAACTGAGATATCGAATGCCAAATAATGATTTACAAATATTAAAATGTAGAAGAGATATTTTTATAAATTTCTACCATTGGATTTCACTTCACTGAAATAGCTTTTTTAAAATTCCCCTAAACAGAGTCGAAAAAGTACAAAACGGTCTTTGTAGAGAAAGATCTAAGCTATCCAATGACAAAAAAATCATTTAAAAATATTAAAATGTAAGAGAGATATTTTTATAAATTTCTACCATTGGATTTCACTTGACTGAAATAGCTTTTTTAAAATTCCCCTAAACAAAGTCGAAAAAGTACAAAACGGTCTTTGTACCGAAAGATCTGAGATATCGAATGCCAAAAAATAATTTAAAAATATTAAAATGTAGAAGAGATATTTTTATAAATTCCTACCAATGGATTTCACTTGACTGAAGTAGATTTTTTAAAATTTCCTTAAACAAAATCGAAAAAGTACAAAACGATCTTTGTACCGAAAGATCTCAGCTATCCAATGACAAAAATTCCTTTAAAAATATTAAAATGTAGAAGAGATATTTTTATAAATTTTTTCCATTGGATTTCATTTGACTGAAGTAGTTTTTTCAAAATTCCCTTAAACAAAGTCGAAAATGTACAAAACGGTCTTTGTACCGAAAGATCTGAGATATCGAATGCCAAAAAATAATTTAAAAATATTAAAATGTAGAAGAGATATTTTTATAAATTCCTACCACTTGATTTCACTTGACTGAAGTAGATTTTTTAAAATTTCCTTAAACAAAATCGAAAAAGTACAAAACGATCTTTGTACCGAAAGATCTCAGCTATCCAATGACAAAAATTCCTTTAAAAATATTAAAATGTAGAAGAGATATTTTTATAAATTTCTTCCATTGGATTTCATTTGACTGAAGTAGTTTTTTCAAAATTCCCTTAAACAAAGTCGAAAATGTACAAAACGGTCTTTGTACCGAAAGATCTCAGCTATCCAATGACAAAAAAATCATTTAAAAATATTAAAATGTAGAAGAGATATTTTTATAAATTTCAACCATTGGATTTCATTTCACTGAAGTAGCTTTTTTAAAATTCCCTTAAACAGAGTTGAAAAAGTACAAAACGGTCTTTGCACAGAAAGATCTCAGCCATCCCATGACAAAAAGATCATTTAAAAATATTAAAATGTAGAAGAGATATTTTTATAAATTTCTACCATTGGATTTAATTTGCCTCTTTAAAACACCTGTAAACAAAATAAAAAAAGTACAAAACGGTCTTTTTACCGAAAGATCTGAGATATCGAATGCCAAAAAATATTTTAAAAATATTAAAATATAGAAGAGATATTTTTATAAATTTCTTTCATTGGATTTCACTTGACTGAAGTAGCTTTTTTAAAATTCCCTTAAACAAAGTCAAAAAAGTACAAAACGGTCTTTGTGCCGAAAGATCTGAGATATCCAATGCCAAAAAAATATATTTAAAAACATTAAAATGTAGAAGATATTTTTTTTTTTGTTATTACTACCATTTGATTTCGCTTGACTGAAGTAGCTTTTTTAAAATTATCCTAAACAAAGTCGAAAAAGTACAAAACGGTCTTTGTACCGAAAGATCTGAGACATCGAATGCCAAAAAATCATTTAAAAATCTTTAAAAGTAAAAAGACATATATATAAAATTCTACTATAGGATTTTGCTTGAATGAAGTAGCTTCTTTAAAATACCTGTAAACAAAATCAAATAAGTACAAAACAGTCTTTGTTCCGAAAGATCACAGCTATCCAATGCCAAAAAAATCATTTAAAAATATTAAAATGTAGAAGAGATATTTTTATAAATTCCTACCATTGGATTTCACTTGACTGAAGTGGCTTGTTTAAAATTCCCCTAAACAAAGTCGAAAAAGTACAAAACGGTCTTTGTGCCGAAAGATCTGAGATATCGAATGCCCAAAAATAATTTAAAAATATTAAAATGTAGAAGAGATATTTTTATAAATTCCTACCATTCGATTTCACTTGACTGAAGTATCTTTTTTAAAACATCTGTAAACAAAATTAAAGTACAAAACGGTATTTGTACCGAAAGATCTCAGCTATCCCATGACAAAAAAATCATTTAAAAATATTAAAATGTAGAAGAGAGATTTTTATAAATTTCCACCTTTGGATTTCATTTGACTGAAGTAGTTTTTTCAAAATTCCCTTAAACAAAGTCGAAAATGTACAAAACGGTCTTTGTACCGAAAGATCTGAGATATCGAATGCCAAAAAATAATTTAAAAATATTAAAATGTAGAAGAGATATTTTTATAAATTCCTACCACTTGATTTCACTTGACTGAAGTAGATTTTTTAAAATTTCCTTAAACAAAATCGAAAAAGTACAAAACGATCTTTGTACCGAAAGATCTCAGCTATCCAATGACAAAAATTCCTTTAAAAATATTAAAATGTAGAAGAGATATTTTTATAAATTTCTTCCATTGGATTTCATTTGACTGAAGTAGTTTTTTCAAAATTCCCTTAAACAAAGTCGAAAATGTACAAAACGGTCTTTGTACCGAAAGATCTCAGCTATCCAATGACAAAAAAATCATTTAAAAATATTAAAATGTAGAAGAGATATTTTTATAAATTTCAACCATTGGATTTCATTTCACTGAAGTAGCTTTTTTAAAATTCCCTTAAACAGAGTTGAAAAAGTACAAAACGGTCTTTGCACAGAAAGATCTCAGCCATCCCATGACAAAAAGATCATTTAAAAATATTAAAATGTAGAAGAGATATTTTTATAAATTTCTACCATTGGATTTAATTTGCCTCTTTAAAACACCTGTAAACAAAATAAAAAAAGTACAAAACGGTCTTTTTACCGAAAGATCTGAGATATCGAATGCCAAAAAATATTTTAAAAATATTAAAATATAGAAGAGATATTTTTATAAATTTCTTTCATTGGATTTCACTTGACTGAAGTAGCTTTTTTAAAATTCCCTTAAACAAAGTCAAAAAAGTACAAAACGGTCTTTGTGCCGAAAGATCTGAGATATCCAATGCCAAAAAAATATATTTAAAAACATTAAAATGTAGAAGATATTTTTTTTTTGTTATTACTACCATTTGATTTCGCTTGACTGAAGTAGCTTTTTTAAAATTATCCTAAACAAAGTCGAAAAAGTACAAAACGGTCTTTGTACCGAAAGATCTGAGACATCGAATGCCAAAAAATCATTTAAAAATCTTTAAAAGTAAAAAGACATATTTATAAAATTCTACTATAGGATTTTGCTTGAATGAAGTAGCTTCTTTAAAATACCTGTAAACAAAATCAAATAAGTACAAAACAGTCTTTGTTCCGAAAGATCACAGCTATCCAATGCCAAAAAAATCATTTAAAAATATTAAAATGTAGAAGAGATATTTTTATAAATTCCTACCATTGGATTTCACTTGACTGAAGTGGCTTGTTTAAAATTCCCCTAAACAAAGTCGAAAAAGTACAAAACGGTCTTTGTGCCGAAAGATCTGAGATATCGAATGCCCAAAAATAATTTAAAAATATTAAAATGTAGAAGAGATATTTTTATAAATTCCTACCATTCGATTTCACTTGACTGAAGTATCTTTTTTAAAACATCTGTAAACAAAATTAAAGTACAAAACGGTATTTGTACCGAAAGATCTCAGCTATCCCATGACAAAAAAATCATTTAAAAATATTAAAATGTAGAAGAGAGATTTTTATAAATTTCCACCTTTGGATTTCATTTGACTGAAGTAAGCTTTTGAAAAATTCCCCTGAACAAAGTCGAAAAAGTACAAAACGGTCTTTGTACCGAAAGATCTAAGCTATCCAATGACAAAAAGAACATTTAAAAATATTAAAATGTAGAAAAGATATTTTTATAAATTTCTTACATTGGATTTCACTTGACTGAAGTAGCTTTTTTAAAATTCTATTTAAACAAAGTCGAAAATCTAAAAAAAGGTCTTTGTACAGAAAGATCTAAGCTATCCAATGACAAAAAAAAAATAATAATAATCATTTAAAAATATTAAAATGTAGAAGAGATATTTTTATAAATTTCTACCATTGGATTTCACTTGACTGAAGTAGCCTCTTTAAAACACCTGTAATTAAAATAAAAAAAAAATACAAAACGGTATTTGTACCTAAAGATCTCAGCTATCCAATGACAAAAAAATCATTTAAAAAACTTTAAATGTCGAAAAGACATATTTATAAAATTTTACTATAGGATTTCGCTTGACTGAAGTAGCCTCTTTAAAACAGCTGTAAACCAAAAGAAAAAAAATGGTCTTTGTACCAAAAGATCTCAGCTATCCAATGACAAAATTCATTTAAAAATATTAAAATGTAGAAGAGATATTTTTATAAATTTCTACCATTGGATTTCATTTGACTGAAGTAGCCTCTTTAAAACAACTGTAAACAAAATCAAAAAAGTACAAAACGGTCTTTGTACCAAAAGAACTGAGATATCGAATGCCAAATAATGATTTACAAATATTAAAATGTAGAAGAGATATTTTTATAAATTTCTACCATTGGATTTCACTTCACTGAAATAGCTTTTTTAAAATTCCCCTAAACAGAGTCGAAAAAGTACAAAACGGTCTTTGTAGAGAAAGATCTAAGCTATCCAATGACAAAAAAATCATTTAAAAATATTAAAATGTAAGAGAGATATTTTTATAAATTTCTACCATTGGATTTCACTTGACTGAAATAGCTTTTTTAAAATTCCCCTAAACAAAGTCGAAAAAGTACAAAACGGTCTTTGTACCGAAAGATCTGAGATATCGAATGCCAAAAAATAATTTAAAAATATTAAAATGTAGAAGAGATATTTTTATAAATTCCTACCAATGGATTTCACTTGACTGAAGTAGATTTTTTAAAATTTCCTTAAACAAAATCGAAAAAGTACAAAACGATCTTTGTACCGAAAGATCTCAGCTATCCAATGACAAAAATTCCTTTAAAATATTAAAATGTAGAAGAGATATTTTTATAAATTTTTTCCATTGGATTTCATTTGACTGAAGTAGTTTTTTCAAAATTCCCTTAAACAAAGTCGAAAATGTACAAATCGGTCTTTGTACCGAAAGATCTGAGATATCGAATGCCAAAAAATAATTTAAAAATATTAAAATGTAGAAGAGATATTTTTATAAATTCCTACCACTTGATTTCACTTGACTGAAGTAGATTTTTTAAAATTTCCTTAAACAAAATCGAAAAAGTACAAAACGATCTTTGTACCGAAAGATCTCAGCTATCCAATGACAAAAATTCCTTTAAAAATATTAAAATGTAGAAGAGATATTTTTATAAATTTCTTCCATTGGATTTCATTTGACTGAAGTAGTTTTTTCAAAATTCCCTTAAACAAAGTCGAAAATGTACAAAACGGTCTTTGTACCGAAAGATCTCAGCTATCCAATGACAAAAAAATCATTTAAAAATATTAAAATGTAGAAGAGATATTTTTATAAATTTCTACAATGGGATTTCACTTGACTGAAATAGCTTTTTAAAAATTCCCCTAAACAAGGTCGAAAAAGTACAAAACGGTCTTTGTACCGAAATATCTGAGATATCGAATGCCAAAAAATAATTTAAAAATATAAAAATGTAGAAGAGATATTTTTTATAAATTTCTTCCATTGGATTTCACTTGACTGAAGTAGCCTCTTTAAAACACCTGTAAACAAAATAATCTTAGTACAAAACGGTCTTTATACCGAAAAATCTCAGCTGTTCAATGCTAAAAAAATCATTTAAAAATATTAAAATATAAACGAGATATCTTAAAAAATTCTATCTTGGGATTTCGCTCTATTGATGTAAGCCACTATAAAATACTCGTAACAAAGTCAAAAAAATATAAAACGGTCTTTGTACAGTTCAATGATCTCAACTATTCAATGCTAAAAATATCATTTAAAAATATTAAAATATAGAGGAGATTCTTTGGAAAATGTTTAATGTGCAATCTCTGACATAATAATCACGATCTGTATGTTGTCTTTTAAAATTACATTTAAATTTCACTTGAAACTATCTAACAAAAAAGGTCAATGTCGACTTGTTTTAAAACGGATCCGACTGTTTTTGTCAGAAATGATCTCGAAGAAACTATCCAAATGCACATATCCCTCGGGCTATCAGTATTGAAAAGGTGCGAGAGTTTTTTGCATTTGCTAATGACTTTTTTCTTCCTGGGGTATCTTATCCCCTTTTTATCGCCTGGAGGTAAAGGGTGGCGTGAGATGACCATTTTCTTATTAATTACAAGCTTGGAAAATATCATTGGTCTTTTAAAGTGTCAATCTTCGGGTTCGGGATACGCCTTCCTGGTGGCAACACGCATAGGTTTGTGATCGGATTTTGAGTTTCGGTTTGACTGATGCAGGCTCTTAACGCTGTATTTTGAAAATGTCTTCTACCGAAAAAGCCCTTTGAAAAATGAATTTTATTTTTTATCACAAGTTGAATATTCAAACTACGCATCTGCATGATCTTATACTAACATTAAAAAGAAAGTTCTTAAGTTAAAAGCAAAAATTTATTACTTATTAGCGTAAAAAACAATTTATTAAAGATTAAAAATTCCTAACATTTCGAACTCAATCTAATGAGTCATCTTCAGAGGTATATTTTTAAAGGAGAAATAATTTACATTAAAAACAGATTGGCATACTATATATTGACAAAAATTATACTAAATAAACATTAAAGGCCAAGATTCAAAAATAAAAACATGCACCAGTTGCCATCACTCAGTAGACAATACAACAATGACAAAAACATG
This sequence comes from Maratus speculifer, assembly GCA_964019185.1. Taxonomy (NCBI): domain Eukaryota; kingdom Metazoa; phylum Arthropoda; class Arachnida; order Araneae; family Salticidae; genus Maratus; species Maratus speculifer. Next base: position 399,405,038 of record OZ025295.1, read on the forward strand.
GAGGAAAACTTACAAAAGTATTTCTTTTAAAATATTAAACCAGATATTAGGTATTTGAAAGGACATATTGTCATTGAAGACTTCTTTCTTCCTGAAACCAATTTCTATAGATTCCCTTATGAGTGCTTTTTGCGGATTTGAACAATGAGAAATAATCTTTACTTTATCAAAACAAACATTTCTTAAAGTCCCCTTCATGGATAACCTGGACAGAGCTGTTGATGGGCTATTAAATTTTAAATCGGCTTTATGCTCCTTGATCCTCTCAAATAACCACCTCATAGTTTTGCCTACATATGACGTCACTGTACCATTATTCAGTTCTATAGGTATTTCATACACGCCTGACTGGAATAAAAAATGAATATAATTTGAAATTTTTACGCTGATAAGTAATAATTTTTTTGCTTTTAACTTATAACGTTTACAGCGTAAGTCTAAGATTTCATAAGAAAGTTCTTTTTAATTCATAAATATATATGGTCACTGCGATCGCACATATACCCAATATAATATTTTTGTTTTTACATGCCCTGTTACTTGTTAAATATTTCTAGAGCGCTGGTGTGTTTATGAAACCACTTAATTTTAATAAGCAAATGTCACCATCGCACCAGATATTTGGTACAGAAATTTTCCATTTATTACTTATGTAAAATATAGATCCTTCTTATTTCCAAATAAATTTGTTGATAAATTCCAGTATCATTGATTCATTTTAAAATTTTACCAATGTAAGTGCTTTGCCAATGAAAAGGTTAAATGCATTTAGATCATTGAGTAAAATGAGAGCGAACAAAACGAAAATTGTAATTTATATTATTACATTCTTTTACCTTTACGAAAAGAAAAGATTGGACTCACAAAAATTTTCGAATTCCAATTTTCAACAGATTCACATGTTTTGAGTTTCAGAGATACCGAAAAACATGTTTATACAAAATTTCTTCCTCTGAGCCTGTCTGTCATCTGTCGGAATGTGACAGACATTTTGTGAGCGCTCTATCTCAAGAATTAATGCACATAATTTGATAAAACTTTAAATTCTCTTAATCTCTGATATAAATCGATAATGGTTAACTTTTGGTGTAAATTGCCGAAAAGGTGGCCCTGCTAAACTGCATTTTTTACATTTTTCTCAAGAAATATAGATCAAGAACTAACGCGCGGATTTTCAATACATTTCAGATTCAGTTACGTCTTTATATAGTTCGGGTTGATTACTTTTTCGTACAAATTGCCCAACATTTGGCGTTCCTATGCTGCATTATCACAATAACACAATAACTCTATCGTAAGAACTATCTATATATAATGCTATCGTACGTGGCACAGAAATCGTGATTATTTTTTATTGTTTAATGGCAACACCCGAAAGAAACACATCTTATTGGTTATTGTGTAAAAGTCCTTTGGCAGAATGCTGGCCAAGTCAAATTAGGTTTGTTTATGTTTTGTTCTTTTGCTGTAGTTATGGGGTTTCAAAATATCAATTTTTTTCTGTTCTTTTTACTTAAACAAATGAATAAAAGTCACGAATTTTTAACGCTTCAATTTCAAATAAAAGTTATACATTATAAATGAAATAAGTAAAAAGGATTATATTATTATATTTTAAATGAAATTAATGCAATAGAAAGAATGCCACGGATACAATATTTGGCGGTTTATCGCCTGTGCCAGGCTAACATAAAAATACCGAGCTTTTGATTTCTCTGCGCAGATGTCATATACGCACCACATGAGCACATTTTTTTCTGACATCAATTTGACGAAAACTTCGTTTTCAGATATCAGTTGAATATATATATATTTAATTATTTTCTATTATTTAAAAAAAGGAATGAAAAAAGTTTTGTTAATACTTATAAAAAAATTAAATCATTAAAAAAAGAAAATAAAAGTAAATAAAAAGTTTAATAAAAAATAAACAACAATAGCCGGGTTGCATTTTTAGAAAGAATCACGTTTTGAGCACCATCCTTGGCGAGTTGGCGAAAGCGAGAACGTTCAGTTAGCTGCATCGCCAATCACAAAATAAACTAAGTTCAAATGTGTCATAAAACATATGATTAATAGAATTATATTTATTACAAGAGAATCTTTACTACTGTTTTTAATTAACTTCTCAATTTCTACTAACATAGCAAGTTAAGGAAATAATATTTTTGAATTGCGAAAAAAAAACCTATGTTTAAATGTTCTGTGAAATTTAAAGCATTTTAATCTGAAAAAGCTCTTTGTTTTAAGCTTTGTTTTAATCGTAAACACCGGTGAATAACTATTCAACATATATTTTATACATATATTTATACAATTCCGTAAATTTTATAGTCTTTGCTTGATAAAATTTACGGAAAAAACAAATGAACAATAAGCGCGATCTTTTTGCAGAAGAGATGCTATTCGCTAGGCGTTTGACGTTACAAACGAGAAAGGGTGCGTAGAATTGACTTCATCTCCGCGCCAATTGTTGTTCTGGCGATAAGGTGCTCAAAACGTGATTCTTTCTGAAAATGCAGCCGGGTTACTATATGAGGCATATAATTGCCATTTTGATGCAATAGCGCCAATGTGGTGCGTATATGTCGTCTATCTTTCTGTCTCTAACAAAATCTTCTAATTTGGCCAAAAGAAAGAAAAAAAAAGGAATTAAAATAAATTATGAATAAAAGCAATTCGATTTAATGCATGCAATACAGTTAAGGGAGAAAAAAATGATCACCAAGGGCAGCTAATAGTATGGATTTTCATCAAATTTCAGATTCAGTTAGTCCTTAATATAAATGTGTTTAGGAAAGTTTTTGGTGTGAAATTATAAACAGATGGCTCTGATATGCAGAATTGTTGTGATTTTTGTAATAACTCTGACTATCCACACTAGGGATATAGGTCCTGGGGGGAGTGCCCTTCGTGGGGGGGTCTTTCTAAGGGAACCTAACCCGTATTTGCGTAAGGTTCGAAGAAAATCACGAAAACTCCGAACGGTTAGGCCGACGGCCGCGATTGGGTTCAAACCCAGCACCTGCGTTCTACCAGTTGAGAGTTCAGAACCTCTTGGTCACTGGTGGGGTTGTAATAACTCTGAATTTTTTATAATTTTTCAGATTTATTTAGACGTGTACATAAGTTGTTGCTGATTAAATTTCGTCTACATCATTAACAGAGGGCGCTACTGTGCTGCACTTTTCATGAATTTTAGTTTTAGTTGTCGTTCAAGAACTTAATGCGCTGAATTTATTGTCTGTAGAAACCTCATGATGGGATTAGATTGTCATTTAATTTTGGTACTGTTCTAGCAAATTTGGACTTATTAAAATGTACGCAATAAAAGAAAGTTTTAGGATTGGCACATCCGAATGTTTTAAGAAATCATCTTTTAAAAAGAAAAAAATACGTAAAAAAATAAAGTTTTTTTCTTATATTATATAGGATTTATTTAATATTGTTTTGTATTTTGTTTTTATTTACACCTGTTAGTATTCTATTTAGTAAAATTAAACATTTTTGTTTTAATTTTGTTTATTATTTAACTGAAATAAATATTGAATTTTTTTCTAGGATGTGACAACAGATTTGCCCACCCTAATCGCAAATGCCCTGTACATCGCAATGAAAAACTGGGGAAAGAACAGAATGTGGACATACACATTCCAGGCTACTTACCTGAAGATCAAAGGATCTGGTTGGAGGAGTAAGTTTTACTTTTTAACACATTCCAATATATTTAATGACTTTAGGTTTTCTCGCTTCCACTTCATGTTCTGATTTTCGTAAATGTACTTGAAAGAGACGCTTGAGGTCCGTCCTTTAATTTTAACACATTTCAATATGTTTTAATGTTAATAATTTTCTGTCTGCCTTGTCGTGTTCTAATTTTCGTAAATATATGTGAAAGAAACGCTTGAAATCCGTCCTTATACTTTGAATGAAATAAGCACTGAAATTTGACAATAAATAAAAATAAAAATTAAATTTAAGCCTTTGTTTAATTGTCCCAAAATACAAATTCACGAAAATTTCATCTTCTATGGCATTTTCTTGTATTTTTAAAACTATGTTAGAAGATTTAAACATTCATTTAATAAATTTGAAAATATTTTTTTCTAGGACTATTAAATTTTGAAGGACTATTTAATTAAATTTGAATTTACAGGGATTTTGTGCAAAATTTATAACTCTACTATCGCAAAATATACTCAGATCTTTTATTTGTTAAAAGCCCCTCTCTCTTTTCATATTGTAAAGTAAGGATATGAACAAATTTAATGTAAATATTATGTTCTTGCTATATAAACACAGAAAAGTTTCCTAATTGAAGTACTCCCTACCCCCAATATTCTTTTAACGTCAAGAAAGCTGAAAACATGTAAAGGCAAAAGAAATTATCCTTTTAAGGATACTTTTGTTTTATACAATCAATAATCCTTTTGGAACAAAATAAAGTGATGTTTGTATAACGCATTCTAAACTAAATTAATACTAATCGATGTTTAAAAATAATTTTTATAACAAGTTATAGTAATGGTACTTTAAAGTACCATTGTGGCATGAAGGGTTAAATGGTACGCAAAGAGTTCACAGACTATAACTTTTTTAAATTGCAGTAAAATAAGTAATGTTTGTTTTAAAATTTTTTGTTAAAATAAGAATGAATTTAACCGAAAAAAATACTATTTTTTTAATGTTATTTCAATTTGATTTTTTTAAAAATAAATGTATTTCTTTAATTCCATAATAAATGTAACAATATAATAGAGAAATAATGCTATTTTTATAACAATAACATTAATATTTTAAAATTTAGAAGTTTAAAAAGACAAAAACACTGAAATTCATTTAAAAAAAATAATTCGTAAATTACAATTCTGTAAGAGATAAAATTTTCAATAAATCAGCAAAAGAATAATCTCATATAAATTTATAAATAATTTGAATTTTTGTCGTAATTGAATTATTATTAATCGAGTTATGGCAATTATTGACATATTTGGAAAAAAAAAACTTCGAAATATATAACTGTACAACTAAACAAACAAGACACCACTAAACGTTTATTTATTTATTTAAGTTCCCCCCCCCCCGTAAGAAATGTAAATATATTAAAATGTTCTAGGATCATAAAATGTGTCTTTTTTTTCAATAAATAAAGATAAAAAATAAAAATAAAAATTTAAAATAAAGTTATAGCTGAAAGTGACTTTTTTAGCTAATATAAATATTAAAGTGTCCCTTTGGCAGTTCCAGGTGTGTGCTACAGCCCATCTGCTCTTTGTTTTATAATTTTGTGATCCTCTTAATACTCGCGAAAAAAAAGCGCTTATTATGAAAAGAATTAGCCTGCTTTTTGTATCTGAATTTCAGAAGGAAAAAAATGAACTGTCTCTCTCTTTTGCATTGACAAAATTGTTTTTGCATTTAAATTAGGCTGACAGTTACCTTGAAAATCTTTAAAAATCGAAAAAGGGAAGATCGAAAGTTGATAAATAGCTTTTAAGAATCATATGCTTTTAATAATCCAAAATTACCCCCAAAAATCTAAAAACTATCTTTTAGAATCCAAAAACATGTCCATAAAAATCCAAAAATTGCTTAATGTCTCCCAAGCACACTAATGCTATTCCTACTTTGAGGTTATTTTCTGACATCTGTTTTGCATTTCGATATTTGTAAAAAAAAAAAAAAATAAATTTCTTTGCTTTGGATACCTGAGAAGTATCTCATCATCACGCCTTTTCTTTCTTTTTTGATTTTGGTTGCAATTATTTTTTATAAAGTTATTGTCATAATCAAAACCGATCTCGAAATTGAAAATGATCTTATAAAAATATCTTCACCAAAATTGAAAAAGTATTAGAAAAAAAGAGTAACGTAGACAAATACATCAAATATCCAATGCAAAAGAAAAAAAATCGAAATGCAAACCAGATATGATTAATTTCCAGACTGAGCTATAGATTATTTGCGAAAACTGTTGCAAAAGTTTTTAAAAACTTCTTTGAAAACTTTTCAAAAATTATACTTAAGCTATTGTTAGAATGTTAATTCTTATCAATGTCAGTTCTCTCATTGAAGACACTGCGTTCATTATTTTCAGAAAAGGGATAAATAGGACATTTTGTATCATAAGAAAACAGAAAATATATTGGTATGTATGTTTTTGTCATTTTCAACGTGGAGATAGTCCCGTATAAAAATTTTATTATAAAATACTATCATTACACTCTATATTATATTAAATACTTACAGGTTTAATTTTTGACATTTATTTATGGAGTAATTTCAATAGAGTGTATCCTTTCCCCCCCTCCAAACCCGCAGTAATTTTATTTGTTCAGTTCCAAAGTATTTATTTCTTTACGTTAAAAAACAAGAAATGCACCTTCGAATAAAAAGTCATTACAGTAGAACCCCGCAAATTCGGACCCCGTTAATCCGGTTCTCCGGATAATCCGGATCAGTTTGGTTAATTTTTTTTAAAGTTTGAGAAGCGATTTGGCTAATTTCCATAACACTAACTATTTTTATCGTCATATTCTGAATGAAAAAAACTTTTTTCTGAAATCCTTTAGGAAGAATACCTCAAGCTTTCTTATTTAAACTATACCGAACAATCTACTTATGCTCAAGCGGATGCATGATCGTACGGCTCGCAAAAGGTACAAAAAACTGGCACTGCAAAAAATTACAAACGTTTTTATTACAAAGCAAACATTTTTACTGTCTGTAAATAATCAATAAGTTAAACATAAAGGTGATTTTCTGTGAGTATGTTTTAATCAATTCGATTTTTTTCTAATTCTCCGGATAATCCGGATTTTCGATAATCCGGATTGGGTCTGGTCCCAATTAATCCGAATTATCGGGGTGCTACTGTATTAGCGAGAATGTTAAATGTATTAGAAAATAAATAGTCGAAAACATTCCGCGACTCGAACAAGAAGTTTTTTGCGGAAAAAAAAGCTTTGTTATAACTCATATATTTCAGCGTATAAGATCCTCCAAAAATAGTAATCGTGCAACAATCGGCTGTCACTGAAGACATATCTATTTTTTTTGGAAAAGTAATAATAATAATAATAATAATTTTAACAATAATGGTTATTATTTCGATTATTATATTTTTTATAATTTTTAGAATAACATTTTTCACATCAACTATAAAAATAATAAAAAATAATAATATTATCAATATTAATTTATCATCATATCATCAATAATGAAATATGCATAAAATTTATAGTTATAAATAAGAATTATAAATTATAGATTGAATATAATTTGAATTTGAATTTGAATCGTAAATAACATAAATAATAATAATGAAGTGTATTCGTCTCCTCCTCTCCCCCACAGCTATATATCCTTCATCTTGATTGAATAACATTGCATTAAACAACAAAAAAATGAACTTCAGAATAATATATTATTCAGAGAAGGAACGTTTACTGTAGAAGAAACTAAAAATAAATAAAATAAAATAATAATAAAAAAAATTATTACTATAACAAAAATAATAATTTTAATAATACAAATTTTAACAATAGTAATTATATTAATGATGACAATGTCAAATTTACGCATGAAAATGAAAGTATAAAACAAAAAACATACACATTGTATTTTTTATCTGATGTTAATAATTACATTTCATCCATTTAGATATAAACAAAAGTTAGTGAAGGAAAAGAAAAGGGGAAAAGAAATTAAAGAAAAGGAGAAATTAAAAGAAAGGTTAGAGAGAAAGAATAGAGAAAGAGACATGTTGGAAATGGATAGCAACATCGAAATTGATGAGAATTCGGATCCCCAGGAATTACATGAGCAACCTATAATGGACCAGCATGCTGAAACAGATGGTGATTTACCCGAAATTCACCGAAGTAATCAAATGAATGGATTACTTGTACTAGCTGAAGCCTGCAACTATGTCGAAAATCTCAACTAAGGGGAATAAATGATCAAGAAATACAGCAAGATGATCAGGAAAGAGAAAGGGATCAGTAAAGAAACAAATTGATTATAGCTTTGTTGAATTTCAAAGCGAACTAGAATGTTCATTGTTCATTCATGCAGTATAATTTTTTTAAACCCGCAATTATCTGCATGTATGTAATTTTCAAACGACCAATTTCGGTTCTTAACTCATTCAATAGCATTTTATACTTGAAAATGTATACTCATGTGTCATTTCTTAACTCATTCAATAGCATTTTATACTTGAAAATGTATGCTCATGTATCATCTTAAACACGATGTATAATTATACTAAAAAAAGTTAAAAAAAAAACAACATAAATATATAAAAGAAACATGTAATAAAAAGTATTAAAAAAAACATAAAATAAAAATTGTAAAATTCAAAATGTTTTGATTTCTTTTCACACGAGTAACTTCTTTATGTTGATTATACTGTACATTTTCATTTGCCTTAAAGTATAATAAGTATATCAAGTATTATTGAGTAAATAGTAAATAGAATTTTAATTATAAACATTATATATTATGCTTTTTTCTTTTTTTAGCTTTATCAAAATGCATTTCATGAGTTTACAACATGAATATAGCAACGTTTCTTAAGGCAATTATCAAAAAATGTAGGGGAGGCGGGGAGGATTGACCCACCCTGCAGCTTTCATATTTAAAAGAGTTTCAGATTTGTGCAAATGGTTGACAACTAAAGCTATAGATAAGCTCAAACAAAATATTGTTTCATGAAGATAATTCTAAGCGATGTGAAAAATCAGTTGTAAAAAGTTTTAAGCTTAAAAAACTTTTTTTTTAATGCTACAATCGGATTTTGATAAAAAGCTCCGACTACCAAAGGAACCAAATAACCATACAATTGACAAAGAAGCCTCTTTGACAATTGTCGGAGATCCGTTGATACTTGATATACTGAGTTTTAAGGATAACTAAAATGTGCATTTATGCAGCAATTTTTTTTTAATTTAAAATTATTTGCATGCATGAATTCTTCAGACCACAAACTTTGATTCTTTGTACCAAGGCTCATTTAGCAGCATATTTTATTTGAAAATACATGCTTATTTGTAATATGATTTTCTTTGAAATACACAATTATCTGCATACATGAATTTTTAAGGCGACAAACTTCGGTTCTTTGCACCAAGGATCAGTTAGCAGCACTTTATATCTGAAAATACTTATTTATGTGATGCATGAGAATTCGTTAAATCAAAGTACGCTATAGACGTTCGACTGTATATAATTTGAATATGGCATTACAATTGTATTATTAGGGGTATTACAGGGGTATTACAGGGCATTACAGGGGTAATCAAAAGTATTCCATTACATTATAGTCAATGGGGAAAAAAGTTTCAAATACATTTTAATCGCTTGAAATTTGAAATACATAATTATTACATAATTCTGTCGAGTTATTTAAATTTTTTTATAATCGGGTGCATAGATCATTTACAGGGGCAATCAAAAGTATTCAATTACATTATGATCAATGGGGAAAAAGTTTCCAATGTATTTTATACTCTTGAAATTTAAAATACATAATTATTACATAATTTTGTCGAATTATTTCAAATTTTATGGTAATCGGATGCATAGATCAATTACACGGATAATCAAAAGTATTCCGTTACATTACGGTCAATGGGGAAAAACGTTTTAAATGCATTTTAATGGTGTTACAGTTATTCGAACTAAAATTTTTAATAAAAATTTTAGTTAGTTTTAATAAATAAATTTCGAATAAAAATTTTATGCAACTATAAAGTACATATTATAATATACATTTTACACAATTTGTGGTGCAAAGAACATTTCTTATTGATTTATAAGGCCACACAAATGTTTTCCAGTACATAATGGTATAGGGAGAACATTGTTTGATGAGCGTTTTAATTGTAATTCACTATTTACAATTTTATGATATTGATATAGGAGAATAATATTTTTACAACTTCGTTATCGTACATTTGCTACGCTTCACGTGTAATTTCCAACTTGTTAGCATAGTGAGGGACAAATTCTATTAGTAAAATGGAAAATTATCGACTGACACCGGGATTTACAAACGACTTTTTAAGAAATCGAGAACTCCTTAGTTTAAGCTTTTATTGTAAAAGCAAGATTTTATTAAAATATTATTGGTGCCAGTTGCAAGTTTGGAATTAAAATTAGATGTGTCCAGACAGGATACACTGCGCAGGGAAAGGTTAAATGGGAATAGCAAAATTTTGTTCAATGTTAAAGTTGAAATGTGCGACACATTAGTAGAGAAATATTCTAAATCGACACTCTTTCAATTCTTTATAGAAATACAGTCGAGTCTCTATATAACGAAATCCATCGTTCCAGTAAAAAATTCGTTATATAAAGAAATTCGATGTATAGAAAATGATGTTAAAAATCGTATTTAGTGTTTAAATTTTGAACAAATATTATTTTTGATGTTTTTAATTAAGAATTTGAAATGTTTAAAAGTAAATATTAACCTAACATTTTATTTCTTAATTATTTAAGCAGTTTCAAAAAAGAAAACGGACATTTATTTGAAAGCTTAATGAAAATCAAATAAGGAAGACTTGTATTAATTTCAGACGAAGAAATCAATAATTTTTTGTTGTTTTGATTTTAAAATTGTTACGCTCTCAAAAAATGCTCAAATTTGAGCAAGGAATGAAAAATTATAGTTAACATTTTCTTCCATTTGAAGGTCTCTCTTATGTGTTTCTCATTAATTCCTCTCTTATATGTGTAACAATCTAATTGACTCTGTTTTGATAAGGATGTTGAAAGGTGTGTGGGAGTTGGGATGAATTCGTTGGATTTAAAGAACAAGAAGAGAGGTAATATATATATATATATATATATATATATATATTAAACTCAGCACTGAACTATAAATCAAAAATAAGTGATGGAAAATGGAATCCATATGATTTCGAAGCTTTTTTAAAACTGAATAAATTAAGACCAATTTATGAAAAAATTCGTTATATGGAGATAGATATTTCGCTATATAGAGTCTGTTTTTAATGTAATCATGCGAAAAGGGGACAGTTCCTACAAAAAATTCGTTATATAGAGAAATTCGATGTATGGAGTCTCGTTATAGAGAGACTCGACTGTATTTGAGACTGGGATCTTTAACTGTAGAAACAAGTTAGCTAATATAACTAAAAATACTCCTTTACACTGTTAAGATAAGTTTATGCACAAAAAATTCAGAATTGTTATTTTTCTAATTTTAACAATGATTCATATGAGAATTATTGTAACAGATTTAATTTTATAAATCTTGTAAAATAAGCTGCAAATTTTCTTTTATATTTTGATGGGAAATTTTATTAAAATTCTTGTCAGAAATCAGCATTGCAGAAAAACAAGTACTTTACCTACAAGAAGTTAACTACTTAAATTATACTTATTTTTGAAAGAAACTTTCAAATAATGCCTATTTTTTTTCATGTCTTTTATAGAATTTTTTATCTGTTACCACTGGTTTTTCAAAACAAAAATTTTTGTCTAATTGAATTAGAAAAATGCTCGGATTAAAAGATAAAAAAATTATTATAAAAACTTTCTGGTGAGAATAATAAATCCTGATTGAAATATGAATGCCCGCACTTGGTATGGACAAATCATGATTGGCGAAAACACATTGCTACAGGAAGCGGTTAAGACACTATATACAGATTACTTTATTGTTCTTCTGTTGTATTTGTTTTTTATCGCAAAACAACCACAGCAAACATCAACTTTTGTGAACAAGTGAATGAATTATGAATTTCTCAGCAAAATTGTTTGTGTAAAATTACATGGCTCAAATGGCAATTGCTTGCAGTTGTACAGTAATTGTGTTTTCCATGATCAAGGGTAATTTATTTTTTATAATTTTCTCGTACGGTTATCTGCTTGCTTTGATTTGCAGAAATTTAGAGACGAGTTTAATTTCAGCATTCATTATTTATTTTAGTAAATAGATGCCGTTCAATAATAATGTAACTGAAGTGAACAAATAATGTTAATTAAATTAGTTTGTAATTGAACATTAAAACATTATTTTAAATGTTTTAAAACTTTTAATAATGAAACGAGTTTCCATTAGTCTATTTTTTTATTAGATACACGTATTTCAACGAATGCATTCAGCATCCAGAAGTGGTTTAGGAGATACTGCTAATAACTCGACAACTTGTAAAACAGAAAATTTACAATGGAAACATCTGGTAAAAAAACAACTACTTTCTGGAGTTGAGGGAATTGAACCCATCACGCCCGATGTAATAAAAAATGGAAGAATCAGCCCTGCAGATGTCACAGATTTAGAAACAAATTTTTGTCAACGTTGTTATCAAGGCTCAGTGAAATATTAAATCTTCTTGACAATTACTTGCATTTCGATTTTTTGTTAATGTACATGTTCCATGCCAGTAAGACTTATATTTGCATCAAATACAATTAAAAATTTGAATCTCGCCACTAGATTTATTTTGTTATTTTTCGTCTAATATTTCGTGTAATATTCTTGCAAGAACGCTATTTAATTTTAAGCGATCAAAACTTTTAAATTTATTGTTGAGAGATTGCCCACTGGCGCATAGATATTTGAACTCTTGAATTAGACATTATTATTTTCCACTTAGTCAAACATATTGGTATAAATTGCACAAATAAAATTTATTTTCTTATGGACGAGTGATTGAAAAAATGTCCAATGTAAGTATAAATATGGTAGTTCATTCCGGGACCACATTCATAGTGTGCATGCGGTTTTTATTTTGCAAAAGAATTGCTCCTTATTTAACCACAGACAATTTTTACGAATTTTGCGACAACTTAATCTGATTAATTTCAAGAAAATAATATGCAAACAATGTATTCAATACACCGGCTATCTGTCAACGCTTTAAAAATCTTTGGACAATGCCATTTATTCAAACTTTGATGCAGAAGCGTGCGAAGTGAAAATTGCTCCCGGGACGAAGTATCAATTTCGCCCCCTCCCCTACCACCATCACCATTTAACTCTGTGGCAAATGTTACAAAATTGAAAAGTAAAAATACAAATCCTATCGAATTCATGTTTGGCGCCATTTATTTTGAAATTTTAAATGCTTAATTTTAACGACTAAATAATATAAAACAACATTGCACTTATATTTTAGGAAAGTGAAGCTGCAAGATACATGAGAAAAATAAATTTTCTGGTTCATAATGATGTTAACCTGGATCAAATTAATCCTAGTATTACGGAAGATTAGTTGAAAGTTGGTAGTTGTAGTAATGTTACCCAAAAGAACGGATGGTAGAGTTCCGAATAGACTGCTACGATAACGAAGCTGCTGCTTATTCTGAAATGATGTCTTTATTTCCGAAAAGTAATTAATACCGTAAAATTTAAGTGGCAAATTATAGTAATTAAAAACATTTAATTTCAGAATTGTATGACATCATAGTAAATTAACAAACGTTCTAAGTGGCGAATAAGTTCGCTGACATTCGTTTATTTCAACATCATAGGAATGAAAATGTCCGTTAAGTGGTTAAACCGTAATTTAACAGATGGTAGAGGACTCTTCAATATCTTCAATTATGATGATTATACATGTCGTAGATGGGGAATGTTGAGTTTAAATAACGTCGTACTCGTCGGTTTATCGATTTCTAGTTTTCCATGGTTTTGAAAGAAGTTTACGAAAATACTGCTTAAGGCGATCTGGGACACATTTTAAAATAATTTTTATTTACTGAATTAAAATTTTGATTTTTTTATTGGTGTTTATAACTCAACAGTTAGCGCTGCTATGCTGCATTATTCACAATTTTTGCAAAATCTATATTTCAAGAACTGGTGCATGAATTTTTATAAAACTTTAGATTTAATTAGTACTCGATACATCATAATGCTGATTATGTTTTGGTGCAAATCGCTCAACAGGTGGTGATGTCATTGTGAATTATTCGTGATTATTACAATAGCTCTATCTCAAGAACCTAAGCAGGGAATTTCACAAAACCTTACATTCTTTGAGGTCTCAATATAAATTAGATTTGATTACTTTTTGGTGTGTATCGCTCATTAGGTGGTGCTGCTGTCCTGCATTATTTACAATTACTACAATAGCCATATCTCAAGAACTAATGAATGGATATTTATAAAATTTTGTGTTTAATTAGTATTTGAAATATCATAATGCTGATTACGTTTTAGTGCAAATAGCTCTACAAGTGGCGCTGCAATGGTGCATTATTCATGATTATCGCAATAGCTGTATCTCAAGAACTAATGCATGAAATTTTCTAAAACTTCAGATTCAGTCAGTCCGTGATAGAGATTAGTGTTGTTTAGTTTTGATGTAAATTGGCTTACAGATGGCGCTACTTTGCTGCCTTTTTCAGGATCTCTCAATAAATGTATCTCAAGAACTAATACATGGTTTTTCATCAAACTTCAGATTCAGTTAGTACCTGATGAATAATGGATCCTGATTAGCTTTTGTAGTACATCAACCAACATGTGGCGTTGCTACGGAGATTTTTTTAAAAGATTTTACAATAGCTCTATCTTAAACACAAATGCACGGATTTTCATTAAATTTTAGACTCGGTAATAAATTGACATAAGTTATTTCTGACTAGATTTTGGTTTAAACTACCTAACCGGTGACGCTGCTATGCTGCATTTTTCAGGAGGTATTAATATACATATGATTGAAGGAAGTTTTGGGATTGCCACCTCTGACTAGTTTCTATTTACATTAAATTTTTACTAAGCAGATGAACGCTTGTTGGTTTCTAAAAAACATATAGATTAGACTGATATGAGCAACAGCTTCTTAACATCGATTTATTAAAAATTTAAAATTTTGAAGTCATTATATCGATTTAATCCTTCATTGCTGTGTTGTTATTCAAGTATAACTGGAAATAACATTATTTTTTAACAGCTTTTTTAAGAAACTTTGAACAGTTAAATTTTGTATCTTTCAGACCGAATTTTTTAACTAATAAAAATTTTCTCATTCTATTTACGCAGATGGAGGAACTTAAAATATACAATTGACTGAGACCTAGGGAAGAAATTTATTTACCCATGATTTTAACCATTGGCACTCCGTTATTTCCGCTGCGAAGACATCATCTTTTCGCCCAAAATTTGTTATTGGCACCAGTAATAAAGGAAGATTAAATTTTCCTTATTTAATCAGAGACTTTTTTTAATTGCCTACTTCAAAGAAAGTTTTTTTAAAAAAGTGGTGCTAATCGAATAAAATTTGTGTAAGAGGCACCAGAGTCCGAAGAGTTAAATTTGAAATATTTTTAAAGGGCATTTCCCTGAAATAAGCAAAAAATCGGAACAGTTGGCAGTAAACAACTCTTCCGATTTTTTAGACCAGAAAAACTTTACAGAGATTTTTGCCTTATTTCATGGGCAGAATACGGTGGTTTCAAATGGTTTTCATACCTCCTCGATATCGTTCATGGTTCTAGATGGGCACACATCGAACACTTATGATTGCGTTGATATTTTTAATTTCCGGTGAACAATAAGGTTGATTTTTTTAGGACCTGTAAAGCTGAGATATTCTTTTTTTGTAATCCCTATATTTTCATTAAAAAAAAATCTGTCTTTTTTTTACATTGTACTCCAGTAACTAATATCCATGTTTTGAAAACAAACAGAAGTTGATAACAATCCTTAATTCACTCTGAAGACGGTTTAACAGTGTCTCAACTTACTACCATCTGACTACCAGACATCTCTATACGTTTTTATATTTGTAAATTTAATTCATTTAAGGGTGTCTGCGACACACTTTAAATATAATTTTTATTTATTCAGTTAAAATTTCGAATTTTTCTGTGGTGGTTAATCATACTATTTGTAGACAAAATTGCATGATAAAACTTCTCATAATATATAATTATTTATTTATTTATTTAAAAAGTGAGGTGATTTAAAATCGTTGTAACTCAAAATATTTGCTGATTTTAATATTTTTTACATTCAGATGAACAGCAGTATCTAAATTTTATAATTTCACCATTATTAAAAAATTAAAAATATTTAAAATAAAAAGTTAAATAATATATTATTTAACTTTTATTAAAGAAATCATATTTTCAAAAACAATTTTTTTCCAAATTTCCTGAATCAAAGTAAAACATTAAAAAAAGGCATGTTTAAAGTTTGAAGTATGTATCTTTGATAGTACCTGAGTTATGATAATTTAAATCTAAGAAATTGTGAAAAAAACAATTACATAGAAAAACACATTTTCACAAGAAATCATTTCTATGGCTTGAACGCTAGATTTTGAAAATAAACCAAAACGAAACAATTAATATTTCTCCTTTTAATGAAGATAAAATGATTGAAACGTCATTTTAAACATAAAAAACCCCAAAAGTTTATAATTCAATAAATTTGCTTTTAGAAAATTTGGAGATTTTTGTATTCTCGACCTCCCTAAATACAGTGGCGGTCAAAAGTTTCCAGCCAGCAAAAATTTTTCAGTTAATTTGTAAATATACCCATATGAAGAAGAATCTCAAAGCGATACTTATACATTTTATTGACATATTAGTTAGGAACTTACTTATAGAAGAACGTGTAAATATCAAAAAATTCAATTGACAAAATTAAGTATAAAAGAAAACGCATGTTCCAAAAGGTCCCGGCCACCTTCACAAGTTCGTAAAAAAGTGGTATTGTAATAGAAAATTACAGTGATCAACAACATTTACAAATACTATTTTATCGTATTACTATTTTATTAGCTTTAGTAATAAGTACTACGGGTGCAGCAACGTGACATTCATACAATCAACGGTTAAAGATCGTATATGGTACATTTTTTTTCATATTTCTTGCAATTTTGGCGGAATTTTGACTGAGTTGGAATATTTATAGTTCCGCAGACTTTTGCCAACTTCTTTCCAAAGATTTTCTATTGGATTCATGTTGGGCGTTTGGGCTGATCATTTCAAAAACGAAAGTTTTTGTGCGAAAACTATTGCTTATCGAGGCTTGCATACATTATTCATGTCGTTATCATGTTACGAAAAATAGTTGCGACCAAATTTTTTTCTCTAATAAGGCAAAAAATGGTCTTGCAGGGTATCCTTATACATTGTATCATTCACCTGCCTGTGGATTTCTAATAACGGACCGACACTTTTTTAAGAAAATACTCCCCACGGTATAACGTGTCCTCCGCCATGCTTCATTGTAGGAATAACATAGGTCGAATCTTACCTTTTGTTGTTAGGTCATCGTATGTAGAGTCTGCCATCACTGCCAAAAAATTTTCAAATTCGATTAATTGAAAAATAGAACTTTTGTCCAGTTTTCACTTGACCAGACTTTGTGTTCCTTGGAAAATGCCAGTAGGGTACGTCGGTATTTTTTTACCTCTGAAATTTTTTTAACACCGACTCTTCCATAAAGTTCTGTATCACGTCAGCATCATAACACGGTAGACTAACTTATTTCAGCAATATTTTCATGCCGTAAATCGCAGTATATTGCAACGGAATTTTCATGCGGATTATCAATGGTTTTTCTCCTGATAATTCTGTCCACAGGAATAGTAATTTTCCGGGGTCTCCTGGACCTCTGATAGTCCTGAAAGCCATGGCCAGTTTTATATAATTTTTAAACATCGTTTACAGTCGATTTTACCGATCGATAACTTAGCCGCAATATCTCGAGAAGATTGGCCTGTTAGCGACAATCTAATCACTCATTTATAAACTTTTCAAATTTGAAAACTTACAACTTTTCAAATTTGAATTCAAACTATGCTATACACGTTGATTCATTCAGAAACACAACCAAAAAACACTTTACGGAAAGAAAAAATCTAAAGAATGATAAGTGGCCGGAAACTTTTAAAAACATGCGTTTTTTTATACTTAATTTTGTCAATTAAATTTATTGATATTTACACGTTCTTCTATAAGTAAGTTCCTAGCTAATATGTCAATAAAATGTATAAGTATCTCTCTGAGATTCCTCTTCATATGTGTATATTTACAAATTAATTGAAAAATTTTTGCTGGTCGGAAACTTTTGACCGCCACTGTATATTTATCATTTCAGTGGTTTCATAAATGATATCTCAACTTTTCGTCATTCAAAATTTCTCTTTTAAAATAGTTCAAATGTACATACAAAAGAGCGATGATGTGAATAAACATGTCTCAAATTTTGCTTTATTATGGAAATGGGCGAAAATGAATATTAAATCGGTGGAATATATTTCACACTTATCGTAGTTTTCCAAAAAAGAAATTTCTGGAATATTTTCAAATGATCCCATCATAAATAATGAGACATGTTAGATTAAAATTCAAGTATAACGCGTTTTTTTTTTTTTTTTTTTTTTTGTTCAGAACTATATTCTAATTAAAATTCAGGAAGTTTGCGACCACTGCTTGTTTTGCTGTAATGTTCATAAGACATTTGTTTAATATATGCAAAATAGAAAAGCAAAGAGACAATCAAAACTTGAAAGTTTGTTTCTGAATGCAGACGGAGAATAATAAATGCTGTGCCGTTCTACATATATATTTAAATAATATGCAAATGTTAGGAACGATAAAACTGCGAAACAGTCCCCTCTTTTCATGACGGATATAAAAGTTAATTCTAAATAATTTCATTGTATATTTTGTTTATTCATTTCCATACTGAATAGTATCTGATACCCAGGAATTAATTCTTTGATAAAGATATACACTTTAACACTAGAACCGCGGCAACGGGTCATTTTGACCCGTATCTTACGGGTAGATGTCGATTCGAACCAGAAAATTCTTTATAAAATAAGCTAAATATAAGCTAAGAAAAAATAATTTCAATAAATAACTGAAACAGCTCTGAATGAAAATTCCGATGTGAAATATTTTTTTAAAACTTTAATGAATTTTCCCGCGGTTCTAGTGTTAAACTTTGAGCTCTGATGATTGAATTTTCTACCACTTAATTTTAATTTCAAAATGTCACAAAGGCACCAGAAAAATCGACGAGATTTATTTCAAAAATGTTTAACGGATTTTTTTTTTCCGTGTAAATCCTTAACCGATTTTTTTCGTTGCAAAATACCGGTGCCGATGTGACATTTTGAATTTTGAAGAAATTAGAGCTAAAAGGGTTAAAACCGTACATTTTTATTCTTCCTTTATTTTAGTGTTTACAATTTTCACCTAATCGATTCAGTAACTATAAAAAAATATCTTTAACTCTTTTGAGAGGCCTCTTGTTAATAGGAGACGTCATCTGATTGAGTATTGTTGTCTTTTAACCTTCCTACCCTGAATGGGTCTAATCGACCCATAACTATAATTTGTTTTATACGAATCGAACCAGAACTTTTTTCATAAAAAAAGTCAAATAACAGATTAAAAGAAATAAGTCAATTAAATATATTAAAATATTTTAAATAACAATTCTGGTGTGAATTCTTTTTATCAAGATTGAGTAAAATTTGAACCGGGTAGGAAGGTTAATCATTATTATTATATTAAGCCGCAAACAGTAATGGCAGCACATGTTTCAGTAAAGAACATATTCGTTACACTGTTACAATTCTTGTCCTATTTTCAATGAGTATTTCCAAGAGCACTTGTCGTGAAAGTCACAGACTGCGATTTAAACTACCGGTATTTTAGAACGGAAAAATTTGACTTATTTTATCGGAGATATCTCATTAATAGAATAAAGCCAAGTAAACCTTTCGATATTAACGGTGGCCACGAGTATAGCAGTTTTCATTGGTGTGACTTACACGAGAAGTGCTCACGGAAATACCCCAACCAAATTTTGGGGCTCTGTAGCTGCCACCATAAGATGGCGAAATCTCGTATCAACATTTGGAGCTTTGTATTTCAACCTCGTTCCAACTATTGGAACTCTGCTTCAGCAGGAGCTCCAAATATTGGCTCAAGTTTTCACCATCTTATAAGCGATTACTATGGATCACCAAAATTTGATTCAAACTAGGACAAGACTTTTAACGCGCCCGAGACAGAGCTTTTATTCAGAATTGTTTGATTCCTACCAGTTATGAAAAATAATATGATTGGTTTTATACTAGTATCATTTTACTTCCCATTAAATAAGATGAATATTTTTTTTTCAAAAAAGTGGTGGCAATAATGAAGTTGAATTTTTAAACCGTAATTTAATGCGACTATTAAGTGGTTAGACAAAATTCATTTATGTATTAGGCAAAAAGTCGGTGTTTCTAATGAAATAATACAATATTAAGAGAGAATTCTGTAGTAAACAGTCAAAATCGCGTGGAATGCAAGTACCCTATTCTCAGGAACTACTGGACACAATGGTACATATGAATTGTGTTTGAATAAGGTTCTAAATTCCGACATTAGATTAGCTGTTTTGTTCTTACAGTGTAAATTACATATTAAATTCAATACAGTGATTAGTGGCAACTTTTAGAATAATTTATTCAATTTTTTATCGCAGTTGAATATTAGTGACCCGAGTCTCTCTCAGTACTGCCATTAGCGACTCTTTCTAAATTTTGTTTTACCGATATTTTTCTATCATTTTAAAATATGGCAAATAACAGAAAACGCATCTGCATTTTTTTTTATTGAAAAGTAGTGGGAGATACAATAAGAAAAATAGTAGCCAGAGAAGCTCCAATGTTTTCCAGCTTCTAAGTTTGCCATCTTTTGATAAGGCTATTTTTAATTTAACCTTCCGTCGGGCGCGCCGTTGTAGAAAGTACAACATCCATGTTCTTTTTTTTTCTTTAAAACAAAATTCAAGATGTAGTGTGTATTAATAAACATTTGTATTCGTCTATCGGATCACTTTACCCAGTTCCTGAAAGTTGTTTGTATTTCAGATAGGGCATTTAGTTGCACCTGTCATTTTAATCTGTTAAGATTTTTCTGTAAACAGCCTTAAAAAAACAAATCTTATGGAAGCGACTAGTATAGATGAAATATAGTACTAATTCTGTAAATCTGAAATTACTTAATTATTAATTAGTAATTCATTATGACTTTTTATTCTTTATGATTGTAGAGCAAGTGGCTTTTTAAACATCTAAACTTCTGCTTTAATGGTTATAAGAAAATAAGTGTATTGCGGAATACTTTCATATAATGTGATCAGATAAAACTTATATGGAACTACTTTAGGTAAAGTGGTCTGCCTAACACCGGACCACCAGAGATAACTTATATGATCACATTACTTGTAAAATTAAAATAAAGTAGTAATAATTGATTGTTTTTCCGCCTGTTGTACAATTTACAACACGCGCCCGCTCATGTGATGAAAATTTTCGCGCCCGGCGAGAGTTTAATGATGAAATAAAATAAACAATGAAAATTTTTATTCTAGTTTCAGAGAAAAAAAAACAACTTACTTGCATATCGAAAGATTTGTAAATCTTACAAAGAAATTTTTAAGAGAAAATATACTTTTTCTGTATCTCAGTTAGAACTATACTTTATTGTATTTATTTACAGTACAAAACTGCATAGTCAAAAATAACATATTACCGATAAGGTATATAAAAACATTAATCAACAAGTTTTTATGTACCCCGTCTTCTAGGAAAATGTTGTATGAAACATTTTGCGTTAAAAAAAAATTCTTAAAATAAATACTTCTCAAAACATTTATTTTTTAAGATTCTTTGGGAGAATTTTAAAATCTCCAAAAGAATGTATTACACGTTGTTTTATGCTAAAATAATAAATGGGATTAAAGAGAAGAAAATTACAGTTATTACTGCTTTAAATTCTTGGAATTAACGCTTACTGTGGAACCATTATAATTCTTTGTTACTCAGAATTTTTCAAAATATTTTCTAAATGAATTTAAATGTAACGTTTGATTTTTTTTTAACCCTTCCGACACACTGTGCCCGGTCTGGGATGCCTAATTTTATTCCAAACTTGTCATCGGCACCAATAATATTTTAGAAAAAATTTGCTTATACAATAAAAGCTCCATTTAAGGATTTCAAAATATCTAGAAAACTCGTTCGTGAATTCCGGTGTCAGTCGATAATTTCTCATTTTACTAACAGATTTTACCCGTGCCGGAAAGGGTTAAAGAACCCATTGATTAGCCTTTTAATCATTTTAAATTTACTTCTATTAATGCTTCAAAGGAAAAAATGTGTTTTAAAATACTTATTTCAATCGTGGAAGCATACAGAATTTAAAACATAAGAAACAATGCAATTTTCGAAAGTTTTCAAAATATTTAATGAAATTGTATGAATTTCAATTATCAATTATTATTCTAATTGTCTTTAGAGGAAAACAAAAATTTTATCTTTATTTACATTGAAAATTTATTTAATACAGTATGCATTCTAATTTCTTAAATTTCTTAAATTACAGTTAAACAAGATTAAGACGCATTTCAAGGGAGTGGACTATTAAGCGTGTCGCGTATTAAACGTGACTTTTATAATGTTGTGGGAACTAAACTTATTCATTCATCTAATCATCTAAATGAACTTTAGAGTTATTTATTACTTACGAAAATTGTGTCTTTTACGTATATTTAGATTAAAATTAAATTGTATTTCGCTTTAATTCATTTTATCTTATGAAATGATAATTATGAATATCTTATAGAAATGAAAATATGAAATAAGATAATATAAGATATAATATATATAATATAAGATCTATAAGATATTCATATGAAATTATGAATATACTAGCAAAAGCCATGCTTTGTTTGGATTCGCGAAGCATTATTTTATAAAACAGATATTTGAAAGTAGCAATATTTTTTTTTATTATTATTTTTGCATCTTTATTAAACAAAAACGTTATTTTATGTTTTGGCGCATTTTAATTTTTTATTTATGATGTAAAACTGGCATAATAAGATATTTTCGAAGCAAACTTTTACAATTTTTTTTTAAATTTTCAACTAAAAGCTCTTTTAAAGATGTTTTTACAATTTCAAGTAGCCACTGGTGTTTTTTAATTGTTTGAAATATGCATGTTTCCAATCTTTGTAATCAACATCCGATAATCTTTGATAGCTATTTTAGAATAATATATTTGAAGAAAGCTTGAAGAAAGTTACTTCTTCAAAATCCTATTTTCTGGAAAAAACATTTGAAATCTGCTTTCGTTGATACTATGAATTTTTAACTGTAAAACATTTTATTTTAATTTCTTATTTTTTATACATGTTAGCGTATGAGAATTGCTGTAATTCTCTCCGCGTGGGAGAACTTTTTACTTTCTGCGAATGGCAACTCAATTAATGGAATTACCTTTTAACGAAGCACTAGCGTCTATACCCCGCCCCAAACTTTGGCTCTTATCACAAATGCACCCAAGAAATTCCCCATGCTGCCGATAATTTTCCTTTTTTAACTGGAAGATATGGTTTCTTGACGATACGGTTTCTTGATTTCCGTTTTTTGACGATACTACAAATAAACAAACAAACAGGCAGAGAGAGAAATAAACAAATCGACAAACAAACATACAAACAGACAAACAAACAGACAGAAAAACAAACAAACAAACAAACCGACAAACAGGCAAACAACAAACAGACAAATAAAAAACTGACAAACTAAAAGACAAACTGATAAACAAACAAACAGACGCAAAAACAAACAAATAGAAAAACAAACAAACAAACTCACAAACAAATAAACCGACAAACAAACAAATAGACGTAAAAACAAACAAACCGACAAACAAACTGGCAAACAATTAAACCGACAAACGAACAAACAAACAAACAAACAGACAGACAAACGAACAAACAGACAGACATACAAAAACAAACAAACAAACGAACAAACAGACAGACGAACAAACAAACCGACAGACAGACAGACAAACAAACAAACAGACAGACAAACAAACCAACAGACAGACAAACAAACCAACAGACAGACAAACATCGCTGGATTCCCGAAACTTGCTGTGCAGGAAACACTAAAATGCACGAAACTCGCCAACGCCACAATCACTAACGTGTGTATGAGCGCTGCGCGCCCATTAAAACCAAAAGAAATATCACTGGATCCACGAAACTCGCTGTGCAGGAATCACTAAAATGTACGAAACTCGCCAACGCCGCAATCACTAACGCGTGTGTGAGCGCTCCGCGCCCATTAAAACAAAACAAAAAACATCATTGGATCCACGAAACTCGCTGTGCAGGAATCACTAAAATGTACGAAACTCGTCAACGCCGGAATCACTAACGCTTGTATGAGCGCTGCGCGCCCATTAAAACCAAAAAAACATCACTGGATCCACGAAACTCGCTGTGCAGGAATCACTAAAATGTATGAAACTCATCAACACCGGAATCACTAACGCCCCCATTTAAGTAAATAAATAAACATTTAAATAAATAAAATTAATAAATTTAAATAAATAAATAAATTAAGTTAAATTAATCCATTTAAATAAATAAATTTCTAAAATGAGCAAAATTGTTGTTATTAACGCAGGTATCAAACTATTAATCCCCATTTTCGGCAACATGGGGAATTTCTTGGGTGCATTTGTGATAAGAGCCAAAGTTTGGGGCGGGTATAGACGCTACTTAACGAAGCGCTCTCTCATTCTCGCAGTGACGTTTTCACGAATAATTATTGTTGTGTTTGTGAACTTATTAAAGTCTTATTTTTCTATAAAATCCTTCTGATTAATGAGTCGATATTATTTAGCCACAATACGACCTTCGTAAAAATATTTATAAAGAGCTTGAACCAACAACTTCACGCAGATCTTTTAATTTTTCATTTATATAACAAATTTAAGAAAAAATTTTATTTGTTTACAATTATTTTGTTGCCAGTTTACAAAAAAAAAAAAAAAAAAAAAAAAAAATCCATAATACAATTCTTTTAAAATGTTTAAGTGTCATCTGTGCAAACGATTTTGCGGGATAATGAAAACATGTTTTATTTAATAAATTAATATGATTCTATCTATAATTATTTACTCCATGATTTAAACTTTTTTTTCTGAAAATATACGCGTTTCATTTTTTATTTATTTGCTAAAATGCGTCCGTATTGGAAATGCATGTAAAATAAATTAATTAAAATAATAATTTTTTTTAACGTTTTACTGTAAAAAAATTATATTCTGCAAATCTACAGATCATAATTTATTTTTGTGTTTAATTTGAAGTTAAAATATTGAATAGTTTTTTTGTAAAGTGTACGACAAATTGTAATTTGAGTGGACTAGTAGAGGATTCGCTTCGCTCATCCTAATTATAGAAACGGCTGTTATGATAGTGAAAACTAAGCGTGGGTTCTCCCAACATAGCTTTATTGTCGATTTTGCAACGAAAAATAAGACAAGAAAATAATTTTCTTTTTAGACTATTTTTTAAGACAAATTAAAAAATATTAAATGTTTGAACGTCCCACTAGATTTTAAAATGATATTTCATCCTTGTATTAATGAGTACCATTATGCTCTGTTCTTCTTTTTAATGCAAGAAAATCTATTCTTCGTGCTATAAATATTGTTAGCATGGCAAAAAGTATAGAAAATATAGAAAGCATAAAACAATTATCCAACCGCAGTTGTATATTTTTTAATTCAATTCTTGAGTTTCAATTCTTGTAGCTGTTAATATACATTATTAGAGTTCTATTATTCTGTTATTAAATATTACCATTCTTTTAATCTGATTAAAAAGAAAATCGGTAAATTCGCAAAATATAAGCGTTGCGTGGAAATTTCCGTTAGGACCAAGTTAAGTCTTAACCCATTCGAGGGTGGTGGTTCATTTTGGGACCACCTAATTTTAATTCTTAAATGCTACATTGGCATCAGAATATTGGAATGAAAAATGTATTTTTATTAAGTACGTGAACAAAAGTTTTTGATTAATTTGAAATAAATTTATTTCTAAATTCTGGTGTCAATCACTCTTTTCAGCATTTTTCCACCGAAAGGGTTAACCCTTTGGAAGCAAGCAGTTAAGTTTCTGAAATACGGAAATCCACCACAAATTTTGAAGCATTTTGTTTCCAAAAAGAGGAACAACAATTCAACTCCCTTCTTCCACCAAAGTTGGGTAAGTAAAATTTCATAAATGCTACCTGATGCCAGTATTCATTGGGATATTGCATATCCTACCGCCCCTCAAGAGTACTAAATAAACTTTTTTTCGTAGTCTAACATGCTGTCACTAGAAAAAGCATGATACATGAATTATTAATGTACCCCTTTTTAACAGACAAATTTATCAAGGCGATATTTAATATCTTTTAGATTTGTACTATATGTTTTCCGGTGTAAGTTATAATGAATTTTATTTTTTTATTTTTAATGACACACAATTGATTTATGCGGAAATTTTAAATAATAAATAAGGCCAGTATCAACAGAGGATCAATTAACGATAGTTTTGATTTCTTTTTGTGTTCTCTTCTGCCTTTCCCGTTATTACGTAATTATGAAGGAACCGCAGATTTTTTTCATTGACCTGTCTTTATTATGAAAGATGATATCGGGAATCTTTTTGAAACTAAATTAGCCGTTGTCTGAAAACGCCGACCAAGTAGTCTTAAAGAAAAAAATAAAATAAATAAAAGATAAATGCAGTAATTAAGCAACGATAAACTATAACTAACGATAATTTAAAACATATATTCCTTATCACATTTTACAGGAGACAATACTGTATTTGTTGGGAAATTTTCTGCCAGATAATATAAACAATCTTATAAATAAAACGGTACTACTTGGTTATCCCGTCGACCAATTTCGGCAAATTATACAAATCGCCAAACTAATAGCCAAATAATACATTTTGACATCATTTCTACTTTAACCCTTTCCGGCACGGGCAAAATCTGATGAAAAATGAGAAATTATCGACTGACACCGGAATTCACATGCAAATTTTTTAGATATTTTGAATTCCTTAATTTAAGCTTTTATTGTAAAAGCAAATTTGCACTAACATTTTATTGGTGCCGGTTGCAAGTTTTGAATTAAATGTAGGTATCCCAGACCGGGCACAGTGTGCCGGAAAGAGTTAAATAACGAAAAAACAAATAATTAGTAGAATATATAATAAAAATACAAATAAAGAGTCGAAATAACTTAATCACGTTTTAAACACATGAATCGTATTTAATGTCATTGAATGTGACATTCACGATCATCCATTATTGGCATTTAATCTTATAGTTTGGCGATAGTTGTTTTGGTCGACGGCTTAACCAAGTAGTATCAATAAATCTGCAACCAATGAGAAATAGGGGGGCAAATTAAGATGGTGTAATTCGATGAATCCCTCTACGAAAGTGAAAAACAATGCTAGGAATTTTCTGCCACAAAACTGTATTTGTTGCAACATTTGTTGTGAAATTTGTATATATATGTATTGCACTCTTAACTTTACAATAATCTATTTAATTTTTTTTTAAAGTAATAGCATATTTTTACTTTTTTATAGCTAAAAAATGTGGGATTAAAATCTCGTTGACAATTTAATGTTTACAAACATCTGTAACATACGTCGAGTTGCTAATCCTTACTTTAAAATAGCAGACAGGAATTTTTTTCCTCCTTAAATAACCTATACAAGAAAGTTCGGTAAATAGTCCTGTAACATTAACGTAGATGAAATATTAATGAATGTTACTTTACTGTGTTTCAAAATAGTCCATTTTCCATAAATATGCACAGTCTAGATTTCCTATACATGTCCTGGAAACTTTTCAAAATGTCTTCTTTTGGGATCGAGTTTAAAAGCCTCGACATCTATCGTTGGATGTCAGGAATATGGCTAAATTTTTTTTCCGTTCAAAGTGAGTTCGAGTCGTAGGAATGGGAAGAAATCTGGAAGATTCAGATTTCGAGATTATGGTGGATGTTCAATTTGCACGACAGCTACCATCCGCTCAATTAATCCTTTCCGGCTTGGGATACCTAATTTTAATTCTAAACTTGCAAACGGCACCAATAACATTTTAGTAAAATAATGCTTTTACAATAAAAGCTTCAAATAAGGATTTCAAAATATCTAAAAAAGTCGTTTTGAATTCCGGTGACAGTCAATTTTTCTCATTTTACTAACAGATTTTGCCCTTGCCGGAAAGGGGTAATCCCTTAACTGGCACTTTCTTTTCCGCTCAATAAATTAAAAATAACGGATTCTCACCACAATTTTTTAAAGAAAATATTCGGAACATTTAGTCTAGACCTTTCCGCCTTTAAATAGTATGAAATTATTTTTTTTAAATATTGTGGTGTCAGAAACCTTTAAATGATGAATTAAGCAGCTTCGTCTTGCCCGAACGGCGTACGGGCAAATCAGTTAAGGGGTTAATCGACGATCTTCCGTGAATAATTTCCCCACTTTCACATTGTCTTCGGCACTGACGGATGTCGCCGGTCTTCCGCTACGGGGGTTGTCAGAAACACTTTTACGGCCTTCTCGAAAACAGGCGAACAACTCATATACGCACTTCTGTACTTGATCTTCATAAACTCGTACCAGCATCGCATGAGTTATTATCGGTGCCTTGCCAAGCTTAAAAAAACTTTTAATTTATCTTTTATTCGTTCATTTTCGGGACGAGCGACTCGTATACGTGCCGCAAAAAGGCTTGAGAATCCTCGTTTATCGCCACCGGTAAAATTTTACCATAAAGTTTGCTTTGTTTAATCAAATCATTTTCTTGATTCAATGAGATACAAATTTCTGTTTTTTAAAAATGGTGACAAAACATTAAAAATTTCGTAAAAAGGTTCCCGGTGCGAAGGAGTTAAGAACCAATACACTAAACAAAACAATTTTTAAAACAAGTCTTACACGAAACACAAACGACGCTTTACTGAACAAATGTAGGGGCAGATGGCCTACACCAGCCTCTTCGCAGGTGCAGCATTTTGTTTCGCCAGTGTTGCCAAATCGACCGTTCTGAACTCATTCACCAAACTTTTTTGATAGATATTTCTAGCGAAATTGGATAACTCTTGTATTTTTTATTTTTATTTATTCTTCAAAAATCAATTTACACTTTTAGCTAGCTTCAAAACTATAAACATGTGAAAAAATTGCTTCATTAGCTCTTGAAAAAAAATGCGCTTATATTTCAACTCTTTTCTTTGGCAATTTGCAACCATTGTTAGGTACTTAAGGACTACTTTAGGAAATATCATAGCTTCCAACTTTTACGCATTTTTCCTACCACAAAAATATTATAGTAAAAATTGTCTTATTGATTCGCCGAAATCTTATGTTTAAACAAATGGAAAATCTCTGTACAATTTTAGTGGTAGCAAAAATGCGTAAAAGTTGGCACCTATGAAATATACCGAGTGTCCAGTAAATGACTGACCCATTTTGAATGCAAATAACAAAAAAACTGTTTGAGATAAAAATGCGCGGCTTGCTGTATTGTTATTAGAATATAAATAAATTTTAAAATATGCACTTTGTTAGTGTAATATAATAATATTTAAAATAATATCTCAGTCTCAAGACTGAGGAGGTGAAGCATAATACAGATGGTTCAATCATAAATATTATTTTAAATCACTTTCCAACCAACGTACCCTATTTATGAAGCTGATTCGAGAGTCGATTCAACATATAGGATCAGATTCGACAACATATAGATTCAGATTCCGCCGAAAATCTCATATTTATGAAAATTACAGTCATGTCTCTATTCAAACAGCCTGTTACCGCCAGCGCGATATTTTTTTTCCGAAATTTGAACTATATTAACAAAGTACATGTTTAAAAATTTATTGATTTTCTAATAACAATATCGCAAACCGCGCATTATTATCTCAAACCGTTTATTTGTTATTTAAGTTCAAAATGGGTCAGTTATTTACTGGACACCCGGTATATTATCACTTAAGTAAATATTTGGATTTGCCCTTAAAATACATCCAATAATAATTAGGTTTTAGACTTTTTCTGTTTGTTTTGAAACAATGTGCAATTGATCTAATGAAAAGATAACAACTTTCCGAGTTTTCCTTTAGATGTTCCGGTTGCTAACCGCTTTTAAATAAACTAGTAGATTGAACCCGTGTTTCCCGGGTTACATAGTAAAGATTAAAACCATTTTTTATTTAAAATTTCAAATTAATAAATTTTCTACATGTAACATGCTTTTTGGATTCCTAACTCCAAATAGGCATTTTTAACCCCTTGGGGACGAGCGACAAGTATACGTGCCGCGAATAGGCTTAAGAATCGGTGTTTATCGCCAAAAGTAAAATTATACTATAAATTTTGTCTTCTTTATTCGGAGCATTTTCTTGATTTAGTAAGTCACAAATTTCTGTTTTTTTAAACCGGTGACAAAACATTAAAAATTTCGTAAAAGTCTCTCGTCCCGAAGGGGTTAACTCTTTAAGTGCCCTTCAGATTTTTTCATTCGTATTTAATTCATAAAATAATTTCTGTGAAAAGCATTGGTATGAAGATTTGTACTTGATAACTTTACATATCTTTTTATCTTATGGAATTGAAAAAAGTAACATTAATGTCAATCTTCTGTCACATCAGCCTTTAAATAAAAATATTACATGACGGAAAAACACGGTCAGTCCGCTTAAAAGGTTAAACGAAAAATATTAATTATGGAATCAAATAAAGCTATTAAATTTATCAAAAGTCATATTTCCGTATTAGACGCGTGTCAGGAGTTATCAGCCGAAGATTTTGCTTCTTAAGATAGCCTTTTTGTTTCTGATCATTTCAGTGCTTTTAACGCGTAAAACAGTCTTTGGGTTTTTTTTTTTAATTTGTATTTATTTATATTATTTCATTTATTTATTTAAAGAGGAATTTTTAATTTTGTTATAGATTATTAGGCCAATGTCACACGAGGGGATTTGAAAAGCAGCCAAAAATACGTCCTCTATTCAGAGCATGGCAATCTAGTGTTCTGTCCACATGAACGCAGACGATACGTCGCGTTCAAATATGCGCAAAGCTTCGCTTCGATACCTAGATTTCTCCCCTTGCCGCTGGCGGTCGTTTGCGTTTTGAAAGCTATGATATACCCTATTATGGTCAGACGCCAAGCGATTTAAACGCTGACTTTCGATTTTCTTTTTCAGAAATTCATGAGTTTTTGTTTTAATTGGGCATCGAATTTTCTCGCTAGAATTTAAAGTAATTTAATATACGTGGAACAACTAACATTTTGCGAAAACTATAAAGTATTTATGTGAAATTTAATACATTTTTGGGAAATTTATTTTACATTTGTGAAAAGTAACACTTTGTAACAATATGAAATCCAATTATTGAAATGTAAAACAGGCATCTTTTTAGTAATAACTTCTTTAAATCCTTCTAGAATTTTTTTTCTTTTTGGGGAACTTGTTTCATTTGCAAATTACAAATTTTTAAAACTCAACATTAGATTTATTAATGAATAGGTTATAATATGTTAATCAATTTGTAATCAATGTTTTTAGGAATACAATTTTGTGAAAGAATATGTTTTATTATTACATAGTTTGAGAAGAGGTCTGTTTTATTAAATGAATTTGTGTAAAGAGGAGCTAATTAGTACGCAAAATCTTCCTGGATCGATCTCTGAAATTAAAATCCTCATTAGCTCCCCCATCTCCCATTTATACAAAAGAACTTCTAAATCTAATAATGGAAAATCCTTATCTTAATGAAACTAAGAAACAAATCGAAGCAATTCGGGCAATTTTGCATGAAAATCTATTTATCTGAAATACGGGGACTGGGATTTGCCCCTCTTTTACCCTCTTTTATACTTAACCAATGAATCTACAAATCTAATAAAGGTAATGTCATATCGGAAAGAAACGTATATCAAATGTGAAGCAAGTTGAATAATTCTGCATGAAACACCCATTTATCAAAGCTAAGGGGGGGATTAATATCCATTACCTCCCTTTATATTAACGAATGAACCCCAAAAACTAATCAGGGAAGCGCCTTATCAGAATGAACATAGACAATTTTTTAAGCAAATCAGATATTTCTATGAAGAGTTATTCGGTACATACATTCAAACATATCCAGGCACAGCGGGCACATTAGCTTTCAGGCTTTGATCGCCTGAAAGCTAAAAAACTGTTTTAAAAAATTTTAATAGCATCTATTTCCTTTAAGTGATAATTGATATAAAGCTATTTCATATATAAAGTGATATTTTATTGAGTTCTCTTCATTTGAATCTATAAAATATGCCAAAAATAAATGTAACCATACTTCAATCATCATCCCAACAAAAGAAAAAATTTCAAAAAATCAAAAGAATTCTTAAACATTGATAACGATATCATTATGGAAGGATAATCGAGGTTTGATAACGTGTGGTATCGTAAGAAAGGAGGGAGTTTAAAACGTAATGTATATGTGCACAGCTCCAAAAAGGGTAAAAGTCTTTCTTTTGCTCATACGACGGTAGCACATGCTTCTTGATTAATTTATCGAAATTTCACTCTTTGGAAATTTGTCATTTCTATTTTTCATTTGTGTAGCTAAGATGTTTGTTTTGCTATGATGTTCTGTAGCAACTTAAGAAAAATCAGTTTAGTTTTTTTTATATTTAATAATAATAATAAAAAAGAAATATTATCTAAATTAAAGTTCAATTACAATTATCATTTTAATAATATCTGTACTCATTTGTATTTCCTAAATATGGTAGATTTTTCATTTAACATCAGATATATTAAAAATAACAGATTCAAATGAATGTAAAGAAAATTTCTATATATTTTGGGTGTTTTAAATAGAAATGTCCGTTAAATTGTCTGTCACTGATCATAGAATGAACCCACTACCCTCAGTGTATAGTTCTTTTATCTAGTTTCTTGTATAACTCATATAAAGTTACAGAATCATTTATTCCCTGCAGAATATACATAAATGAAAACATTGAATGGAGTCTGTAATTTCGATAAATATCGTCTGAAAACGGGACTCAAAACGCTCGTCTGGCCGAAATAGCGCAGGTGGTTTTTTTTTTTTTTTTTTTTTTTTTTTTTTTTTTTTTTTTTTCATGTTGATAAAGTAAACGTCGAAATAGTCGGTCGTCTGACATTAGCCTTAGCCGGAAGCAAATCCCGAACTCTTTATATTGTTTTAAAGGAAAATTAAATTTGTCGTAATAGAGTTTTACGGGTCTAGAGATAAATTTAAAACTAATCTACTTTTTTATTTTTATTTTCAAACCACAGCCAATCAGTAAATAAAAATACAGTTTTCAAACAAATTAAATTTCAAAGTATTTTTTTCCTGTTTGACAGTGTAAAAAATTAAATTGTTTGTTTGCATGTTACATCTGTTTTTTTTTTTTTTTAATCCTTTTATCTGTGTTTTTTACTATTCTTTTTTTATTTATTCATACAACTTTAATTTCATTATGGGAAATTGTCCGAAACAATATTTATAGATTTATGCGTAAATTGTGTATTATTATTTCTTAATGGAGATATCATGATAGAAATTAAAAAGAAATGCTTGAAAAATATAAAACCGTTATAAATGACTCAAATCCGATGCAGTTTTCAATCAAATTTCAATTGAAAGTAGATTTCTTTCTCTATACAACGGAAATAAAATTTTAAATATTCGATGCTTAGAAGATTGAAAAATAGCAGTAACGAAAATTGAAAAAAGTGATTTAATCATGATGTTGCCATTCGCAAAATGACGTCAGTGCTATACACGAACGCATTTTTTTGTTATAATATAGAGAAATATGTTGCGTGTCTGAAAAATTGTACACGCAAGTAAAATGCAAAAGTAAAGAAACGACAGCACTTGCATTCTTTCAAAGAAAGTTTGTTCCAAAGTTAACTCTATAACAAAATAAGATTTCGTTTTATAAAATAAAATACACAACACAAATTAAAATAATAAGCATTAAAATAATAGCATTTTCAAAATACAAAGAAATGACATATTTTCCATGTAACACACGTTCCTAGATTTTTATATATCATGCCACACCAAATATTCAGTTACATTTTAAACCTTAGATATTGTCGAATTATAAAACCTCATTTTGTCTTATACACATATTTTTTTCCGTTTCGGATCAATTTACTATGTGATTTTTTTTTTCTTTTCTGAAAGATATTTGAAAAATAAAAATTGTGTTAAAAATAAAGTAAAAAATAAATTACGTAAAAAATATATTTATTCGAAAAATTATTTTATTAAAATTATAATTAAATTATAAAATTACATTTATTCTAAATTAAAAACTGTAGGGCTAAAAAATGTCTTCTTTTTTGCGAAAGCACGCGGTTGTGTTTGGACTTAATGTGCCGGATTTCAGGGTTACACTTTTTGAATCACTCCCAACCACTATGATTTCTTTCTCTTTTTAATTTATAGGTATTTTCCCTTTACTTCGCACAGAAATGGAGTGCTCCAGTTGCCATTGCATTTAAAAGAAAAATTTTTTCTGTATACGAGAGTATAAAAATTGTAAATGTGCGATGTTTAGAAGTATAAAATTTGCAGTACCGAAAATTGCCTGGGAAAGTCTTGCCATTCGTAAAATGACGTATGTGTTACGCGCAGATACGTTTGGCATTTGTAATATAGATTTGGGAGGAAAAGTAGCCTCTAAAAGTAGAAGCGTAAAACAAACACGAATATATTCCCGTTAATGACTAAAATAAGAAGGAAATGAATCGAGACATCAAGTGACGTATTCAGAAATAAATTTTATTCAATTTGTAAGTTTTCCTGTAACAAATGCGGGAATTATAAAACAAGCGGTAAGTGTGATTGCAAAGCATACAGAGGGTTTCTTTAAATATTTTTTTTTCTAAATAACAATTCCTTTTATTAATTAATCCAAATTCTTAAACTCTTATACAGATGGTGGCACCAACAAATTTAATATTAACTCCGGTGCCTCTTACACAAATTTTATTCGATTAGCACCACTTTTTAAAAAGAACTTTCCTTGAAGTACACAATTTCAAAAATTCTCGTGATTAAATAAGGAAAACTTTATTTTCCTTTAATACTGGTGCCAAAAACAAATTTTGGAAGGAAAGAGGATGTCTCCGCAGCGGAGATAATGGGGTGCCAAGGGTTAAAATGATTAGAAAAGGAAGTCATTTTAATCAAATTAAAAATGTTTAAATGGAAATTAAAAAGCTGGATCATTAATAAATCACAATAGTTTATAAATTGAAAGAAAATTGAATTTCAAAAAATATTATAAAATGTCAGATGAACGTACCCTAATAGTATAAACCCTTAAATTGGCAAAAAATGTGAAAGTTATTTTAAATAAAACTATTTGAATAAAATAATTTTAACTTTCAGCACCGGGGATCGAAACTAACAATCTCTTTTTTTCATTTTTGGGTGAAAAAAGTCCGGGTCACGATACGAAATAGGGATGTATTGGCTCAAGCCGCCAATGCACTCCCAACTGAGCCATCCCGGACACGAACACCGGAGGACTATTTCACCCAATTAACCTCGACGATCTTTTTATCTGGTCTGATACTCTGGATCAGCTCAACAGATAAATCGAAGGTTAATATATGGAACTGCAGAAAATCGCTGCATACGAAATTACATTAGATTAATTTTAAACACGATTATTCAATCGGTAAATTAACTATAACAGATGCAAATTTTTCCATTTTTCACCCAAAAATGAAAAAAGGGAAAATTTACATCTGTTATAATTAATTTATCGATTGAATAATCGTGTTTAAAATTAATGTAATGTAACAATTTCCTGTTTACTAGCAAGACACTTTACCTCCAAGCTAAGATTTCTACGCGTAAAAGATTCAAATTAAGGTTCTCCTTTAAAATGCAAATCGCAAAAATGAACGAATGACACTGATAAACTTAATTTAATTAAAATAATAGACATTTTGAGCTTTTTATGATTTGTCTTGTTAGACTATGTATAAAGCTTAAAGATGAATCAAATCACTGTAAAACAGTGTCTTTGTTGGAAATTTACAACTTGTTATTAAATCAAAATATACAAATAAATACTTAAAAGATGTTGCAAAAATATCGATATTATTTACTTTATTATTTTACCAGAGATCTTTCGAATGCCCAGGCATTCATTTTCAAAGAAATATAAAAGAAGATAATTGATTAGAAATAGAAAACGTAAAAAACAAAACAAAAACAAAAACAGTCCGAGTGTATAAACAAAGTCACGATGAATTCATCGAAACACCAAGGATATTGTAACAGTGTGTGGGAATATTATATGAAATTAAGTCATTTTTGTAATGACGTCTCACTCAAAGGTTTTTATTTGCAAAACGTTGTACGAGTTGCATTAAAAAATAATACATTGATTGTAAAAAAAAGCTTTTCTGATAATTTTTAAATGAGAGAAACAAATTCTTTCCATTCGACTGAGCCATTCTGACCCACCTTTTCGACACTCCGTCTTATTATTGTTTGCCTTTCTTTCTCAAAAATTCTCTTCACCAAAAATACTAACTTTTTGAAAAACTTAAAAATTTCCCTTTGTAAATACAGTAGAACCCCGATAATTCGGATTAATTGGGACCAGGACTAATCCGGATTGTCGAAAATCCGGATTATCCGGAGAATGTGAACCGATGAAATAAAATAAAACATACTTATAGAAAATCATCTTTACATTGAACATATTCAATATTTACAGACAGTAAAAATGTTTATTTTGTAAATATAAAATTTGTCCTGCCAGTTTTGTGGGTCACATGGTCCCACATTCTCTTGAGCATTCTCGTTTATTCCTCGCTCCATTTCAATTTTCCGCATGTGATTTGTAGAAGGGTTTTGAGACGAAGACAAGGAAACGGTCCCAAGAGGACCTATGGACTGGCTGACAAAGATCGGATCGCGATCCTTATCAGTCAGTATGTCTATAAGGACTAGTATACTTTACTTTCTTGCAATGCTCTGAGTAAAACTTTGTTAAGCATTGAGCTTTTGATGACATTTCCAAATGGATTAAATAGAAAACTGTGAAAACTAAAATTGGCAAAGCTTAAATGATGTGTATTTGTTCCTTTCATAGATGACATTAAAGAGTTTAAATAAGAAAGCTTGAGGTATTCTTCCGAAAAGATTTCAGAAAATGCTTATTTATTCAGCATATGAGGCTCAAATAAATTTATTTTCTGGAAATTTGCCGATCACTTCTCAAACTTGAAAAAATAATAATCGACCAAACCGATCCGGATTTACGGGGTCCGAATTTGCGGGGTTCTACTGTATATTGGAGCCAAATCACATATATGTTTTGAAAAGCACCCAATATGAGACTCCTGGAAAGATAGACTAAGTTTTGTTGAAGAGAATAACGCATAAATTCTTCAATAATATCACCCTGTTTTATAATTTGCATGGGTTATTTTTTGTCACGAAACGAATGAAACTTTTAAAACAACCTAATGCTTCGCTACCATTTAAAAATAAATAACCAAAAATTTATAATAATACTTGTCAGCGTAAAAATAGTTCAAATGTGACATTTAGGAATATGTCAGATTTAGTAGATACAGAGAAAAGAGAAAATGAAATACCGGAAAGGGGAATGTATTTTCGTCAGGAATATCGCACTAAATCGAAGTACATTTGATTCGAGTATTCTGTTCGATAACTATGATTATTGTACTACAAGAAGTCTGTTAATAGTTATAACCACAATATTTTCTTCGAAGAATGGTTTTTATAAGCTACATTTATTTAGTGATATGAATTAATTAACATTTCACACCACAAATATTTAAAGAAAACTGTATTTGTAATGTATCAATTACTTCCTACTTGAATTTAGGTAAGTGTGGCAGACTTCCCTAATCATCGCGGGCAGACACTCAAGCACAGAAATACATTTCATTTAATAGTACACATTTATACAACAAAAATAAAGACAATTTCATATTTTTCTTTTATTTCTGTTGTTTAATGATGGCTAATTTGTGTTTCCTGGAATTCCTGTAGAGATATTTGCAAATGCAAGACCTACAACTGCATATTTCAATTACATTGCTGCATTTATAAATGACAATTGCTCAATGAATGCTGCAGCTTTCCTTTATTTTAATAAAAAACTTGAATGAAAACTTTGCTGTCTTAACCGTTTGACGGCTATGCAGCGCTATCGCGCTGTCATTTCAGTACGAGTCTGTATATCTGCGTGTAAGCAAATATTTCGCCACTATTGCTTTTTCGTAAGGAAAATGTGTCTTTTAAATAGCGTTTTTAATTAGTTTTCCCTCCAAAATTTGGAAGCGCGATAGCGCTGCATAGCCGTCAAACGGTTAAACAACTTAAACCTTTAAATTGCTAAATCTTCAGTACATGTCCTAAAAGTTCATTTGTTGTATTTTTTAAAAGATTTAATTAAAGATGTTAAAAAAAGTTATATTTGTTTTATTATTGACGAAATCACAGTGATTGATACAGGATAAATGCTTTGCGTTTGATAGATGCATCAGTAGGGGTGACAGAAATTGAAAATGTTTTATAACTTAAGTCAGGTAGAAGAAGGTAATGTCTACAACATCTCAGATTCATTAAAAACCATAGCTTATTAGATATGGTCTAAACCTTGAAAAAGTTATTGGTATAAAAGTATATATAGAACTAATGTAATGATAGGACAGCATCATAAACTAACCTTCCCACTTCTGCGACCGGATATATCCGTTCACTAGGCTGCAGGTTTTACTAATGTTGATGTTTTATTTAAGTTAATATAATTCTACAAACATAATCCAGTTTTAAGAAATTAAGCTATGATTGATACTTTCAAGGCTTTTTAGCATAAACGTAACAAAAAAAAAAAAAAAAAAAAAAAAAAAAAAAAAAAAAAAACACACCATGATAGAAAATCTATCTTTTATTAGCATTTAAACAAAATTGCAGAGAAAAAACATTACAATTTTGCCCTTTTGCTCGGGAGGTTAAGTAACAAGCGCAAACGAGCTTGTTGTTGCAAAATGTATCTTATTCTCGTAGGTTAGCTATGAATACACGTGCAAAATTCTGTTTGGTTTAAAGGTTTATTTATTTATTATTTTTATTTATTATTTTTATTTATTTATTTATTTTGTAGATGAGGCATTTTTTTCAAAAAATTGCTTATCTTGGGGCGAAAATTGAGTTTAAATTTTAAAAAAGATTTTTATAACGGAAAACTGAAATTTGAGAATTTGTCTTTTTGAATAGAAATTGCGATGGGGACTTTTTCTGAAAAAAGCTCTGATTTAGGGAAAATTACAGAAATTTTGGAGAAGTTGTCTTTTGACAATGTGCCAACACTGTTCTCAGTGTTGGCAGAGCCTGATTACTAACGGGGCACTCTCTCACCAGAAAAAATTTATAGAAATTTTCGTCTTCTTTAAACGCCCTTTTCATACAAGATTACTGTCATGAATAAGGAAAAATTCTTTATTTCTTTTTCCTGGTGGGAGAGTGCCCCGTTAGTAATCAGGCCCTGAGTGTTGGTATGAATGATAGGTAAAGGGAATTTTTTAACCTGCAATGTTTGAACATAATCATCATAAATCTCCAAGACAGCAAAACTGACGCCAAATTGAAATAATTATAACGGATTTCATAAGGTGTGCTCATCTATTAGAGTACAATATCTTTGCAAAGCAACATAAATTAAGTACCCACTTTATTTTGATAACTTATTTAACTGTGTCTTTTAATATATTTTTTAACTCATATCTAAAAAGAAATTTAAGTTCTTTGCAAACCATGGAGTTTCAGAATAGAATAAAACTACCGAAAAAGTCTAAAGCTTATGCACAAACAGTTTCTGCGTTTATAAGATCCACAACTTGTTGCTTTTGCTTTTAAACAAATTAATAAACTCAAGACATATTCTCACCGAGGAAATATAAAATGAAAGCAAAACACAAGTCTGTTTCAAAAATTGTAGTTTCAGTGCTGCCTACTTCAGGGTTATTTGGCATCAACTGACTCAGGGTATTTTAGTATTATAAATTTCGTAACTGTCGGTTGCTATAGCTGAACATAGATTTTATTTCACTAGATAAAGCAAATAACACTTTATAAGAATTTAGGTTAAAGATCCTTGAAAGTCCTTGAAGCTATAAGAACCCGGTACTTAAGAGGCAAATTTTGTGATTTTGTAATTTTTTTAAAGTTTTTAAGCTATTTTGAAGATGAAGAAATTAAATGGAAGCTCCAGACCTGTGACCAGCAATGTCATTTTCATAAGTAATGCTACATCAGGTATTAATTCCACAGATGTTTTATTAAATATTTTTTGGTTTTAATAACATTGTTATTTATTTTTATTCAAAATAGATAATATTTCAGTTTTTGAAAACAATTTTAGAATAAATATAGTACTACCAAATTAATGTTACTGAATAACTATACAGATAATTTTCCTGAGATTACAATATTTTTTAATTTATGTTAAATAGTTTTTAAGATACGATACTTCAAATTAACAGCTTTAAATTATTACACACATGTCATTCTATGTCACAAGTTTTTTAACTACCCAGAACAGCTAAATTATTTCATTTTATTTTATTTTGTCAAGATACTTTGTATAAACATAGCTGCCAACTTTACGCATTTTTCCTACCACAAAAATTTTTTAGTAAATATTGTCTTATTTAATCGTCGCAATCTTAAGTTTAAACAAATGAAGAATCTCTGTGCAATTTTAGTGGTAGCAAAAATGCGTAAAAGTTGGCAGCTATGGTATAGGTCTATTTAAAATCGAATTCAATCTGTGTATAAAATTTTATTAAATGCTGTTAGCATGTAGTCACAACTTTTTAAAACTTTTTGTTTACTTTATGTAAATAATCCTATGCTAATTTAGGTAACTATTTCAAAATACATTTTTATTCATTGTCTTTTTCAACTCACAAATGATAATTTTATTATTATTGCATGTTTTATTAGCCAATTTTTAAATTTGTTTTGTGTTAAGTTTAAGATATACACGAGTTTCAAAACTCGCGTTATTTATTTAACCCTTTAACGTTCATTGGTTTCGCCACGAAACCACAAAATTTTAATTCCGATACGCAACACTGACACCGGTATTTTTATCTAAAAATATCCCTTTTACTTTGTATGTGAAAAATCACGTTTTCTTATTTAGAAATATATTTGTTCTTAATTACCGGTGTCATTCATTTATTTCGACATCTTAGCAATGAAAATGCTATGATCGTTAAAGGGTTAAACTTCAAAAAATCGAATTATCTCTATCAGTCTGTTCTATTTTTAAAACTTCATCCGAAAAACACTACAATCTGAAACAATCAGTCATATCGTGTACTTCTGGTCTTGTAAAATCTTGATTTACAATGAAAAGCAATAGACGTAGTCAGAGGCTTTTCTCGAATTTCCTAAAATTTGATTTTCTGTATAAAGCAAGGTTTGAAACTCACGTCCTCGTATCATAAAATGTAAAGTTGTAGTTTTTTAAAAGAATAAAGGTAGTTATATTATTATTTTTAAAAGCATTTGTAGTCGAAAGCATTATTAAATTTTCTTGTAGACAGACTTACGGAAAACTAAACGCGTCTTCGTTTATAAATTTTTAATGGAATCGTATTGCGGATTCCATTTGTTTTAACTCTTTCCGGCACGGGCAAATTTTGTAGTAAAATGAGAAATTATGGACTGACATCGGAATTCACAAGCAAATTTTTTAGATATTTTGAATTCCTTAATTTTAGCTTTTATTGTAAAAGCAAAATTTTACTAAAATATTTTTGGGGCGCTTACAAGTTTGGAATTAAAATTAGGTATCCCAGACCGAGCACAGTGTGCCAGTAAGGGTTAAGGAACATAAATCATTGTAAACTTTAATTAAACGAACAAACGATTTTTAATTTACCATTTTGATTATTAAAATTTTCTGGTAGGAAATATTTTTAAAATTTTTAAATAAATTACATATAAAATAATGAAAAAGTATTTTTAAAAATAAATTTTGATAAAAAGATTGCTGAATGTTACATATGATAAAGACGTGTATTAAATAGTTTATGATATTTAATTAGATAAGATATTCATTACCAATATTTAATAATTATAACATTTAATTATTTTTTATGTACGAGTCTGTGTAAAATATAAATCTCATTTTCATTCAGATCTATGGCACTAGTTGCATGGTCAGTTAACGTGGAACTGCAATGGACAATTCGCCCCACCAGCGGCCGAGAGGTTCTGACCTACAAATTGGTAGAGGGTAGCTGCTGGGTTCGAACCCAATCGCGACCGTTGATCTAACCGTTCGGAGTTTTCCGTGGTTTTCCTTGCGTAAATACGGGTTAGGTACCCTTAGAAAGACCCCCATGGTAGGCACCCCATACCTTAGGGCCTATCTCCCACAGTGTAGATAATGGGCCGACATAAATACAAAACAAAAAAAAAACAAACCAATGGACATTTCCCGGGCAATTTATTTATTAGGTACTGATAAATAGTACTACTGATAAATTGTAATTAGATACTGTAACCTTTTTAGGGGATCTAGAAAGAATAAGTAAAATACAAATCTACATCACAAAAATGAAAAAAAAATTCGATTAAAAGCAACTGATTTCAATAGTTGTTTTCCAACACCAATCTCAATCAGCGGAAGCCTTGAAAAATTGAATTCAGCTAAGAGTTGTGGGCTTGAGAAAGCAGTGCGACATTGTGAGTTCCATTTAGTTGTTGGTTTCATTTGTCTTCCGTGGTGTACGAGTGTATTTTGATATTCTGAGAGATAAGTTTATTGGACAATGACTTATACTCTGTATGGTTATTTTATGGGGGGGGGGGGGTTCTAGTTGTTCTCTATTTTTCCCCTTCTCTCTCATTTGTTGTTTTATTTTAATTTTACTTTGTGTATGGAGAAAAGGTGGATATTATGTTAGTGGTACACAGTCTTCTTCATATTAAATTGCCTTTTTGAGTTTTTAAAATATATTAATATTACAAATTTTAAATTTTTTTTTTCGCCAAAACTAACCTTTATACTATCTTAATTTTCTTATAATAATATTCCGTACTTACTTCAAATTATTAAATTAAAATCTTATTTCTAGATCTAATCTGTTAATCTTTATGCAGACGATATAAATTCTTAATTTGTCTTAAAAAACATTATTCCAGTATGCGTAAATATAAAAAAATTGCTCTAAATTAAAAATATTCTTAATTAAACTTTATTTCTTAATATTCCAAATAAAACTCATTCCTTCTATGTTTTTATCAACCCTTTTTAAGAAAGTCTTATTAAATTTATTCCAAAACCATACCTTTCAAAAAATATCATTATTTTATTTTATCTATTTATTTATTTTTCTTCCGTCAACCTTTGATAGTGTGTGCATATCAATAAATTCATTTCTTTTCTTTTTCTCTTAAAATTAATCATCTATAAAAATCATCTGCCTAAGAAATTCTGAGTCGATTATAAATTGGTTAAATAATATTTTTTTTAAATAAAACTATCGTCTGAATGAAGTGTTTAATCTCGAAGCTGGACAAGAATTCTGTTTATATAAAAGAATGATGGTTTGAGGTTACAGAATGTTCTAGAATTTTCTTTTGAGTTTTAAAAGAGGAAGCTCGAGAGGTGGTAAGAGAGATAGGATGAGAAGAAGGATTCTTGGGTGCGCGCTTGCATGAATATGACTTGATGCAGTAAAGCATGGAATATTTTTTGGATGTTTCGGTAAAATATCGTCTGCAACAGGAGCTTTTCCCTATATTATAGATACCGTTTAATAAAATGAACTTGCATCAGCCAAGGAGTGTTTATTTTGATCTTCTACATTTATTTATTTTGTTTTTTTCTCGCTGGCCATGACTTCTGTGCGGAGAAAGGAAAACCTGGCGATGATGTTTCTGCCCCCCTAACTTTAAATCGTCATATATATATATATATATATATATATATATATATGTGTGTGTGTGTGTGTGATACCGTTAAATCTTACAATTCAGTTATTTCATGAAATTCCATGAAATGAAGTCCGTTATAGTGTATAAAATTATTCGATTCTACGACTTAACTAGTTATTTTAAAGAATAACGATTG
This sequence comes from Maratus speculifer, assembly GCA_964019185.1. Lineage (NCBI taxonomy): Eukaryota > Metazoa > Arthropoda > Arachnida > Araneae > Salticidae > Maratus > Maratus speculifer. The sequence continues at coordinate 399,449,113 of OZ025295.1, forward strand.
CCTAACTGTTAAAGTTTAAAATGAACAATTTGACATTAAGACAAATCGTTGTTTTATAAATTAACTGATGATAATTAGTTAAAAGCATTCGAAAACTGAATTACTAATTTTTAATAGATGTTCTGATAATTTATAAAAAGAGAATACATATTGCTATTTTTACTCTATTCTATCTTCACAAAATGAAAATAATGGATTCATTAAAATTTTCTTTGTTCGCATTCCTTTTAAAAACAGGTTTACCCGATTTAGGGGTCACAAACTCCAAAAAATATGTTTTTTACAAAATTTCTGTCTATGAGTCTGTGCTTCTCTGAGACTGTTACTGACTCTGACCTGTTAAGCGATGTATACCAAAAACTAATCAGCTGCGGCCTGATTTATCATATCATTTTGTGAACTTTTTTTGGCATAGATATTCGACATCTATTTGACATGCATTTTTTGACATATTTGCTGTATATATTTTCGAAAGTTGGAATATCCATTCAAAACATATCTTCTGAAATTTTAAAATTTATTCTACGCTCACTTCTTCCAAAAAAGTTTAATCCGCAAAACAAATTCATAATTCATTTCTGTCAACTACATAAAATTATGTGTTAAATAAATACCTAAATTTCATTATAGTACATAACACAGTTGCCACTTCTGCCGCATTATTTTTTTACTTTGAATTTTGCAATTTCACACCGAAAATCCCCGAAAGAAGAATGTTTAGTTTTAGCAATAACGAAATGGCTGTCATTAAATGGAAAACAAAATGTATGTTTTAAATTTCCGGTATGAATTTGAATAACTTAATTAAAAATAGAGGCCAAACTGGCAATTTTGGTACTTAAAGTTTCAGCAATATAAGTGTAACAAAGTTTCAGCGTTGTTTATAATATTAAAAAAGTGATAAAAATGGACAGATTCTAAAAGAAAATCTTGGACAAAATGCGGTAAAATCTGTGCGGCGTGGTGGTATATCTATGAAATCAGTTAATTTTAAATTCCAAACGCCACATTGGTAACGGAAATTTTGTTTTTAAAAATATTAGTTTATTGAATTCCTGTGAAATAACTTTTTCTTAATTAAAAATAAAGTTGTTTTCAAATTCCGGTATCAGTCATCAATTTCAATACTTAAGCAATGAACTTGCTCTGCAAAGGGTTAAAAAGAAGAAGTTGTTGAGATAGTTTTCTCTCTATATAATATACATCACTCCCAAGTTACATTTCACGGTAAATTGGGCATCGTGATTAAATATCAATTATTCATGTAAATTGCTATCCTCATAGGAAGTACTTTAAATTTATTTTAATTTTTGAAATGTTTTTTCCGGTTTCAGTATTCATTTTAATATAAAAACATCTTTTTTAAAGTAATATGATACAAAGAAGAGTACACAATAGGAAATGTACCATCCTAGCAGCTAAGAAGATGGTTAAGGCATATTTGTCAATCTCCGACTTTTTAAAAGTGAAAAACGCATGATTTATATTTGAAAATTTATTTAATTAAATACACCTTGTATTTAATATGGTATATAATTGAAAACTACACATTTTCACCTATGAAATATATTTCTGGTTCGCGGTATAATTTTTTTTTATTAAAAAAAGGCCTGAAGTTGGCATGTATAGATAGTCATTCCACCTGTTACTTTTACTTTATTTAACCGCTTTCTGGCAACGCGTTTTTGCCAATCATGATTTGCCCGTACTGCGTATAGGCATCCATATTCCAATCATAATTTATTATTCTCACCAGTAAAATTTTAGTGTAAATTTTGCATTACTTAATCCAAGCATTTTTTTCCTACTAGGCAAAAATTTCAATTTTGATAAACCAGTGATAAAGGATTAAAATTTGTGTATAAAAAAATATGAAAAAATAGACATTTAATTTTTTTTCAAAATATATTGATCAATTAAATAGTTAAAATAGTTTAGAAGCTATACGCACATGCATAATTTCGCGATTTTTTTTTTTTTTTTTTTTTTTTTTTTTTGCATTTTTATTAGCACTTTCTAACTAAGTTGAAAGTGCTTACGCATTCGGTTTGTCTGGCCATCTGTCCGCTCTGTAACTCTCGTAATTATCCTTGGATTGTCGTGAAATTTTTGGACGTTAATGATGTTTACCCGAGCACGAACCCTTTTGAAAATGAAGTGTCTGCCGTAATTAGTTCTTTTACAGGGACAATCAAAAGTTTTCCATTACATTACGGCCTATGGGAAAAAATCGTTTCAAATAAATTTTAAACATGTTGCACTTGTCAAACATCGTCAGATTTATATGTATCTACAAAGTGCACTAAAATATGCATTTTGTAAAGTATGCAACGAAAAGAATAGTTATTTTCATTTACAGGCCACACAAAAAATTCTAATACATAATAATTAAGGGGGAAATTTTTGAGACATATTTTAATTATAGTAAACGATTTCATGTATAATCAAATTAATATACGTTGAGGATTAATATGAGTTATTTCATGCATAATATTAGTGCTATGCACTCCGTATTATGCGTGAAATAACTCATTAAAACTCATACAATTCCCCCCTTTATTATTATGTAATGGATTTCTTTCGTTTGGCTCTGTAAATGAATAATAACAATTCTTTTGACTGCGTACTTTACAAAATGCATATTCTAGTGCACTTCGTACATGTATATAAATTTCAATATATTTGACAAGGGCATAACATCTTTAAAATTCATTCATAATGATTTTTTGCCATAGACCGTGATGTGATTCAAAATTTTGACTGTCCCTGTAAATAAACTAATCATGGTCGAAACTTCATTTTCAATAGAGTTCCTACTAGAAACATCAATACCTTCATTCAAAAAATTTCATGGCAATCCGAATATATTTACGAGAATTAGAGCTCAGCCAGACGGCCAAACGGCCAGACAAACCGAATGAATATTTTTCAATTCTGTTGGAAAGTGTTAAAAATACTCGCACCGTAAAAAATTAAAAATATATAGATTAAGATGAAGAACGTTTAGGTTTATACCCATACATGAGTATATACATACACTTACTCACGAAATCCAAGTTATTGTTTTAAATAGCTTGGACACCTAGTAATTTATCTATATTATATAGGTCTAACGTAACTGTGTGTAACGCATACGTCATATTGCGAATAGTTACACTTTCAAATTTTAAATGAAATTTCGGTATTGCAATTTTTGCTACTGCAAATTTTTATACATCTAAATATTGCACATTTTCCATCTTTATACTATCGTGCAGGGAAAAATGTACTTTTAAATGAAATTTGTTTGAAAGCTATATCTTAATTTGTTTTTGAAATATTAATTTTTTAGTAGTTTTTAATAACACTTTTCTAATTGTGGGAACGGTTTTCCATTTCTATTGAAAGTGAAAGAAAAAAGGGACGAAATTGATTGCTGTATCTTTATGTTGCCATTTTTTATTAAGAGGGAAAAAAATGGAAATTTAAATATCTTCTGTTATAAAACCCGGTGAAGTTTAATATCTGTTTTAGCTAATAGCCATTGAGACTTCAAGTTTTGAATCAAAAGGATCAATTTTTTCTGAAAAGGTGAATACAGATACGAAATCTGCATTTGTAAATTCTGATATGATGGAAATGATGCCGGGTTTAGATCTCACGGGCAAAAAAATCTTTGATTGAGTCTAAATTGAATAAATTTTTCTTTTCTTCATTTTGAATACTAGCATAAGAACCTAAATTGATAACTTTATCATAATAAGAGATCTTTATTATTTTGTACAGCTTACATGTACGATTAAAATTATTTTTAACAATTTCTACAACTGAGTTTTATAGAAATAATATTTTGTTAATTTGGCGTTAAATATCATTTATTTAAGAGTTGGACTTACCAATATAAAATGCATTTTTTACTATAACTAATTCTGTAGGTTTATTATAAATAAAACAATTCTTTTTCAAAGATTTTCTTTCGTCGTATTTCGACGGGGATCCATCTCTTACCTATAAAGGCGGTGAATATAGCATTCCCTTATGAAAGTAAGGCCAATGTCAGACGACCGATTTTTTTCACGTTGGAAGTTTTTGCATGAAAACGCGCCACCTGCCACACGAGCGCTTTCTCGTCTGCGTTCAAGCAAATGCGGCTAAAGAAAAATAAATGATGAAAGAGGAATTGAACAAGATTTTTCTTAATGGTATTTTACGAAAAATGGTTTAAGAAAGAAATCAAGAAAAATACATAAAGAACGAAAAACCGTCTTTGTATGTATGCAAAATAATAATAGTAATAATAATAATAATAATAATAATAGTAAAATAATTTACAGATAATTACGTGAGCTTCATTAGATTTTTCTTATTTTTTTCCTTTACTTAACCTTTTTTTTCCTTCTAAATAATGACAGATGCCACACTTCCCTATCCAAGTTATTATTATTATTACGATCTGTATATAATTCGGACAACGAATACCGCACATAATATCGGAAGTTCTTATATTTAAAAAAATACGTACTTTACGTAGAGGTCTGCAAGGGAGTATTTTCATTCATGACAATTGGGCCGGGCGCAGCCCTTTCTTTTGCAAAGGAGTCGAGACCATCTAGAGCTAGACTATGAACTGGGCTTTACTTTATTATGAAGGATCAGAGAGGGCCGAAACTAACTTATTTTTTCCGTACCGAACCGGTATTGATAATCATTCTTATTAGGTCTTCACGGGCCTAAATTTTCAGTCCCGGCCTCAACCCAATCTGTAAGTAAAATTCTTGTCCCGAAATAAGTGTTGATGTAACCAAAAATTTTTATCAAAGTGTTCATCTACGTTTAAATCACCATTACTCTACACTTAAAATTTATTCTTTTTAAAAAATAGTAGATTTCCAGGCAATAAATTTAACATACAGTAATTTTTGGAAAAAACCCCGTTTACGACAGAATTCTGTCTTTAATGTATAAATGTGCCTATCCATACTAAATCAATATAATAATACGTCAAGAAAGTACCATACATTTACACATCTATGATATACATTATAAAAAATGCATTAGAAACCCCAGAAATAAGTTCAAAAAGGAACTTTTTTCTGAATCGTGATAAATGCTGCATATCAGAGCCACCTGTTGAACGATTTTCACCAAAACTAGCCCAGCACCAATATTTTTCATGATTAATTGGATATATATTTTTATTAAATTTCATGCATTAAGTTCAGAGTGACAGACAGACAGACTCACAGACAGACATTTTATAAAAACATGTTTTTGGTATCTCTGACCCCTAAAACGTGTAAATCCGCCGAAAACCGGAATTTGTGAAAAATATCACGAATCCAATAATTATTTCTTTCAAAAAATAGAAGAAAGTAAAAACAGCAAGTTGAAAATTGTACATCAAACGTGGCAAATGAGGTGCATTCATATAGAACTATTTTTATATATATATTGAGATGTTGATGCAATAGCTGTTAAACCCTTATTCAAAAATGCATGAATACGATTATAGATCTTAAATTCAGTAAACAATAATAATACGATTCATATTAAATAGTACGTAATCAATATGGCAAACCTAGAATCATTACCTATTAAGGGATATCATTGAATTCATTACACATGATAAGATTTAGAAGAATGAAGAAAGCGTTTATTATTATCGTTTTGAGTTTTGATCCTATTTCCATAAAATTTGAAATGACTCGATAAAATTCACTAACAATTACATGAATGAAATTTCAAACCATTTATTTAGTAGATTTGTGCTGTCTTATGCGGACAGACGAGAAGACCAGATGGAGATTATAAGTGCATCATATTTATATAAATAGGACATTTCCCACATACCATAATGTAATGGAATATTTTTGAGTGGCTCGGTAAAAAAGCTATGAATGTTAAGTACTTTATTTTCAAACCTGAACATGGTATAGTAAGCCTCAATAACCTATATCAATTACAGAGCAATCCAAGTACATTAACACGTAGAGTACGGACCAAGCAAAGTTAGAGCAAGTTAGAGTACAAATAGACAAACTGAATTCTTAAATTGTAATGTGTTAACTCGCCTAATAGGTTGAAATTTGACTTGCAGAAATTTATACCCAATAGACAATAGCGGTTTTTCTTTCTTTTCTTGTTTTTTTTTTTTTTTTTTTTTTTTTTTTTTTGCAAAGCCGTTTATTTTGTCTACCATCTTTACATACGTATATGCCACTATTTAGCTAAAATTTAATTAAGACTGATACACTCTTAAATCTAATAAAATCACACTTTCAAAAATTATCTTCCACAGACAGCCATGTTTCTAATTTTTTACGTGACCCTGTGAATCATTTTTTATATCCTATAAACGTACCTTGGTTTACTAAATTGCAGTTCAGCGTAAAAATGTATAACTTATTCAAAAATCACCTTTAAACTAATTTCGTTCATATTCTGTAACCTGTGCAGTTTCTGCTGAGTTACCCTGTATATGATCTGCAGCATTTTTACAAACAACGCAATATGCAGAAATTTAGTTAAGCATAAAAATTCATATCAAAACTAAAAATGCACTTCAAACAATCATCTTTTATATACAGTATTTCGGTTGCAGTATAGTATTTGATATCTTTTGTGTGCCCTTGTGAATGCTATGCACTTTATATGACACAGGATGTAACTCATAGTAAACTTTAGCGACGTTTATCAATTTCATAATATGTGAAATAATTTAACATGATTAAAATACGATGAAAACAAAGTTTCATCCTATAACATTATGTAAAGGGATTCTTTTGTGTGGCAACGTAAATAAATAATAAGCATTTTTTGCATCGCATATTGTAACAGAGTGTATATTTTAAACACTTCAGTAAATGCATATCAATTTCATTCTGTTTAGAAAGCTGTAACATCAATAAAATGAACTCTAAACATTTTTTACCATTGCCCGTTATGTAACAGAAAAATTTTGACACTTCTGTAATTATATACATCCGATTTTCATAAAATTTTGAATGACTCGGCAAAATTTTGCAATGATTATACATGTAAAATTTCAAAACATTCGGTTGGTTAGTTTAACTTTGTCATATGCGGACAGACAGAAGGATGGATGGCCTGAAATATGATTATAGGTTTTAAGAATATAATATTATTACGAATTTTGTAAATAGTTAGTGTTTGTACTGTAAAATAATGTAAATAATCTTATTAAGCTCCATTCCTTTACTAATATTAGTTTTTGTTACATTGTCTCTGTTATCAAGCAAATTTGTCTATTATTTTCAGTGTATGTCTACGGCAGATTGGCGAAATAGTAAAGATATCGCCAAGTTGGCGTCACTTTTGACGACTAATTTTGGTCGCCAAACTTGGCGATTGTTGGCGATGGTAACCCTTCCCTCTCTATGGTAACCCCCCTTAGGTATGCTGTTACATTGAATGTTTTTTCTTGGTTTCTGGATTTTTCGAGAAGCCTGTGGAAACTTCTAGCGCATGCTGCGAGCCTATATAAGGAGAGCAATACGAGCTGTCGTGATTATTATTTACCAGTCAGTCATTGAGTGAGCTGCGATTGTTTAAGCAAGTTTGCTTGAGTTTTCTCTACGTTGTTTTGAATGTTATTTAGTGTTGAGATATTGTATGAAGAGTCTCTGGGACCTATATCTGTACTTGTATGATTGATTTTAACAGTTATTTTTGAATATCTAGTAATATTTGTGAGTTTCGAAGACTCTGTTGTTCTGAAGGTCTGTAAATAAGTTATTTTCTACTTTTCTAAGAGAAAAGAGTTTGAAGTCGTCTAACCATAAGATCGAAAGAACGCTATATACGCAACAACATTTGGTGTCAGGAGTCGGGATCTTATGGCAAAAACAAGAACAATGGACGGACAACTGAAAGAACTGTTAGATGCTATCAATGGCATAAAGACAGAAATGACGAAAGGCCAAGAAGAGTTGGCGGAAAAAATGAATAAAGGCCAAGAAGAGTTGGCGGATAAAATGAATAAAAACGAAGAAAGAATGAAAGAGTTGACTGAAGAATTGAAGAAGGAAGTTAATAAAAGTCAAGAAGAAATGAAGAAAACTTTAGAAGAAAAATTCACGTCGGTAGATAGAAGAATAGATTCGGTAGAAGAGAAAATACACAATGAAGTTAGTAAAGTAGAAGAGAAAATTCAGAATGAAGTAAGTAATATTGAAGAGAAAATAGTTGAAGTAGATGAAAAGCCAAATAAAAAAGTACAAGATCTTGAGAAGAAGCTTTCAGCGTCCAGTGGTAATTATGAAGAATTTAGGAATCTGCCTGTTTCTCCTGTGCAAGTTAAGCTGTCGACATACGACGGAAAGAGTTCCTGGCAAGTTTACAAGACCCAATTCACCATTGTAGCCGAAGCGAACAAATGGAGTGACGAGGTGAAAGCTTGTCAACTGGCAGCGTCTTTGAGAGGAGAAGCCGCCGACGTGCTGCAAACATTGCCCGATATGACGCAACTCAATTTTGAGACTCTAAGTTGTGCACTTGAAATGAGATTCGGAGAAAAATTCTATAAAGATTATACGAGAATACAGATGAAAAGCCGTCATCAAAAATCGGGTGAAACCCTCCAAGAGTTTGCCGCAGAAATACAACGGCTTGCAAATTTAGCATTCATCGACTGCTCCACAAATGTATGGGAAATGCTCTCACTGCAGTACTTTGTAGACGGAATAAAAGATCCAGAAGTGCAGAGAGCGGTACGAATGGCAGATGTGCAGGATTTAAAGGCTGCATTACTATATGCCTTTAGGTTGGAAGCAGCTACACGAGCCAGCCGAAGAGATCGACATTCAGTCCGAGGGGCAACGGTGAATAAAAACCAAGACACAGAGATAGACGTCTTGAAAGAAATTAGGAAAATAAATCAAGAGCTAGAAACTTTAAAGTATGGAAAAACAAGCTCAAGACGACAGAATCTCACGTGCTGGTTGTGCGGTGATACAAAACATCTCCGAAGAAACTGCCCCAAAGTCCACGAACGTGAGATGAATTCAAGACCAGAGAATAAAAAACCCCCCCTGAAGATCCTTCAAATGTCGAAAATGAGTAGCGGTGATAATGAATTAATGTGATAGGCTTTATTAACGGAATTCAATGCCGTATGATTGTGGATACGGGAGCCAATGTGACAATAATAAGAGAAGATTTGGCTCAGAAATTGAAATGCAAACTCATCTGGACTCCACCCTACGTTACCCTGCAAACTGTGACGGGCGACAAGATAGGCATATATGGAAAGGCCAATTTAACCATCAACTTTGGAGGAACGAAATATTAGCATACGGCACATGTGGCTAACATAACAGATCCTTGCTTATTCGGACCAGATTTTCTGAAGAAGTTTGGCTTCAAACTTGATTTCAAAAATAACAAAATGATCTCAAAATTTGAAGAAATAAGCCTTTTTGGATTAAATAATGAAATTGAATGTAAACAAACAGTAATAGCCAAAGAAGACATCAATCTAGATCCAAGAACAGAATTTTTAGTTCCAGCTGTAATTAAAAATGAAACTAATTATCGATTTGGCCATATAGATTATCCCGAAGACAATAGTACACAAGCAAGAGTATTGGTGGCTTCATCTGTAGTGGACCTCTCGAAAAAGACCATTCCAGTCAGAATTGCTAACATCAGTGATAAGACGAGGATTATCAAGAAAGGAGAGGTGATAGCGTCATGTGCTCCTGTGACGTGCATAAGTCAAAATTCCAATCACTCTCAGAAATCTTCGGATGATTTAGTCAAGGATTTGTTACAAAATACATAATTAGATCCAAACCAGAGAGATGCTGCGGAAAGTTTAATTAGGGAATTCCAAAGTTTATTTTCCCAAACATCTCAAGACTTTGGACAAACCAAAATCGCACAACATCGAATTGATACGAGAGATCACTCACCTATTAAACAACACCCTAGACGATTACCTTTTGCCAAGCAAGAAGAGGTGCAAAATTTAATAAGGGATATGGAAGAAAATGATGTCATCGAACCATCGACAAGTCCATGGGCGTCTCCTATTGTGTTAGTAAGAAAGAAGGATGGTTCTACAAGATTTTTTGTAGACTACCGCTGACTGAATGACGTCACCAAAAAGGATAGTTACCCTCTACCAAGGATTGACGACACTCTCGACTCACTTGCGGGCAACACTTGGTTTTTGACTCTGGATCTGAAGAGTGGTTACAGGCAGGTAGAGATCCATCTGGACGACCGCGAGAAGACTGCCTTTACAACGGGACAAGGATTATGGCAGTTCAAGGTAATGCCTTTTGGTCTGTGTAACGCACCTGCAACTTTCGAACGGCTTATGGAAACGGTTCTCCGGGGGCTGTCATATGAAGCATGTCTTGTTTATTTAGATGATATCATAATCATAGGAAAATCTTTTGATGAACATCTGAACAACCTCAGGCGGGTGTTACAAAAATTAAAGGAAGCTAATTTGAAGTTAAGCCCTTCGAAGTGCAGCTTATTTCGCAATGAAGTCGCATACCTTGGACACATCATTTCGGCGGAAGGAGTTAGGACTGATCCGGAGAAGATATCGGCCGTGAAAAATTGGAATCGTTCAACAGATGTTCACCAGCTTCGAAGTTTTCTAGGATTATGCACCTATTACAGAAAATCCGTCAGAGGCTTCTCTATGATTGCAAGACCACTTCATCATAAATTAACAGAAGCCAATAAAAAATTTATGTGGACACAGGAATGTGACGCTGCTTTCGAAAAGCTTAAGGAGACCTTAACATCCACTCCGATTCTGTCATATCCTCAAATCGATAAACAGTTTATACTTGATACGGATGCAAGTAATGAAAGCATTGGCGCTGTACTGTCCCAGGAAATCGACGGCCAGGAGCGTGTTATCGCCTATTTCAGCAAATGCTTATCAAAGGCAGAGCGAAACTACTGCGTCACAAGAAAAGAACTTCTTGCTGTAGTGAAAACCATAGACCATTTTCATCACTATCTTTACGGTCGAAAATTCCTGATCCGATCTGATCATGCTTCTCTAACTTGGCTATTGAATTTTAAGAACCCTGAAGGCCAGATAGCCAGGTGGATACAAAAGCTTCAAGAGTACGATATGGAGATACGCCATCGAAAAGGCTCATCACATGGAAATGCAGATGCTCTCTCAAGAAGACCCTGCTCAGAGAATTGTAGATACTGCGACCGGGTTGAGAAGAAATTTAATGCCAAAGGTCCTATAATAAGACAAGTTACAACTGGGTCTACATCATCGCAAGATCCGTGGAGTGACGAGAGCCTGCGTAAAGATCAACTTGCTGATCCTGAAATTAAGCCAATTCTAGAGCTGAAAGAGGAGTCCAACAGGAAGCCCAGCTGGCAAGACATGGCCCATTACCATCCTACGACTAAACGTTATTGGGCTCTTTGGGATTCCCTACATTTGAAGAACGGTATTTTGTACCGGAAATGGGAGTCTGACGATGGAAAGACATGTAGATGGCAACTACTACTCCCTAAGTCGAGAATTTCTATGGTCCTTCAAGAACTGCATGGTAGTCCCACAGGAGGTCATTTTGGTGTAATGAAGACCCTGCAAATGTTCGAGAGCGTTTCTACTGGAATAATGTTCGCAGTGACATGGAGAGGTGGTGTCGAACTTGTGACACCTGTGTAGCACGTAAAGGTCCAAAGAGGCGCACCCGTGGACGATTGCAACGTTATAATGTAGGAGCTCCTTTCGAACGAGTTGCTCTAGACATCCTGGGTCCACTTCCTAGAACATCTGATGGCAATAAGTACATCCTCGTTGTCATGGACTACTTCACTAAGTGGCCTGAAGCCTACGCCATTCCTAATCAAGAGGCGGTAACCGTAGCAGACATACTGATTCAACACTGGGTTTCCAGATACGGAGTTCCTCTTCAAATCCATTCCGATGAAGGAAGAAATTTTGATTCGGCTGTGTTCAAGGAAATGTGTGAACTACTCGGCATGGACAGGAGCGGTTCAATCTTACCATCCTAAATAGCCTCTCTCTCCTGGTGTCTAGAGACCAACAGGACTGGGACAAGAAATTGCCTCTTTTCCTGCTTGCCTACAGGAGTGCCACTCATGAGACCACTGGTTACTCCCCTTCTCAAATGCTCTTTGGTCGTGATCTTCGTCTGCCTGCGGATCTTTTGTTTGGCCGTCCTCCTGACGCTCCTTTGTCGCCTGAAGAATACGTGGATGGACTCCAGGCACGGATTGAGGAGATTCATCGTCTAGCGAGGAACCGAATCGGACTGGCATCAGAAAAGATGAAGACACGGTACGACACAAAGCCAACTGGACATGAGTTCAACGAAGGTGACAAAGTTTGGTTGTGGAATCCCATACGTCGTAAGGGACTGTCGCCAAAATTACAAAGAAACCGGGACGGTCCTTACACAGTCGCCAACAGGCTGAATGACGTCGTCGTACGCATACAAAAATCGCCACACGCCAAACCCAAGGTCGTACACTATAACCGGCTAGCCCCTTATTTTGGCCAAAGTGATTAGAAATTCGAAACTTGAATTTCAGAAAGTCACTTTTTGTAATGAAAGTCACTTTTGTAAATATGTAAATAGTAATTAGTTCTTATTTATGTAAATCTTATTATTATTGTTATTATTTATTTATTTATTTATTTATTTGTTTGTTTATTTTAAGTGTTTTCCTCTAACTCAAGGATTGCACTGCCCGGGACGTGCAGTCTTTGAGGAGGGGGTAGTGTTACGAATTTTGTAAATAGTTAGTGTTTGTACTGTAAAATAATGTAAATAATCTTATTAAGCTCCATTTCTTTACTAATATTAGTTTTTGTTACATTGTCTCTGTTATCAAGCAAACTTGTCTATTATTTTCAGTGAATGTCTATGGCAGCTTTGCGAAATATTGGAGATATCGCCAAGTTGGCGTCACTTTTGGCGACTAATTTTGTTCGCTCAAATTTGGCGATATATCGCCAAATTGGCGACAAACTTGGCGATTGTTGGCGATGGTAACCCCCCTTTAGATATACTGATACATTGTTTGTTGTTCCGTGGATTTTTCGAGATGGTTCTAGAAATTTCCCGCACATGCTGCGAGCCTATATAAGAAGAGAAGCGATGCGAGCTGTTGTTATTATTTACCAGTCAGTCATTGCGTGAACAACGCGTTTGTTAAGCAAGTTTTCTTGAGTCTTATTTACGTTATTTTGAATGTGATTTAGTGTTGAGACGTTGTATAAAGAGTCTCTGGAACCTATATCTGCACTTATACGATAGATTTGAACAATTATTTTTGAATATCTAGAAATATTTGTGAGTTTCGAAGACTCTGTTGTTCTGAAGTTCTGTAAATAAATTATTTTCTACTTTTCTATAAGCAAGAGTTTGAAGTTGTCTAACCATAAGATCAAAAGAACCCTATATACGCTGCAACATTCATTTTTAAAAGAGATAGTTCTTACTATACATTAATAACTTAATAAAATTAGATAACCTTACGAGAGTTAGTGTACGGACATTCGACAGAATGTCCTTTTTAGCAATGTTAAAAGCAACTTCTTTTCCATAAATTTGAAAGGAAATGCAGCATATATCTTAAAGTAATCAAAATTTAAAAAAATGTTTTCATATCGTATTTCTGTTAAATATACTTTTCATATTCAACTGCGCTTATGACGTTGCCTTTGCGGCATATTTAAGTAGTGTGTTTCACAATTTAGTTTTAACAACTTCAGTATCTGGAAGCAGACGCTTTAACCCTTTGAAAGGCAATCAAATGTGTCTCTGTAATACTTAATTCTCCCCGGAATAATCGAAAATTTTTGTTTTCAAATAAGGAAAGGCAATTTTTCAACTATTAGCCGCCAAAGATAAAAATAGAAGATTTTATTAACAGTTTCTGGTGAGAATCCCGATGGAATTAGATGGGATAAAATGTATTCAATCGCCCCTCAAGGGGTTAAAGGTTCCTGGTGCGAATCTTGTTTAAATTAGGTGGGATATAATATATCTCGACGCCCCTGAAGGTGTTAAATAATGTTTTTACGAATTATTATTTTAAATATACAAAATGTTAGTAACACGCTTTCTGTCAATCATCACAGTCGTGAAAATGCTCCCTCTAGAAAAGTAGACACCTAATTCCAGCAGTGTTGCCAGATGGGCTATTTTTTTAATTAAGATTTCTTGATTGGTACCACTTTTTTGAAGCGGTAATATTTCCTTCAGATTTCGGCTTAATTATCGTGTCATTGAATAAGGCACAGTTTATGAGCTTTAAAAAGTGGTACCAATCAAGAATCTGAATTTTAAAAAAGTAGCCCATCTAGCAACACTGAATTTTACAGTAGACACTATCAACGTATAACAGACGTATTTATGCATACGTCGAAGCCTATCATCAGAGGGAGCAAGCTTCTATAACGAGCTTCTTTTCTCTAAATAAACATGCTGTCACTTTAAAACAGCACGATGTCATGAACATAAAATATTTTAACATTATATAATACTCTACTTTCTAAATATTTAATCTCGCTTACATTTACACCATACTTTTTTCCGGTGTGTGCTAAAATATGCATTTTTATATTATTTATTACTGAAAATTGAATAAATAATATAAAATAATCTTCATAAATAATATCGTAAATTACATAGCATTAACACTGTAACGTTCGTAAATGTTTATTTGAATTAATACCATGTGCATAGCTGCCAACATCTTCCGCTTTTTTGGCCCGGAAAAATTTTATAGAAAATTTTACCATTTCAAATCGTTGTGTTCTGCCGATTAAATAAGTCAAAAATTTCTCTTAAATTTTTCTGGGCTAAAAAATCAGAAGAGTTGGCAGCTATGCCATGTGGATATATTTCGGATCTCACCTGAAATTTCACTATAGAATCTGTTAAAAAGACACAAAGAAAACAACATTAAAGGTTTTTATAAAATTTGTCTAAAATTTCTGACTGTATTAGTATTAACCTCTTGAAATCTGATGTATGGTATAGGTTACATATATTTTCATTTTTTTTATTAACTTTTTTTTTTAAAATTTTATAAATAATGTTAAAAAAATTGATGTGAACGGACTCCTAAGAGTTAGCAGAACTAAGCAAATTGCAATTTGTTTCTTAGAGCACTTTTTTTAGCAAGCTACATGTTCTGTTAGAATGATTTGCAGAAGAAATGGCCAAAATATGCAAAAATGAAAAGGTAAATAATTTTAATGAGCGTTAAGATATAATTTGTAGAGTACATTAGTATTAAAAATTATTAAATGTATTATTTTTTATGTTGTCCAATGATGTTGCAATGCAAAAAAAAAAAATAATAATAATAATAATAATAATATAAAATAATCCTAAGAAATTATCAAAAATCATGGTTTGTACCGGTATTATTATTTTTCAGGTAAATAAAAAAAAAACATAAAAATAATAATAATAATAATAATATAAAATAATCCTAAGAAATTATCAAAAATCATGGTTTGTACCGGTATTATTATTTTTCAGGTAAATAAAAAAAAACATAAAAAAAAAAACAGCACTTTCTTTTGCCATTTTAATAAGAAAATACTGGTATTAAAGAATTTCCGGACCGGTACGAACTCTGAAAGTGTACTTTCCTATTTCTTTTATATTATCAAAATTTTGTGCAATAAATAAATTTTTCTTTCACTGTTCAATTTTTTTAGTAACCAGGTAGTCACAAATATATAACTAAAAAATTAAAAAATGTACATAAATAAACCTTGGGGTTTTGAAAAGATTTATATATTTTTTAAATTAAAGATGTTTTTGTTTTCTAACTGTCCACTTGTTAGCCTTCCTCATTAAAATTATATAACAATTTCTAATTTTAAAGATTTCCAGGTCTTGTTAAACGCGACATAGGGATGTACACTGCAACTTATTTAAACCCTTTAATGGTCAAAGCATTTTCATTGCTAAGATGTCGCAATAAATGAATGACACCGGTAATTAAGAACAAATATATTTCTAAATAAGAAAACGTGATTTTTCACATACATAATAAAAGGGATATTTTTAGATAAAAATACCGGAGTCAGTGTTGCATTTCGGAATTAAAATTTTGTGGTTTCGTGGCGAAACCAATGAATGTTAAAGGGTTAAGCGGTAAATTGGTCTAAAGAGAAAGACGGGGACAGCAAAGCGGTATTTACTCCACTACCAATGATCTATCGGAATCAAGTCTGGAGATCCTGACGGTCACTCAAGTTTATAATTTGTCTATTATTAATCGAGAAATCCTACAGTTCATTCGATCCCCTTGTAAAAGGGCTAGCGACGACTGCAAACCATCGAACTACAGGGTGTCCAGCAAATAAAACCCTGATTTCAAAATTAAATTTCTCATAAACAAAGATCGATATTAATATGCGGTAAACGGTATTTTCATCAGGTAAGCTGTAAAAATCTTATACAGAAATTTCAAACAGTGAATATTTTGAAAAAATTGCGTTCTGATTGCATAGAATGCTTTGATTTGACATTTTTCTTGTTTTATATTGCCTGCAGAGAAATAATTTTTCAGCTTACAGTGCAATATTTTAAAGGTTTTTCGAAATAAATTTTTAGAATTTCGAAATTTCAAAAATTTAATTTAAATAAAAAGAATACTGCCCAGTTAAACTGATGGCATTGAGCTCACAGGCTACGCATACTAATTGTACATTACAGCCTTATATTTTCAAGGGTTAATTCCGTTCGGAAAAAATTAAAGGAGGGGAAATAACTTCCCTTTCTCCTTTTATATTTAATTTTTGAACCTATTAAACAAATCAGGGGCATACTTTATCATATAAAAAATCTATATCCAAAATTAAGGGCAAATTGGAAAATTCTTAATAAAAACCCATTTATATAATTTAAGAGGAGTTATCCCCCTTTTTTATACTCAACCGTTAAACTTCCAAAACTATTCAGAGATTTGAACGAAATCTGATAATTCTGAATGAAAAACCCATTTATATAAATTAAAGAGAGGGGCATTAGAACCCCCATTCCCCCTGTATATACTTATTCAATGAAAACCTAATACCAATCACGGAGGCGCCCAACCAGAATGATCCTATATCTAAAACTGATAATTCTGTATGAAAAACCCATTTACATCAATTAAAGGGAGGGGCACGACCCCCGTCCCCCCTGTTATACAAATCGAATGTACTCCAAAAACTAATCAGGGAAGCGCCTTATAGGTATATACTTATATACAAAATTTTATGTGGATCGGATATTTTTATCATGAGTTATCGCGTTACGCACATACATACAGAACGGACGGGCACATAAGCTCTCAGGCTATGATAGCCTGTGAGCTAAAAAACTATGAAATATGGCACTTTAATCCGAAAAGCACATTCTCTGGCAACAATCTAAGGCAAGAAAAATGTCAAATCAAAGCATTCTTTGCAATCAGAACACAATCTTTTCATAATATTTACCGTTCGAAACTTTTGTACAAAATTTTTACTGCTTACCTGATAAACAAACCGTTTACTGCATAATTCTATTGATCTTTGTTTTTGATAAATTTAATTTTGAAATCAGGGTGTTATTTGCTGGACACACTGTATTAAGAAAGAGAAAGTGGTATATCTTTAAAATAATGAAGCTTCAAGTGTAAACCCCTTCCGCATGCAAACGATTTAAACTTTCACCAATAAATTGATGTAGAAAATTTTATTTATTTAAACGGCTAATTAAAGAAAAATTCAATCAAACATAATCACAAAAACTGCTATTTAATTTTACTGGTTGAAGTTCACTTTGGCGATAGTAGTTCCGTCAGTTTGTAAGAACCAGACAACCTCTTGTCATTAGCTTTTCTTAAAGAAAATCTCTTCTTAAATTACGCGCAATTTTCGTCGTGTCATCAATGGAGTTATGAATAAAGTTGGTTGCATTGATTTTTATGGCGCAAAATCTCTTAAGGGACTACGCTAAAATTATGTATAAAGAAGAGGCGATACACAGTGTATTGCCTTGCAATTGCGAGTGAAGTAACTAAGGAGGTTGTCACAAGATGACGGCTGTTTATTTTAATTAGATTAACAATTACTGATGACCGCCGGTGAAAACTTCCACCAGTAAATTTTGATAGAAAGTTTCGTTTTTTATCACCTTATAGATGGGAAGATGGATCTCCCAAATATGGTAAAAACTTTCTATTTCTTTTTACTTGGATCAGTTTGTCCAGGTATTTTAATCTTTTCACCGACACTGGTACGAGGTTGTATTTCTTGTTACAATGTGTCGGAATTATTGCCGCCAAAGTAAAGTGTAACCGGTAAAAATGAATATCAGATTTTTCTATTATTTTTTATTGGAATTCGAACTCAATGAGGCGTTTAAATAAACAGAGATTTTCTGTATAAATTTTTTGGTGTAGTTTTGCGTGGTGTTAATAAATCTCTGCAAAAGCGGTTACAGCTGAGGCTTCACAATTTAAAAAAAGAGTTTAGTTCCTATTTCATAATACTTCCATGGTTTGAACTAGATTTATTCTTTAAAAAACAATAATACAATATTTTTCCTGGAACAGGACGAGATCCATACAAACCCTCAAATTAATTATTCAATTGCGCAAAAAATTTCTTGTATAAAAAAAAATCGACACTAAAAAAAATCGGTTATTTCGTCGACCAATAATCTATCGCCAAATTATAAGATTAAATGCCAATATTGGATGACCGTGAATGTCACATTCAATGATATTAAATACGATTCACGTATTCAAAACATCATGAAGTGATTTTTATTATTTTTGTATTTTTATTAAAATTTTACTAATTTTTTTTGTTCTTTCTTTATTTAAAATAAAGATTATGTCAATATGTATAATTTGGTATCAGTTTGGCGATTTATATAATTTGGCGAAATGGGTAGACGGGATAACCAAGTAGTACCAAAAAATCAATAAAGTTTTTTTGTTTGAAAATAAAATTTATCTTTCCTGATTCGTGAATAAAGTAACATTTGCTTAATTAATAATATATTAACAGTTTAATACAAATCTTTTAATCAGGCACAGCCTAAGAGATATATTTCGAATTATGGCCATAATTTGGAAAGCGGCAACTCCTCGTATTGTTTAAAAAGAGTTAACCAGAAATAACGTCTGCTTCTCTCCCAACAACTTCATTAAGATAATGTTTCAGAATGCTTACAAACTCGATTATTACCTGCACTTATCGCAAAGGCAGAAATCATAGTAAAATGTTTTATTAGGTTTATTTTCTCCCGCTCATGTTAATGATCATTTAACAAACATATTTAAATGTTCACGTCCCTAAAACACGTGAGAAATAATTTGATAATAAATGAAATTGCTTCATTTATTTCATCTGGGATTTTGCCATCGCTCGAAGACTTAATAAGATGTTCATAATAGCTTGTAATTTTCAGTTGTTCTTATACAACGACAAAAATAGTAAAATTTGGAAAATTGCATTTCAAGATTAAACACATTTGATTTTGATTTTCCAAGGAAAAATCCAAAGGCAAATTAAAAGCCTCGTAATTATATAAAATTAGACATTTTATTATTATTAGTTTTGCTAGTTTTGTTGTAATTTCATCTTTTTTTTATTTCCAAAATTCTTATCTATATTATAAAGGCCAAACTATCTGTGCGTAGCGCATACGCCTGCTTTTCCGCTGCAATTCGAGTTTTGCAATTTTCGGTACTGCAAATTTTATACTTCTGGGCATCGCACATTTTTAATTTTTACACCGTCGTATAGAGAAAAAAAATGTAATTTAAAATGCAATTTATTTAAAGGCTGTATCTCAATTTCTTTTTGAGATATAATTTTTTTTAATAGTTTTTAGAACCAATTTTGTAATTGTAGCAACAGAATCTCTCCATTTCTTTTAAAACTGAAAAAAAAAGAATAGAAATTAAAATGCACTACATTTTTCTACGCCATTTTCGAAACTGCAAATTTTACTCTTCTAAAAATCGTACAGTTTAAATTTTTACACCGTCGTATAGAGAAAAAAATACACTTTTAAATGCAATTTGTCTCCAAGTTGTGTCTCAATTTATTTTTGAGACATTATTATAATTTCTTTTTATAATTTTCCTATTTTGCCTATAGTGTCTATTTTGGAATTGTGGCAATAGAATCACTCCATTTTCTCTTAAATTTGAAAAAAAGAAATGCGTGTATTATATTTAAAATATCGTCTGTTCTAAAATCCGGTAAATTTCGGTTTTATTTCGTTTAATAATTTGGATAACTAAGTTTTATATTATTTTGTTAATTTTAGTTTAAAATAATAATTTAAGCCGATATAAGATGACCGTTATAGGATGTATTTTTCACTGTAGTTAATTTTGTATATTTATTATAAAACAATGAAAAGGTTCTTTCTTAAAGATTTTCCGTCGAAATTAGACGGGTTTCACCTCGTTTTTATAAAAACCTTACTACTGTAGAAAAAAATTCCTATTGGGTTTCCTTTTGTTTTATTTCATTATCGATATTATTATTGATATTTATTATGGATACCGATGTCTCAGCGATTGTCAGGCATATTAATGATAAGAAAATTTATATTTAATTTTTAAGAAAAATAATAAACAAACAACGCCTCGATTCGCAATTTTCGTAACATTTTTCTGCAGTGAAATACATCGAAAAAACTGCAAAAATTTAGTGGTACATCTGGTGCGAACCCTGATACCACAATTGCATTACTTGCAACATGTTACTCTCAATATAATTCCTTTAAAAGAGAGTGCGAATGAAAGGAACGTTTTTTTCTGTATAAATAAAAAAAGATGACATTAAAAGATGTCATTCTCATGTTTGCGCCTGGTTGTCGTTTAAATCCTTTTTCTTTGGTACTAGTAAATCATCTTATCCTCAAGTAAAGTAATTTAAAATCTGTACTTATTTTTGAAAATTTGGCATGACGCGTCGTTTTGCCAATGATTGAATGTGATAAGTAACTTCGTCACTTAATAATAATAAATTAGTGCTGAAAGTAGTATTTTTACGTTAGTCGCTCCTTTTTTCATCATAAACGTACTTTAGGGTATTTTTCAACACTCTAAACCAATACTTAATTCTCTAACGATTTCTTACTTATAAAAATTATAAAAAATGTCAGCTTTAAAATAAATTTCCTCGATTGGCCATTTTCAGATTTGATAAAGAAAAAAACCACAATGATTATCATTTAAAAAAATGTCACTGAAGTTAAACTACAAAGAAAAAAGTTACTTCTTAAAGTCAAAATTATTCCAATATCTTTTTTTATAAATTTATTTTGTCGCATCTGCCACATCTCTTTTAAATCTTTCGATTGGGATGCTATAAGTTGTAAATTTCTGTACGACAAAAAGATGGAGAAAAAAGAAGTTGAAGTTAAATGAAAATATTTCTTATTTTTCCGCTACTAAAGCTTTTTTTCTTTCAAAAAATTCAGCTTTAAAACTTTCAAGAGTATATTTAAATTATAGGAATGAGTGACTTCATTACATAATACTAATTAATTAGTCTTGAAAGTCTTTATAAATTAATCTTTTACACGAGACTTTTTTTGTCAAGAGAAAAATAGTTACACCTTAACGCAATACTTAATTGTCTAACGATTTCTGGCACTTATAGTTTTTATAAAACTTTTTACACGTGAAAGTTAACCAAATTTTTTCAGTTGTCAATTTGGAGATGTGATAGAAAAAAAATTTAGTAGTTTAATTATTTTTATTATTCTTTTCTGCATAATAAATATCGTATGAGCGTTTTAGAAAAGTCACAACAATTTTAAAATGTGTTCTTATTGCTTCCATTATGTACTAAATCCTAAAATTTATAAGGTATTTACATTGTATATGTTAAAAAAACATGAAAATATTTGAAAGTATTAAAAAGAGTACCGTAATTTCCTGCGTATAATCTGCGGATCAAACAATTCTTTTTCGATCCAGAAATTTTATTTTGTAATCGAAGGCAAATATTTACCGCGATGTAAAAAAATTACATTTAATTTTCAAATATTTCTGGGTCGAAAAAAATGGTTTGATCCGGGGATTATACGCAAGAAATTACGGTAACTGACATACTTAAAAAATAAAATAGGTTCGACTACAATAACTTTCGCAGGGGATTTGTAACAGATGGCAAAGTTTCACCTGTAAATTTAAGTAGAAAATTTATTTTTTGTTTAAAGTCTTATTAATGGAAAATTTCAATCAAAAATAACAGCAGAAAATGATATTCATTTTTTGTTGGTGGTGGTGTACTTCTACCATTTTGTGACAATGAAGACAGTCTCCTGCCAGGTCACTAAAATGATCCCTGGGCTAACTGACACCAGTAAAAAAGAAATAGAAAATGTTTACCATTTGTTCTGAGAAACTTATCACGAATCAGGAGCTCGAATGCCCCCCCCCCCCAAAAAAAAAAAACTTTTTTTCAAGTTTATTGATTGGTTCTTAATAGCCGCAATCAGAGCTGTTCATTCGATTAAAAAACATAACAAACACATTGCCATCTTGTGACACATTAACTTCACGTTGATACACAATACACTGTATATTAGATTATAATACGATTATCTTGCTATAAATTAATCTGATTTCGTGTGCAGCGTTTTCTGTACTTCGATTTATTCTGTTGAGCAGGTCCAGAGTGTGGTGACCAGATTGTGTAATGGTTGAGGTTAAGATGGGTGAATTAGTCCTCCAATATTCGCCCGGGATGGCTCAGTTGAAGAACATTGGCGGCTTCAGCCAATACATCACTGGTTCAAATCCTGGCCCGGACTTTTGTCACTCACTTGGAAAATTTACATCTGTTATAATACGCTGTATTCCTCCTCCTCGTCAATCACACTTTCATTATTTAAATCATTTTGGTTTTAAAATAGTGGTAGCAAATGTAGAAGATTGGGAATGCTTCGAGCCTTATGTTTTGTTTTCAGCCTTCATAATTATCATTTTCCAAAATGCATTTACTATTTGGGCTAAAGTCTAAAACTTAATAAATCATTCACTTCTTATCAAAGATTAGTTTAAAAAATAAAGCAGCATATAAATAAACAGCTTTAAAACCTCGTTGCATAGCAAACCCTGTGTACATGTGTACATACTGTGTACACAGTGGGGTGCCCCAAATCTACGTTCGTTTGGAGGTTTTCATTTGAAAATATAAAACTATACACGATCGAAAACTATACCAGATCGAGGGTCTTCGATTTTGAATTCAATGAGTCGAACAAATTAGTTTTGTTTGGAAAGATATACCTTTGAATATATAAAATCAAAACAAAGCGTAAGTATCATGATCAAAGTACGCTTTTGAAAGCAGTGAGGTCTCATTTTTAGGTTTGGAAGTATTGGAATCCCAAACAAGAATTCTTTTTAAGAAAGAGCTTTTTAGCATCTCATTTTTCTGCATTGCACAAATTAAAAAAAAGAGAAAATGCCAATCTATATGTTCCATTGAATTTTGAAAGAAAAAAACATTAAATCGTAAACTATAACCTTGCATTTTTTATGAGTTATCCCGATAGAAACAATCATTTCCCGAGGAGGAAATTCCACATTTTATTTTAATTGAAGAAATTTGACAACTATAACTTTAGAGTTCTCTTCAATTAATGACGCGGCTACATTTAGGCAGGAAATTCTCTTTTTAATATTTTTAATTGATCTCAAGAGTCTTAATTTTTACCTGGTGGTGCAATTTTGCAACATGTCATTTTTAATTTTTTTTCTCAGTCCGTATAAAACGTAAATCCATAAAATTTTTAATAATTTTTAATAATTAATAACCTAATATCTCTTCTACTCAAATTATATTTTTTTAAATATTCTACATTGAAAACTTTTTTAATGTTCAATTTTGATGAAAGTTTTAAAATTGTTCTTTGACTTGCATCGATTGCGCGCAACATTTCTAAAAAATTCATAACGCAACTTACATGGAAATTGATAAATATCTTAATTTTAATTATTTAAAATTTACAATTTTTCAATTAAAATATGAATATTTTCAAAAATTTGAATTTAAATTTAAAATAAATAAATTAATTAATTGCTTTCAAATGAAGTATAAGTTCAGGATATATTTTTACAATCTTGCGCGCAGTGGAAACCAGTCAAAAAACATTTTTTAATTTTACAGCAAAATTATACATTGAAAAAAAAATAAAATTTCAATTTAGAATATTAAAAAAATATTTTAAACAGAAGTGATATTAAGCTCTCGCAAGTAAATATTTTCTGCATTTATGTTCTATAGGAACTAAGAAAAAGAATTAAAGTGACATGTATCTAAATTTCACTAACAAGTAGTAAAAAGTAAGAGTAAGGAAATCCCCTTAACCCTTTCTGGCTCAAGCAAATTCTATTAGCAAAATGAGAAATTGTCGATTGGCACCGGAATTTATAAAGGACTTGTCTAGATATTACGAATTCCTTAATTTAAGCTCTCATTGTAAAAGCAAAATTATATTAAAATATTAATGGTGCCGTTTGCAAGTTTGGAATTAAAATTAGCCGTTGCCGGCCCGGCAACACTGCGCAAGAAAGGGTTAAAACCCCTGCACATAGGCAGACTCATTGGGTTAATTCCAAGCGAAATTGTCATGTCTGTCAAACAGCTAAAATTGCTATGCTTGTTTGCCACCGTTATTTTCGAAAAGTTTCCTACGCCCTGCTCAACTGATGAGATATCTCCGGTAAAAAAAAACAGGTTTATCTTTGAATGTGACATACATGACAAGTTTTCATGGAATTAGCCATTGTTATTTGTAAAAAATACTCTTGGGAAATTAATTTGTATGTAGTATTACAGTGTGAAGTAATACAAAACTACCCTTTCATCATTTTATTCATAAAAATTTATGCATTTATCAATTCTAGTGACGTAAAAAGCAAAATTAAATTGAATTGACGCTCATGACCGATGAATTGGTACACGACCCGAATTAAAGAAAAAATGAGCTCCGACCCGTACATCAGATTAGAATTTCCAAATATCTGAAATCCCCCCCCCCCCCATTGACCAGTACTGCCACTACCGGCTACTTTTTATTTCTATTATCACCACTATCTTAATACAGAAATCATTTAATTTCATCATGTAACCTCTTTGTGCAAATAATGACTCAAAGCAACGGGATAACAAAAACTGAGAATCATGTTTTATAGTTTAAGTCAGATAAAAGCAGATAATGCCAACAGAATCATCTCAGATTAACACAAGCCCTACTATTACAGGTGGTCTAAACCTTGAAAAAGTTATTGGTATACAAAACGTAGATTGAGCTAATGCAATGATAGCACTGCAAATTCTCAGCACACATTGAGAACACTTGTGAAACACTTTGATTGAAAAAAAGTGTTCCAGTTACCTTAATGTGTACTGAAATGTGTTCCGGATGTGTTCCACTATAAAGAAAGTGTCCCGACAGTGTCCTGAAAGTGTTCCGAAAGTGATCTGCCCAGAATATTTGTTAAATCTAAACTTGGGAACACATTTAAGAGCAGATTGGGAACACATATGGGCACACTTGTGAAATCATGGCTTTCTTTGTTACAACGATGACGACCATAAGGAGTCTTGATCGCAATCAATGTGGATTTCAAGATCAATTTGGTAAGATAATTTTTTTTTATTTACTTATTTTTTGCATGCATGTATATAGTGATTATTTCTTTTGAGGCTTTCATAAATTCATAAAAATCTAGAGAACAAGAATAATATGTGCATTGTGTGTGGGGGGGAGGGGGCGCGGATGTAACATTAACATGGAACAGAATTTTGTGCTTAATTAATTCAATTTCATATTCAATTCCACTTTCAAATACTGATCGTAATGACATACAGTGTTATCAGGAATTGGTGAATTAAGGAGGAAAGGGTTGTCATGTAATTCCTCCCCCCTCCCCCTTTCACAGGGCCGTACAGAGAGACCACGTGTCCTGGTAGCAATCCAAATGCAAGCCCTCTTTCCTCTCACATCATAAATATAAATTTGCTAAGTCGAAATTTAATAAGTAAAATTACCGTCTTAGACAGGTTGTTTCCGTCTTAGGAGGTATAAATGCATAATATCCTTTTTGGTTTTCCGTATGAATAAGAATTCTGTTTTACACAGGTAAATTTAAAAAACAGTAACTTCTGACTTTTTAATTTTATTATTTGTTAGGTATTTAAATTAAAAAATAATTAACTTAAAAAAGTACAATTACACTGTTTTGCTACTTTATTTTTAAACAAGGATCGAAGCCAGGTGCTCTAGTAGAGATGGTAACAGGTGATCAGGGGCGCGCGAAGAGGAAATTACGCCCAGGGAAAAGTCTGAATTTGGCGCCCCCCTCCGGAACTTTTTCTTGTAACAGGCAAAAAATGACGTTGTTAGCATAAATATTTGTGCCCCGTATGTTTCCGCGCCAGGGGCAACCGCCCCCCGGCGCTGCAGGTAATTTGTACCATCTGTCAGAGTTGATTTCAGGAAAACGTCCGAGGGGGGAGAATTCTCCCCCCCCCTCCAGAGCAATGAGATGTCTCCCCGGAAGATTTGTGATTTTGTGTTTTCAATGGCAAAAAAATGCACGCCCACCCCCGTAACTCTACAATGTCTCCCCCCCCCTCCCGAGCAACAGAAATCCTTCTTAGTAAAAGTGTCTAAATTCAACACTGTCATCAACCCCCCCCCCCCACCCCCATTTTCTACGGACTGCTCCCCAACTCCTTCAGGTTTGAATTTTTTAGTGAATAATTGAAAAATGAATAAAAGTGAGATGAAAAGGTAAGAGTTATATATTTTGAGCTCCCCCCGCATTCTCTAGACTACATGTCCAACTTGCTAAAGCTCTTTCACATAGCATATAACTGTGTGGCTCTTGACATCAGAAGATTTTTCAAGTTAGTTGGAACATTTTATTACAATGAAATGTGTCTTTCCCTCAAACGCAAATGTTCCCTTAACTTAAGAGCCCATGTATACTTATAAATGGAATAAATATTGATAGCCCTTTGCTGTTTTTTTCATTACATATTTTATAATAAAAAAAAACTCTTAAAGTTTCTTTCGTGTGTGTGTGGGGGGAGAGATGGGAGGGGGATGCAGAATTTTCTTCTTCATTTTGTTTCAAATGACAGCAGAAGCATAGCCTCACCCCTTGAGCAGGTGATGGATGCAATCTCCCCCCTTCTCCTCTCCCTAGTTACTAATGATAAACGCAGTACTTATATTATTATTATTATTATTATTATTATTTTAAAATATTGAATCTAAATTGTATTACTGTATTGACCTAATTCTTATTTGACCTAAAATGCGGTCGGTATCTTGACACAGTACATTCTAAATTAAACAATTAAGAAATATGAATAATAATAAATTATAAAACTTCTAACTTGCAAATAATAAGCATTCAAACAAACGAGTTGACAAGACCAGCTGAACAGCAGATAATTTTTTCCGAAGTACTGTAGTGGAAAGTTTTTATCAAGTTGGTGTGGCAACATCGACGCGACGCGCGGGAAATGGAAGCTGAGCTGTTTGTTTATGTTTACATTCAACTCGGCCGGCGTCTCTGCGCAATGCAATTTTTATATATTTATATTAATATAATTTCAAGGTTACTCGACTTGTTTCTTTAATAACATTCATACAACGATTTTCTGTGGTACGTATTCTATTGCATTTTGTTTTTGTTAGTCAAATTAATCAATATTCTGCCTAATTTATTTTACATAGGCACGTGATCTCCATTTTATCGTGACATCGAAGTTTTGACAATAAAGGCAGGTATTCAGATATCCCATAAGGAATACTAACTGTTTTAAGATTCCTTAAATCCGAGTGAAATCTAAAATTCGATATTCAGATGGCATCCATATTGCTTTAAAAAAAAAAAAAAAAAAAAACTGTTCAGTGTAAAAAACGTAGTTAATTTGCATATTAATCTATACTCTTATCTATATTAATCTATACTCTTACTAATCTATCTGTATTGTATGTTAATTTGTAATCTCCCGTTTTTATATTAATCAAAATGATTTTAGTAACAGTATTACAGTAAATTCTCTCAAATCTATATATCTTCAAACCAGCAGTTATGTATAGTGTAAATGTTTTGTTTACATTTTTTTAAGAGTATAATTTGAATGTAATTAAATATTAAAAAATATAATGAATGCTTAAAATGAGTAAAATATTAATTTAAGACTTAATTAATAATTAAATTAAATAATAAAAAATTAGCTCTAAAATGAAGCCCTGTCAAGTTGTTTTATACTTTGAAATTTTTGGGTTATTGTCAACTAGCGTGTTTTCTTTTCCTGACATTTTTATATTTGAAATATTTGGAATCATCCATATTTAGGGGCTGTGCATATATAACTATTATCATTTTAGGGGGGAGGGGGGGGGGTCTGGCACTGGCAGATGATATCTCTAGGGGGAGACTGAGTTTACTCATTGATATCAATATCATTTTTGATCCAACCAAAATTTTCTCTTTTTTATTTGTAACATGGTCTTTGGTTCAAAATAGTATGTTTTTTTTTTTTTTCTTTTGTCTATTTTTTTGAAAATGCAAAACCGTTATTGAAATTACGAAATTATTATAAAGTTGATTAATTCTGAACATATAATTCTTCAATGTTTTACATTCCTATTCTTCTTTATGTGTGTATGCATTCATAATCGCTGTTCGACAATGCAAAGTTAGTATATTTGAGATGAAACTTATGTTTACTAAAAAACAAAAGAGAAAGAATGTTGTTCGCTTGTTTTGTTGATAAAAATTTCTATCTACATCCCCTCCTGTCCCTCCCCATTCATGAGCGGTAACTGAAAGAAGACGCTATTACTGTTAAATAGATTATGTTTCAAAAAGCTATTATAAAATTCCTTTAAATAGTAACTATTTATTTTAAGTGTTATTTCATACATAAAGTGATTTATATCTTGTATATAAAGTTGTATTTTATTAACTTCCCTTCTTTTGAATCAATAAAACATTAAAAAAAAATATTTTATATGTCACTAAACAAATTTAGTAAATTTTAAAAGGGAAAAAAGAAAATTTAGATTTAGACATTAATAACGATATTATTATGGGAGGTGGGGTCGAGAGATGATAACATTTGATATCGGGAGTCCAAATTTCCCAAAAAGTTGGCAATATATATGAACAGCCTCTAAGCAGAATTACATATGAAATCAGAAAAAAAATTAAATTATTACAAAACTGAAACTAATACAAACAAGTAAAAAAAGTCATGCATTAAACATATATTATGAAACACTTTCCAACACTTCCTGAAATGTTGAACAAAGCTTTATTATTTAGATAAATAAGGTATTAATGTCCATAGCCAAATATGGGTTTTGATACTTTTGAACAGACCTGTATTTGATCTGCCGGTTGATATATGTATATATACTGTAAAATGCGGAAGTTTAGTTTAGCAAGAAAACGCCTAACAAGTTGAAATTTCTCTTCCAGCAATTTATATTAATGTATGGAAAAATACTTCAATACTTTTGTTAAGCCATGTATAGTGTTCATTCTAGGCTATTTTTGAAGGGTGCAGCACCCTGCCCTTTTTCAAATTTGCAAAATGCACTGCTGGTTTTAGAAAGAGATTTTTAATATACAGAGTTTCCCCCAGAGGGTTTCAGGGGGGGGGGGCGCTCCGCCCCTCCTGTCCTTTAGTTTGAAAAATAGCGCCCCTCTTGCCCCTCATCCAAAAACTATCGCCGCTCTTGTTATTCATTCAAAAAAAATAGCACCCTTCTTGACCCAAATTTAAAAAAACGCAGCCCTCCAGCGATCGAACTCGCTAGAGTGCATAAATTACGCAAAAAATAGCTTCATACGCGTTTCGTAGGGCAGGTAATTTCGTCAAAAAATCGCTAAAAAAACCGGCAAGTTTCGTTAAAAATCGCGAAAAAACGACTACTTTCTGGCAAGATTCGCAAAAAATGGCTAATTTCGTCATAACATTTCACAAAATGGCAGATTTCCTCAAAAGATTGTGGGAAAACGATAAATTTCTTCCAAAAATCGCAATAAAATGGATAATTTTGTCAAATGAGTCGCAAAAACGTCAACTTTCGTAAAAAAAAAAAATACTGATAAGACAGCAGATTTCGTCAAAAGATTTGAAAAAAAACCCGGCAAATTTCGTCAATAAATCACAATAAAACGGAAAATTCTGTGAAAAGTTCCGTTTTTTTCGCAATGTTTTAACGAAATTTCTCGTTTTTCGCGATTTTTTTTAGCAAAATATGCCGCTTTTTGCGATCCTTTAACAAAATCTGTGGTTTTTTGCGATCTTTTAACATAATTGGCCATTTTTCCGTGATCTTTTAAGACTATTTGACTTTTTTCACGATCTTTTAACAAAATTTACCTTTTTTTTTTTCAATTTTTTGATGAAATTTCTGTTTTTTCATGATTTTTTGAACCGCTAGATTCTCGATTCAACTCTATAAAAGTGCCCTTAAAAAGGAAAAAGTGCCCTGAAAAATGTAAATGTGCCCTTTTCAGAACAGTAGCGCCCTGCCCTTTTTTAAACTTGGGGGAAACTCTGATATATTTATTTTATTCTGTATTATTTTTAAATTTGTGTGCCCAAAACTGTTACAATTTTTTTTCATTTCTTTAGAAAAAGAACATCAAACTATTCAATTATGGTTTAATTTTTATGCCATAAAATCAATCAAAATTAATATTACTTGGCTTATCTTCAGTGTTCTCGCTGTCGCTCGCCATTGTGCCAAATTGCTACTAAATTTTCCATTTGGCGAGTAAACAAGCGATTAGATTCGTCAAATTGCTAGTGCTCAACTTTTGCAGTTTCTTTCTTTTCTTTTCTTTTCCTTTTTTTTTTTTTTTTGTGTGTTTTTGCCCTGTGTTTTGAAGAGTATAATTTTGAAACTGCATTTGAAGTATGGACTTCTAAGAAAAGCCGAAGAATTCTAGAAAAATAAAAGTTCATTTGAATATGACATATTTTGATTTTTCAGATTCATTGTGTGTAATATCATAAAATTCTGAATTAACTTAGGAATTTTTATTTCATAACATTTTAATGAGTTAAATCGGTTTTAGAATTTTTTTTTCTTGATTACGCAAGATATTTAGAACAGAGTTGTATAATATAGACGCACGCGATGCACAGAAAATTTTAAGAAAGAAACAATTTTTATTTATTTACTTATTTATTTTTTTTAGTATAAAAAAATAAAAATATTCCCTCAATTTTATGAACAAATTATTTACTGTTAACGCAAATGTCTTCAAAAAAATCGTGAATTTTAATAAAGAATCGCTTAAAAACATGCATTTCAACAAAGAATTGCGTAACAAAAACCTGCATCTCAACAAAGAATCGTGTAAAAAACACCCCAACATTTCGACAGAATACCGCGTGAAAAACGGGAATTTCGTCCAAAGACTGAGTAAAAAAATGTCAATTTTGTCCAAAGACTGCATTAAAAACATAAATTCCATCCATGAATCGCGTAAAAAAATACAAATTTTGTGCATGAATCGCGTAAAAAAATGCGAATTACATGCATTAATCACTTAAAAAACACAAACTACATCCATGAATCCCTCAAAAAACGCAGATTGCGTTCATGAATTGCATAAAAATGCTAATTATGTAAACAAATCAGTTAAAACGCAAATTACGTCCATGAATCGTGTTGAAAAGGCGAGAATTATGTTCAGAAATTGTATGAAAAATGCAAATTACATCTATGAATCGTGTAGTAAAACGCAAATTACGTTCATAAATCGTTCAAAAAACACGAATTTCACCGGCAGAAAGCTGAAACGCAAATTACTTTCATGAATCGCTCAAAAAATGCAAATTACGTCCATGAAACGCGTAAAAACACGAATTATGTCCATGAAACGTGCAAAAAAACGCGAATAACCTTCATAAATTGCAAAAACGCAAATTACGTCCAAGAATCGTGTAAAATAAAGCAAATTACATTCATAAATCGCATAAAAATGCGAATTACGTCAGTAAATCGATCAAAAAACATGGATTTTGTCGACAGAAAGCTAAAGAAAAGCAAATTATGTCCATAAATCGCATAAAAATAGCAAATTACGTCTATAAATCGCATAAAATGTGAATTACATTCAATAATCACTCAGTGTTTCCCCCAGGTTTAAAAAGAGGGAGGGTGCTACTCTTTTGAAAATGGCACTTTTTACATTCTTCAGGGCACTTTTTGCATTCTTCAGGGCACTTTTATAGAGTTGAATCTAGAATCTGCCGGTTCATGGAAAAACAGAAATTTCGTCAAAGAATCGAGAAAAAAATTCAAAAAATTCAAAAATTTCATCAAAAAATCCAAAAATTTCATCAAAAAATTGAAAAAAAGAAATTTTGTTAAAAGATCGTAAAAAAAAGGCAAATATTGTTAAAAAACAGACGATTTTAAAAAATCGCAAAAAACAGCTGATTTTGTTAAAAAGTCGCAAAAAACCCGCAGATTTTGCCAAAAAGTCTGAAAAAACAATAAATTTTGTGAAAAGATCACAAAAAATGGGAAATTTCGTTAAAGTATCACAAAAATGGCAAATTTCGCCAATTTTGTTTGTTTAAACACAAAAAAAGCAAATTTCAAAAAAAAAAAAAAGCACATAGTTCGTAACGGGTTTGGGGCTAGGCTCGAAAAATCTACATGCCCGACATCAGTGTTGTTAGACGGCGACTTTTTAAAAATTCAGATTGGCACCACTTCTTTGGATTGGTAAAATTACGTTTCGCTTAATGACATATTAATCAAGAGGAATTTTATCCTTTAATAAAAGTGGTGCCAATCAAATTTTTAAAAAGTCGCCGTCTAACAACACTGATGTCGGGCATGTAGATTTTTCGAGCCCTGGTTTGGGGGGAGAGTGAGGGGGAAAGTGGTGTTCACTCCGAGCACTGAAATTTAAGGGGCGTCAAATTTATACTCAACAAACATCATTTTTGGGCTGTCGCAAGAAAAAGTTGCGAGGGGGGAAGGGGCCTCAAACTCTAATTATGCCCCAAGTGTAATTTTCTTTTTGCACGCCCCTGATTGGGAAGCAAGAAAATCCGCTTTAAGAGCAATAAAGACACAATTTTGAAGCAGGAAAATCAGTTTTTATAACAGAAAAATTCCCATCTCACATTAATTTTTTTTTTTTTTGTGCCCCTTTGACGAAATTTACATTTCTTTAAAATCTTTTGCGAAATCTGCCCTTTTTTTCCGGGATATTTTGACAAATTTTGCATTTTTCCATGAATGTTTGGCAAAAATTGCCGTTTTTCGCAAATCTTTTGACAGAATTTTCCATTTTATTGCGATTTTTGGACGAAATTTACCAGTTTTTTGCAAATCTTCAGACGAAATCTGTCATTTTTATTGTAATGTTTTGACAAGAGTTGCTGTTTTTCGTGATCTTTTGGCAAAATTTGTCGTTTTTCACAAATCGTTTGACAAAATTTTCATTTTATCGCAATTTTTGGACAAAATTTATCTTTTTTTCACTATTTTTTGAGGAAATCTGCCTTTTTTGGAGATTTTGTGATGAAATTAGCCATTTTTTCGTGAATCTTGTGGGAAATGAGCCATTATTTTGCAATTTTTTAACGAAATTTGTCTGTTTTTCACAATTTTTTGACGAAATTATGCGTTTTGCAGGACGCGTAAGAGCTATTTTTTGTATTCCATTGCCGATTTTTTGCGTAATTTACACGCAATACCGCATCTGCATTTTTTTTCTAACGTGGGGCAAGGGCACTATATTTTTAATGAGTGACAAGAGGGGCGCTAGGTTTTGGATTAGGGGCAAGAGGGGCACTATTTTTTAAATGAAAGGGCAGGAGGGGCGGGATGCCCCCCTGAAACCCTCTGGGGGAAACTCTGAATCACATAAAAAATGCAAATTGCGTCCATAAATCGCTCTAAAAACGCAAATTACATTCATAAATCGCATAAAAAATGCGAACCACGGCCATGAATATTCCTAAAAATGAGAATTACACACAACATTAAATTAATTTGCAGAAAGTTTTTGACCCAATATTACGCGCGCAGAAAGTTTTTGGTTTTATACAAGTCTGATTTATAATAGGGATGCACTGAATATTCGGTATCTATTCGGTATTCGGCCATGTTACCGAATATCAAACTATTCAGCTTGGCCGAATATGAAACTATTTGGCCTGCCGAATATCAGTATTTGGTCGAATCCAATACTTAATAAAACCTTTTAAAAACTTTTCACTATTTCTACTTTTAACTGTCAATTTTTTAATTTATATTTAAAATAATTAGAAACAAAATCATTTTTAGATAAAATAGAATGTTTTTACATTTTTTATTTGCTGTTTGTAAGTATAACTTAAGAAAATTAACCATGAGAAGGATTAAAATGGTGATTTATTAGGATTCTCCTTAGGAATAAATTATCTGCTGATACAAGTTTCTAAATTTTGTTTAGTAAATAATCTGTTTCTTGCTTTTCCCCAAATAAAAGTCCTTTAAAAGAAAAAAAAACTTTTGGGATTAGTAATAGCTATCAAGGCAGACAATTTTTGTTCATGAAACCATAATCATAATCAACTTATTGAGTCATAAGTACATTGTATTTGCTCTCACTCTAGGTCAGAAATTGTGTGTTCGTTTATTATATTAACAATAAATAAGATAGCATATTTTCAACTCACATGCTTTGATTTCTGTAAAATATGATATGGGAAGGGTGGAAAATACCACCATTCATAAGAAAAGAACTATGAGTCAAACATACCTTTATTAGGGTTTAATCTAGGAAAAAGAGAATTGTAGCTTTTTGGCTAATTACAGCCAAGATCTTTTAGCCAAATAAAAATAGCTTTAGCCAAGAAAAAGTAAAATGTTTCATTTATGCAAAATTTCTGTACACATAAGTATTATTTATGCAATATACAAACAATACATCAGTCTGTAAGATTATTTTCATCACTTTCATTTGTTATGTTGCTAGAACGCAAATACTCAAATCTGAAAAATATATACGACATGCATCCGACGCATCGATAATTCAGAACTAGCGTGCATTGTATTTTGTATCATGCGCTGTTTTTCGCCTTGTTATAAGCTGGAATTATGTCTGATGCACATAACATCGTACTGTTTGAAGACCACTGCATTCTGAATACTAGACCTGAGCACCGAAATAAAAAAGACAGCTGTCATAAGTAAATTTTTTCAATATTTATATGGTCCATTGAACTTCAATAATATTTGTTTTTTCAGTTTATTTTTCTGTGATTAAATAAGTCAAATAAAATTTTTGAAAAATATTGGTATCTAAATATAAAGGGACCGTACAAAGTCTTAAAAAATATATGCCTAAAACAGCCGCCATTTTTGTGTCAGAACTCAAGCCTAGTATTCAAGGGATGGCATTTAAGGCTCCTGTCCCCATTAGGTGATGACACTGATGATCAATATTTTGTAGATATTTTCCTTTATAATGATACTTTCATTTTTGAAATTGGTTTTGAAAGTAGAAGTAACTTTAAAATAAATATCTACAAACAAGATTGAAAAAGTAAAAAAAAAAAAAAAAATGTTGAGATGACTTAGCTATCCAACAAGAAAAAAAAAATTAATGTTGAAATACAAATAAGACATTAGCAAATATCCTCCCATAGGTTTAGCAGAGCTAATGAGTGTTTTCACCTGATATGGACAGGATATTCGATCAAAAAGGATGGGATAAATTTTGAAGAGAGTTGCCACACAGACAAGACACAGAGTTTTTTATTTTCCATGCATCGAGAGCAGATTTGCGAAATGTAAAACAATAAAATGGAAATAATATAAATTTTTTTTTGTTGTTGTTGTTGCTATTTGGCTAATTCACTAAATGTTTTGGGGGGCAAAAAGAGCTTTCAGTTAGCTTTTTGGCTATTTGGCTAGCCCTAGATTAATCCCTACTTTATTCAGAATTAAGTTGAAAGTATTTGTACTTTATATTGAAAAAAATCTGCCTTGAGTTATTTAAAAAGGACAATTATCAGACTGTAAAATTTTTCTTTGGCCATTTTTTCATTATTTGATTTTAAAATGTTTGTTTTGATTCGTAGAAAATTTTATTAATAAAAGTTTCATAATTGCACTTCTTAAATAACTCAAGGCAGATTTTTTTCAGTACTAAATACTCTTATAAAAAGCTCTTGTTTATCAAAATGTAAGTTTCTTTTATTAAGTATTATGTAAAACTGTTTTAAAAAGTAATATTTTAATACTTTTAAATTTTGAAATATAAAAAGTATTTGAAAAGCCGAACATTCGGTATTCGGCCGAATAGTTAACTATTCGGCTGGCCGAATATTTGGTATTCGGCCCAACAATTACTATTCGGCTAGCCGAATATTTGGTATTCGGTTCACCTTTCGGCCGAATATTCAGCATTTGGTATTCAGCCAAAATCACTATTCGGTGCATCCCTAATTTATAATATACATATTTTTAATATATTTGTAGCGGATGGTTGAATTTAGATTAATAACAATCAGTGTCGCAGTTATAAAATCTCAGGTTATTTTAGAGTATATTGTGATAAAGGGGGTACATTACAGGAGTAAAGATAATTTTTTTGTGCTACATGGCGAATCTCTTTGGCTAATACTTTTTTCATTTGGCGAATGTTTTTGTTTTTAATTAGCCAAATTACTAATGTTGGTCAAATGTCAGCAAGAACACTGCTTATCTTACTTTAAAATTATGTATTTTCAAGCTTTCTTTTTTTTCCTTCGTCTAAAGGCAATAACAATTTTTTTCTTGCAGTAGTGCCCATTTTAGCGAATATCACCATACCCTTTTTATTTCTAGAGTGAACAGTACCATGTAATTTACCTAGTACCTTTATTACACGCCAGTATTTTGTTAAAATTTTGGTCAAACAAAAACATTTTTTAAACTACTTAAGGCACAACACTAGGCACCAGGGTTGGAAAAAAACCAAAAAAAAACCGGTTTTTTTGGTTTAAACCAGGTTTTTTTTTTTTTTTTTAACATCCTTCTTATGACACATACATGCATATTTACTGATAAAAACAGACATTATTGGTTTATAAGCAGTATAATTTCATTTTTCAATTTAAACAGTTTTGGCAAACAGTCTTATGTTGAAAGTTTTAACTGTTCTACACAGTGAACCATTGGATGCCCTGTAAATCTTTAAAAACAATCTTTTGATTACTAATAATAAATGTTTGGATGTAGTTTGATAAATATTCTTTTCCACAATTATTCAAATAAGAAATTACAAATACTACTTAGGATTTTTTTCTTTCTGAATGACAATCGCCTGATGAGAGCGCCTGATCAGCAAAATTCATGATTTTTACCCACTTAGGGACAAAGTTTGCGATTTTTTTCGTGCTCAATCAACACAATTCCCTTTTTTTCTGTGCGATAAACCAAGAAAACATTTAATTTTTCTGCAGCTGGTGAAATTGAAATTTTTTTCATGCATCATCAACAAAACTGACAATTTTTTCTTGCCCAGTCAATGAAATGTGTAGCTTTTCTCGCTTCCATCCAATCAACAAAATTTGCAACTATTTAGAAGTCAATCAGTAAAAATTAATGATTTTTCAATGGCCAATCAACAAAATTTGCTCTCTTTCTGCTTTTAATTGACAAAATATATGTTTTTCTGTGCCCAATCAACAAAATTTGTGATTTTTAACTAACTCTGACAAAATATATATATTTTTACACAACAAAATGAAATTTGTGACTTTTTTCTCTTGATAAACTGACAGAACTCATGATTATTTTGCTGCCGATCAACGATATTTTAAATTTTTTTCGAGCATCATGAATAAATTTGCAATTTTTCCATATGTTATCAACAGAATTTGCGATTTTTTTTTTTTCCTTGATTACAAAATTTGTTATTTTTTTCATGTAAGATCAATTAAATTTGCATTTTTTTTTTTTCATGTGATAAACCAAGAAAACATGTGATTTTTCCACAAGCAATGAATTTTATTTGCATTTTTTTCATTTATCATCAACAAAACTGATGATTTTTTCTTGCCTGATCAGTAGAATATGCAATTTTTTGCGTATAACTGACAAATTCGTGTCTAATCAACAAATGAACAATTTCGCTATTTTCTGCACTTAATTAATGAAGTTCACAATTTTTCTGTGCTCGATCGATGACATTTGCAATTCTTAAGTGACTGACAAAATTCAATATTTCCCCACGATACATTGACAAAATGTATGATTTTTTTTTTTTTACAATCTATGTATAAAAATTGCAATTTTTTCCAATTGTAAATTGACGAAATTCACAGGCCACAGGTTTTGCATCCCTAATATTAGATATATTTTACATCTAATGCAGTGCAATAATGAAGTTTAGTTAAACTGTGGCTTAATTAGTGACTTTTGACTTTTTAGTACCATATATTTTTCACTGATTAAATGTTTTTCAACCTGGTTTCCTACACAGATGTTGCTAATTCCTGTCACTCTTAAGCATTGGCATACCTTTTTTTTTAAACAGTCTGTATCTGTCAGATTTTTTTAAAAGAAAAAATGTATGTATCCTTTCTGATTTTTTTTTAATGATTTTAGGATTTTCTGTTACCTATGGTAGGTATATGTGGTGCCTACCCCAGAACGAAGAAAAACTGGTGAAAAAACAAGATAGCATCATTTACGATTAAGGTATAGCTAGTTTATTGTTTATTAATTTAAGTTGATGCATACATAAACTTGTGCTTAAATGTATTTTAAGAAAATGCTGCACATTTACTGTCTCTGTTATGAAAATCCTGCTCATAGGCATGTATTTAAAAGTGTATGCAGTTCCAATTACCTTTTTTTTACGGGGAACAAATGTCAGTAATTCCCTGATGGTAAGATTTCCTGAGGAAAATTTCAAGCTATGTTATCAATAAATTGCAATATTTATATTTATGTATATCGCCACTCTGGAAAAAACAGTTCAAAATAAACATTTATTACAATAATCTGTTCAATCACAATCAGGGTTGACACGGTTTAAACCAATTGGTTTTAACCATAGTTTAAACCATGGTTTAAACCAAATGTTTTTTTCTCAAAAAAACCAATTGGTCTTTTTTAGAAGAAATGTAATGAAATTTTCTCTTTTTTTTCTTTATAATTTACATTTCTAATTATTGGATATAAATAATTTCTTCTTTTAACACTTTATTTCAGCAATAAGAATAATATTATAGCGGGTTTAGGTCATGTTTTTATGTATAGGATAAAAATTAGTATGTGCTGGTGAACATATCTATTCCTCTAAATAAAAAGCTTCAAACATGTGAATTGATCAAAGATAAAATAAATTAAAAATATTCAATATTTAATATAAAATATTTGTATTTATTTATTATTTATTTTTTTAAATACAGATTATTTAACACTGTTAATAATGTAACACGATGATCTTTTAAAGTTTTACTCAAGTTGTAAACGAAATTTTTCTTGATTGAAGAGATTATCTTTAAGAATTAAAATCAAAATATGAAGTTACAAGAAGATAATAACAACTTTTTTCCCCCTCCTGTTACCTGCTGAAGCTAACAATTAAAAATGTTGCCTTCAAATTCTCACTCAAAATAAAATCCCTAAAATATATCAAATTTATTATTAGAATAACTGATTAATAAAAGATTATATTTATTAATCTACATCTAAATGCTAATAAACTACTAATGTTACTAATAAAATTATTAGTAATCAAAAGATTGTTTATCAAGATTTTTACCGTATCAATGTTTCACTGTGTAAAGCAGGTTTCTTCTCTGAACACAAGACTGTTTGCTAATACTGTTTAAATTAAAATATGATTTTTTTTCAATTTTCTACATAAATTCACTGTAATTATTTGATTTAAAAGTTTTTATTTTTAAAGTTACACTACTTATAATCCAACACTGTCTACTTTTATCAATAAATATGCATGTATATGTAATAAGAAAGGATGTTTAAAAAAAAAAAACAGTTTAAACCAAAAAAAAAAAAAAAAACCTGGTTTAAACAAAAACAAAAAAACTGGTTTTTTGGGGGGGGGAGGGGGGGGTTAGAAAAAAACCAGGTTTTTTGCGAAACTTGATCACAATCAAAAAAGGCTTTTTATATGTTAGTATCTTTATTTATAGTACCTTTTATTATTATTACGTTTTCAAAGATTTTTACACACATAACTTGGTCTTAGATTGATTTAAGCTCTTAAATTGAGAGCAAGAATACAAAACAGGGAGTTTGAGATTGAAAAATCTAGAAAGTGTGAATATTTTATTTTTCTGTTAAATTTAATGGCCCATAATTGTTTTGAACTTGAAAGAAAAGCAAAAATGCAATTAAAAAAGGAAAAACTTAAACCATCTGTGCCGCATGAAATGACCACTCTTTTAGCCTAAGATGTCTTGAAATGTAATTGCTGCTCTTTTTCAAAACAAATGACCAGTTTTCATTTAACTAATGCATACACAATAGGTGTCTCACAATTTTAAATGCAATATTCACCCTTTAACTGAATCACTTTCTAGAGCAGAATTTTATTCCACAAAATTATGGATTCTAAGTAGAGGTCTGCACGGGCCCGGGCCTGGCCCGTACCCGGCCCGGCGGAATCGTTTTGAATTTTCTCACGGGCCGGCAGATTTATAATAGTTTTTTCAACGGGCCGGCAAAAAAATTGAACGGGCCAGACAGGCCGGGCCGGGCTGATAAAAAAAAAAATTCTGAAGATTTAAGCAGAAACAATAAAATATGAGCTATTTTCAACGAAAATGGTTTTAACGAGAATAAGTATAAATGTGGCCAGCCACTAGTTTGACAGCATCAATATAAAAATTGCACAGTGTATCGGCATCGAAGAATTACATTATGTGTAACCCGCTTTAATATTTTTTTTTGCTGATTCATGCCGATCGGAGATCACGCTTGCACTATTTTTCTACATATAGACTGGCCGGACCGGTACTAGACTTAATTATTGGCAGAAAACATTATTTGTAAAATTATTAACAGCGATAAAGAACTTATGTTAGCTTAGTCTTCGGATATATACTTCTTGATGATTTTTAATTTAATTTCTCAATAATGCGAAAGTTTGACACATTTTCTGATTAATTTTAAATTGTAAAAGTATAAAAGTGATAAGCCTAACTATTGAAGGGATTTGGAATCGAATAGCGTTTTTCATTTTTGGTAAATGAAATACTTGTATAACCTTGTTGAGTTATAATAGTTTCTCAAATGATTGCAGGTTTTTCTCCCTTCCCTTGCTATTGCTTCCGGAAATTCTATTCAAAATGCTAATTATCACAGTATTTTATTTGTTTGCAGTATTCTTAAATTGCTTGTATCAAAAAATGGATAACGCCATTCGATTATATAGTTTCTGAATAAAGATATCTGCTAATCTTATGCGTTTCTGAGAAAAAAAAAATGAATTTAGAAATTTTTTATCAGAAAGGAGCTTCTTTGAATTTAAGAATGAATTTAGATTTGAAATCTATAATAAAATGATATAGAAATATATTTATAAATCTTCTTTTATTAAACAGTTTCAAAATTAACCATGTTTTTAGCTTTCTTTCTTTTTTCTTTTATTCTAAGCCATATTAATTTTTTAATGAATCTTTATTCGAATGTTGAAATCCTAAGAATCTAAGTAATCATTAATGTTGTTAATGTGTATTTGCTGTAAAATATACTGTAAAATCATTCCATAGATATGTATGCAGTATTCTTTAAAGGAATCTTAGTTATATGATAAAAATCTGAATTTTTTAGAAATCGTAGAAATTGTAACGGGCCAAAACGGGCCGGGCCGGGCCTGTTTTCGCTGATTTTTGTACGGGCCGGGCCTAAAATATAAAAATGTAAACGGGCCGGGCCGAACTTTTGAGTTTTACAACGGGCCGGGCTGGGCCGAAATAACTTTCCTACGGGCCGGGCCGGGCCTGGAAATTCCGGCCCGTGCAGACCTCTAATTCTAAGTAAGCCAAAAAAAATTTTTATATTAACTTTGATTTTGATTTATAAAAGTGACTAATTGGCTTAACTAGTGATTCATATAAGAGGCTATATTTTAGCATCTATATTATATTAATGAATGTTGCATTATAATATATACCAGAGTGAGTCATAATTATCGAAACAATATGCTATCCTCTTAAATATTGCCCCTTTGTACAATACTTCCAAATTTGCAAAGTTTCATTTAAAAAATGTGAAAATTTTCATAAGATAAGTTGCAATTCCATGGAGGGTCTATTTGAAAAAATACAAAGATTAAATTTTTATATGCCCCCCCCCCCAGGATAAAAATTCCAATTAGGAAAACTTCCCTTATTCAGTCCTGAATTATACACAAAAAATTGCATCTTCATATCTGCAAAACTCATAGAGTTATACCCATTTAAACAATTCATCAGGTTTTAAGGGACACAAATTGAAATACACACAATTCAAGAAACAATGTTACTTTAACAGTTCTAGGAATTTTTCAAAGAGGCAACACTATTCTATATGAAGGGTACATTTATTTTCAAACAGGGAACACTTCTAAAAAAAGGGCACACTTGTATCTTGTTCCACCAAAATATTTTGAACTGCTTTGTTTAGAGTCCCCTAAAATTTGTGATAATTTTCCAGAATCAATTAAATTGCTACAAGGCACACAGGAAAAGTTTAACCACTTAACCGGCAAAGGGTATTGGGAGACAGTGCTTTTACCCCCGACTTATCTCGGGGCAGACGGTTAAGTGGTTAAAAGGGTCATTGGGCACACCGGAGATGTTTAAAAGAACCATCAGACCCATTAAAAAAATTAAAAGGGCCACCAGGTGCTGCACCCTGATAAAATGGCTTCAAATAATAATGTGATCTGCTGTGAGATTATCAGAGCTCAATGCTGTTGGACACAGGATGTTGTTAGACATGGTTAAATTTTGGAATAATATTACAGTTTATATTAAACACTTACATTTTTTAGCGACCCACATTAAATATTATATTTGGACTTATCTTTTTTTGGTTATATCACTGCAGCTGATGATTAATATATCTTACACCTCTTTCTATAATGCTTTAGTGTTGACTCTATAAAAAAGGGCCGCCGGGCAGGAATTTTACAAAAAGGGGACACTATTCTAAAAAAGGATACATTTTTTTCAAAAAAGGAACACTATTCTATAAATATTTTGAACTGGTTTTTTAGAATACTCTAGAATTTGCATTATTTCTCCATGATCAATTCAATTGCCACAGAGCACATTGGAAGTTTTAAAAAAGACCACCAGGTGCATCAGAAGGATTTGAAAGAGCCACCGGTCACATAAAAGAAATACAAAAGTCTGTCAGGTGCTGCACCCTACTAAAGTAGTTTAGAGTCGACACTATGCTTATTATATTTAAATGAAATTCAAAATTGTCATTAACTAATTTTTTTTTTTTCAATATACATTATATATCTGATTTTTTTTTTCTTTAGAAGGATGACAAATTTCAGACAAAAACTGAAGAATGTGCCAGCCTCTTGATCGCCAAGTGCAATAGTATGCATTAAAGACATGCTAATCGTCTATGCTGCTGTCCTGTATTTGTTAGCAATTATTAAGTGAAACCTTAGCAGGTGTTATGGAGTTATGAATTGTACTGTTATTGATGAATTACACTTTGAAACTAAATTATCCTGTGCAACATATGTGCAAGCAGTTGGAGCATTAGGAGTCTTTGTATTTGACCAGCACAGTTATAAACTTTGAAAAAAGTCATAATTGTTTAAGGCCTTCTAAAATGTAATTGTCAAAAAATGAAATGTGAAGCAGTTTGAATGTATCTAATTTAAAGATAATAAAAGTTTTGAATAAATTCGAATAATGGGCTAAAGTTTAAATTTCCATTGTTGTTATTTTTATACATAAGTAATAATCATGTGTGCAAGATCTTCAGTTTCAGCTGACTGATTTCAGTCTTGATGAGATTTTTGACTAATAGTAAATTTTGCTTTATCTGCAAAAATAATAATTTTACTCTAAAAACCTTTTAACCTGTTTCTTTTATTATAAGAGATAATTTTAAACCATAATTTTAAACCTAGAAATCATCTTGGCCATTTCCATCAAGCAATTTCTAATACTCAGAAAGGTTTTCTCTTTTGGCTTGGATGGGCTTCTTGCACCAATGGTAATAAAAAAAATATTCAATATTTTTATTAAATTTCTGTGAAAATGTATGTTATTTTATTTTTTATGCTATATATCTTTATTTTTTTACTTAATTTTTTACATTTTAATCCATGAAGTATGATCACTAGGGAGATTTATAATTCCATCTGGGGTTTTGGAAAATCATAGTTTAAAAAAATATATAATGGATCTAAAAAAAAGATTTGTATAACTGTAACATAAATGAATTCCTTCAGGTTTGAATTGTGGTACTTGTTGGTAAATAGCAGATCTTGTATGATTAAGTAAATGCTTATAATTCAACTTATGAATGAATATTCACATGTATTAGGCAAAAAAAAAAAAAAAAAAAAAATCTAATGAACCAAAAATTTAACAAAGCATCATGGTGAATTAAATGAAAGCATATCAAAAGAATAAGAATAATTTTTGTAGCTTGTTACTATCAGC
Source organism: Maratus speculifer (assembly GCA_964019185.1). Classification (NCBI taxonomy): domain Eukaryota; kingdom Metazoa; phylum Arthropoda; class Arachnida; order Araneae; family Salticidae; genus Maratus; species Maratus speculifer. The sequence goes on from OZ025295.1 coordinate 399,493,817, forward strand.
ATTAAGAATAAATTTATTTTGTTTTGATTTTGGGTTTACATTTGCTTACCACAAATTAAACAGCTATTTAAATTTTACAATTTATGAATACAGTAAACTCAAAGGCAACTTGAATTCAGTTAACTCAATGATCTACTTATATTGAATTCTCCAAGTCCTGAAGCTTTTTTAAGTTAATGACTGTGAACATTTTTATTGTTTTTGTGGTAGGGGGGGGGGCATAATTTTTTTCCTCCATTGCATGAACTTGGATCTACAAGTTTACTGCTTATCATACATTTTTCAATAATTTTTTTATTACTGTAATATTTGTAATCTAAGTTTTCTCTTATAAAAGAATAAAGCTTGATCTTGATATACAAGCTTGCATTATTCAGCTATGTGTTAGCGACATATATCTACTATGTTTTAGAGTTGACACCAGCTAAGCTAGAAATTGCAACAGGATATGCAAATCTTTTGGGTGTACATTTGTTCCTTAAAAAAATATGGCTTTAATTTGCAAATAATGCGGATTTAACAATCCGCATTATTTGCAATTATCTATCATCTGCACTTTATTTTCAGATTTAAACAAATGAAAATTGCTCTATGAAGTTTGTAAGAAAAAAATAATAAATTATCGAATCCATATTTAGTGAATTTTCAAAGAGATGTTTAGTTATTTAAGAATTCTAATGCAATTCATCTATTTAAAAGAACAGATTTTATATTGAAGCTCATGATCACAAACCAATAAATAGATTGTACTAAATGGCATAGCAGATTAAACAATCAATAAAATTATTCCGTGTAAACATTTTTTTACTATATTTTTTACATTATTAATTCTCTATAAATTACTAATTTCGACAATAGATATTGTTAATTTTAATGTTTTATTTGTATGCTATATTTTCCTGCGGTATTTTTAACTTTTATTAACAGGGGTGGGGAAATACATCATATTATGGCATTATTATATGGCACAATTATATTGTGCATAATTTTGCTGTAAATTTTTAAAATTGTTTTCACATTGCAGTTTAAATTTTTATAATAATAATCAGATTCAAACAAAAAAATTGTAAACAAAACTATGATCTAAAATCCACCAATTTTTCAGCCTCAATGTTGGCCGATTTGACAGAGAAAATACAATATATATTTATTCTTTTTCACTGCATACTGACATCAGACTTTTCCTGTTTAATATCAAATTAGTTGTCTGAGCATTTAAAATATTTTATTATATTGGAGAATAACAGAATGCATACAACATTTTGTCCTTTTAAAACAGGTGCCCACCCCAATAAACAAATTGTCTGAAATGGTTAATGTGAAAATATTTTTGGTCATAAAAAAACTTCATTGAAAATATATGTGCACCTGCAAGAACTATGTATAAAAAATGTGTAAAAGAATTATTTTTTTAATATATTCTGAAAAGTGTGCTAGAATGTGTACTAGAAAAAGATCAGTATTCGACAAGCATTCTAAAAAGTGTTCCATAAGCATTGTAAAAACTGTTCCATATATGTTCTAAAAACTGTTCCAGAAAGTGCGCTGAAAAGTGTTCCAAAAAAGGTGACAAAATGTGTTCCGAAAAGTGTTCTCAAATGTGTTCTAGAAAGTGTGCTGGAAAGACATAAGCGTTCCATATGTGTTCTAAAAATGTGTTCCAAAAAGTGCGCTGAAAAGTGTTCTAAAAAAGGAGACAAATATGTGTTCCGAAAAGTATTCTCAAATGTGTTCCTTAAGTGTTCTGAGAAGTATTCTAAAAACTGTTCCAAAAAGTGCGCTTAAAAAGTGTTCTAAAAAAGGAGACAAAATAAGTGTTCTAAAAAGTGTTCTGAAAAGTGTTTTAAGATTTGCAGTGAGGCCAGCATTATCAACTGCAACCATTTAAATAACATGTGTAAACGAGCATCGTTGTAATATCTATTTCTTATTCTTGTCGATTAGTTGTGAATAAACATGCAAAATTTTGTTGAGTTTATTTATTTATTTATTTTGGTAAATGGGGAATTTTTTTTAATGCTTTATTTTTGGGGAAAACTTAGTTTAAATTTGTTAAAAAAATTATAACGGAGAACTGAAAATTGAAAACTTTTTGCAGAATTTATTGCTTTTTTGTGCAGAAATTGCGTTGGGGCCTTTTTTGTGAAAAAAGGCCTGATTTGGGGAAAATTTCAGAAATTTTGGGGAAAATGGCTTTCGACAATCTGGCAACACTGCTTTTTCTGCCGACCAGAAGTTCTGACTTAGTTCAAGAAACAAGACTGGATATTATAGCTTTGAGTAGCTAAACATATGTTGCTGGTACTTCGATTTTTACTTCTATTGATACTAACCGATACATGTATAAATATGAAGCTGATGACTCTTAGACTTAACGCAAAGTATTCTAATAATTAGTCGTTTCAACGGCAGAAAATGAAGCTATTATCATTGGACAATAAATTGTTTTATAAAAAAATAGATAAAATTCGGAGAGATATGTTAAATTAGAAATGTTAAATAGTTAAAAATAAAAATCCTGGTTTGAAACACTTTTGAAAATTCCCCGTATTTTTTTCCAGTAAGTAATTCCTCGTGTCAATAGTATTGTTTAACTCTTTAACGAACAAAGCATTTTCATTGCTATGATGTTGAAATAAATGAGTGACACCGGTCATTGCGAACAAATGTATTTATAAATAAGGAAAAGTGATTTTTCACATACACAGAGCCTGATTACTAACGGGGCACTCTCTCACCAGAAAAAAATTATAGAAATTTTCGTCTTCTTTAAACGCCCTTTTCATACAATATTACTGTCATGAATAAGGAAAAATTCTTTATTTCTTTTTCCTGGTGGGAGAGTGCCCCGTTAGTAATCAGGCCCTGCACATACATTATAAAATGGATTATTTAAAATTCAAATTCCGGTGTCGTTGTTTCATATCGGAATTAAAATTTTGTAGTTTCATAGAAAAAACAATGGACATCAAAGGGTTAAGTTTCTTAGTTTCTTGTGTCGTTTTCAGGTGCATTCGTAATTATATAAATACATATCACGTATTGTCGAATTCAGTCCGTTCGTCTGACTGTCCGCATATAACAGAGAATAAAACTACTTATCCGAATCGTTTGAAATTTAAAATATACGATTGCTGCTTACTTTTGTCGATTCATTTCAAATTTTATGAAAATCGGATGAATATTTTAATGGCAGAAAAAATCACAAGCATTCTGCCATTTTGCGGCAATGGGGAAAAACAGTTTCAAGTCCATTTTAATGATGGTATACTCTTTCGAACTTAATAGAAATGATATTGATCTATAAAGTATATAATAAAAATTACATTATGTTCAATCTGTGGCGAAAAAAATATGTGTTATTAATTTAAGGGGCCACACAAAAAGTATTTCATTACATAAGATATAGAGGGATACACTGTTTGGGGTGAGTTTTATAAAGCTATTCACATATTATGAAATCGATATACATTGCTGAGGATTACTTTATTTCATGTATATTAGAAAGCAGATAATATTTACAGGAACACACAAAAGATTTCCGCCATCATACATTAGCCGAAGTACTGTATACGATTGCACCATGGTCTGATTTTTTTAAAATTTGTTTTAATACGAAAGCATCTCATTTGTTACGCTTCACGTGCAATTTCCAACTTGTTAAAAAATGTGGTTGAAAGATTATTTAGAATGTTTTCAGCTTCGTTTAAATGGCTCCAATCTTTTAAGGATGCTGAAATTACAGCAGAATTTATCAAAAGTTTATTTGATAGTAACGAAATATTATTTTACAGCTTTTTTCTACCAATTTTTTAGAAATAAATTTAAATTAAACGATTCCTGTGAAAATATTCGTTGAAATTAATTGGGATATAATGTACTCTACCACCTCTCATTGTGTTAAGAAGATACCATTGATTTATGACACAGTATGTCCTGATTTTATTGCAGAATTAGTTTTTCACCTACCATTCAAAGTGTTTTAAGGTGCTATACCAAGAGAAACGTGGGGACGGAACGCTGATCTTTTGATTTATGAAGAACTAATTTAATAATTATAAACAACCGTTATCAATCTCTCTCTCTCTCTCAATCTCAAGGTGTCCAAAAAAGATTTAACCCTTTCCAGCACGGGCAAAATCTGTAGTAAATTTAGAAATTATCGACTGACACCGGAATTCACTGACGAATTTTTTAGATAGTTTGAATTCCTTAATTTAAACTTTTCTTTTATTGTAAAGGCAAAATTTTACTAAAGTATTATTGGTGCCGTTTGCAAGTTTGGAATTAAAATTAAGTATCCCAGACCGGGCACAGTGTGCCGGAAAGGGTTAAACGTGCTTCTTGGATTTACGTAAACAATGTTAATTGCAAAAGTGTTAAAAATAAGATAGGGATTAGGATTATGTTGATAAAATAGTTTTGTCTTTGATTATCAATGAAAATGACACTTTAAAAAATTCCTTACGTTCGCTGCTACAATAGGTTATTTTAAGAAAAATTTTCTCAACCTCTGAGAAATACAATATTATGATTTCCTCTGTTCCCCGGGCATGTAATTTTGCTTTGATGCGCGGAATATTGTAAAATATCCCATACTAAAAACCGATAAACGATTTTTGAGTGCCTTTATCTCCGAAATTTCGTAACTCGGTAAAATCGGGATGTAGATAAAGCGAATTTTGACTATTGTCGTTAGAGCACGACTAAATTTTTTGTAATGAAAGTTATTGGACAAAGAGATCGCGTAAAAAAATAAAGATTGCAAATTGTATGAAAAATGATGGAAGAACTATTTCTTAAACATAATCTTAATTGCCAACTTATTTTTATTATTTCTGCAATTTATTTTGAGTTTCTCCAACATGTAAAAAATACAAAACTAGTTACATTTTTTACGAAACTATTTTAAATTTATTTTGGAAAACCTGTATTTCTGATTTTACTTCAAATAAAATCGTTAATTAACCCTTGGCACTCCGTTGTCTCCGCTGCGGAGACATCATCTTTCCTTAAAAAATTTGTTTTTGGCACCAGTAACAAAGGAAAATAAAATATTGCTCATTTAATCAGAGAATTGTCTACTTCAAAGAAAGTTCTTTTAAAAAAGTGGTGCTAATCGAATAAAATTTGAGTAAAAGGTCCCGAAGTCTGAAGGGTTAAACAAATAATCCACATTTTTTTTTTTTTTTAAATTGAAAAAGCAGAAAAGAAGAAAGACATTTCTTGTACAGAATTTTTTAGTAAATCAAACATGACAGATAATGTCTAGAAACATAAGACGCCAATTTCTTATTGTGAGTGCAATATGGATGCAATAAATAGCCTGGTATCGTTATTATTACAATTTTTCTAGAAATCGATTTTATATAACAAAAGATCTTTTAAAGAAAGAAATTTACATATACCGGAAAAAGTATGCTTTAAACAGTAAATATAAAATATGTTAGCAACTTTCGCAACAGATGGGACTATCACACTTTCTGATAATCGTGATATTTTGGCGTTTTAAACAACGCACAGTGGGGCAGGAAGCCTCCAAAGTTGGCAAAAAATAAAATTTACTTTGAACAAAAAAAGCACATCACGGATTCTTTTGTAGAAGAAAAGTAGTAAAATTTTAAACTTTTACATAAGCTAAAGAGTAATTTATTAATTAATTTACAAACCTTTTTCAATATTTTTTGTAGAAAAATGAGTTAAAAACAAGAATTTAAGATAGTTTTATACTAATTAGATATTTATAAATCATCCATAATATCGCATTAAAAAATGTAAACATAATTAGTAATTTTAATTATTTTTAAGCAAACCTTATAATGAATATTAGCGACTCGTTTTGAAGGATTGGATCAACCTTTCTCAGGCAAAATGTAAGTATTACTATAAAGACAGCAGAAGAAAAACTGTTTCTGTTGTTTTAGTGCTAACACACGCTTTTTGTTTTCCTGTTTTTCAGATCTTAAACTCATGCATGTCACGTACACTAACGAATATGTAGAACTAGAATTGTATAACCGTTTTACTCTTGATATTTTTGATCGTTCAGAAGAAATTCAGACGGAATATGAAGATGGGCACGTTTGCTTTTCATTGACGCTTCTGTTTGTTTTTCAAATCGAGGAAATGAAAGCGATTTGCCAAGCCACTCTTTGTTAATTCTAAAGCATTTCCCTTGTTTCGCCAGGCTTTTGCTCATCGGAATTTATATTAAACTTTAAAACATTTAATCTTCTTTTCATTTAAACTACTTGTTCGTAGTTTCTCCGATTATGGAGCTCTTATACCATAAAATCACATTACTTTTCAAAAGTTTTTTCTTAAAACGTTCCATGATAGTCAGTTTCATTTAAATACATTATTTTGTAATAAACAATGCATTAAAAATCGTATTTAACAAAGAAAATATTGATAATCATGTTTGGCACATCCGTACACTAACAAAAATTTAAGGATGATTAGCTATAAAAATGTCCATACAGTTAAAAAAGTAGCAAAAAGTAGCAAGATTTTCTGGCATATTTGTCCTTTTAAAACTCAGATTTAGTAGAAAAAATTATAGTTAACACTTAACTCGCCTTAACGCATAACTAAAACCTACAATGTTTGTAGACAGTGTTAATTTTTTTTATATATTTCACCACTATATATTCTAAGCGTCTGTATATCTATAAAAATCGTATTAAAACAAATTGAAAGTTAATGAATTGTTGTTACATACTTGTAGTTAAAGGTTCCATAGTAAAAAAAAATTATTTTTTAATTATTATGGCGAAATTAACAAACGAATGTTGAAACAAAATTATTGATTTTTTTTCACTTATTATCAAAGTACAATATGCAGTTTAACTTCTTTCTCTACTGACGATTAAAATAACTTTGCGCAAATTTTAACACTAGGAAGATGTGTACTGACATCTGCTCTATTAAAGTCACGTATGTTGGTAGTTCAAAATAAAATTTCATTTTTTCGATTTTTTGCCAGTTTTGAAGGTTTTTTGCCCCACTGTGCAACGGTCAAAAAATGTTTTAATAAAAGCTTGCTAGTGCAAGGGCAATGGTGATAATTTGGTATTTTTGGCGATGCGGAGATGGGAATAATCAGATGATTAACTTTTCAAATTATTGGAATTGTCAGAGCGAAGCAGAGCAGAGCGCAGTGTTACTTTCTGGAATTACGAAACGATATTAAAAATCAAGCATATTTCTTTCGTCTCAAAAAATATTTTACGGATTTCGTTGCTGATTGTACGGAAAGGTACCTATGAGGGTAACCTACTCAATGCACCTACTTTGAAAAATAAATAGCAAATAGTTTTTAAAATATGTTAAGAAACTGATAAAAATAGATAATAAATATATCTGAGACATATTTGAATCATTGCGATGTCCGCTTTTTTGGAATACTACTGTTGCCACAATGACAAAAAAGTATTAAAAACTACAAAAAGATAATAATAACTCAAAAACAAATTAACACA